>CM060965.1:131044543-131514543 GCA_030765045.1 Tenodera sinensis | reverse complement strand
TATATTTCATTGCCCATGGGTTATGATTTAATATTAAATGTCATCCTTTTTTGTTTAGTTGAGGTTATGTTTAAGACAGTGCTTTTGTGTTTAACACAGCCCATATTCACAAAATAGGCGTGTTATTACACATTTTTATTTTACTGCGTTGAAATCGTAGCCTGTAGACGAGTTGTTTATAAGTAGTTCCCACCACATAGGCCGCCATCTTGAATCAGTGTCAGGTCCGGTATTTAGGAGGTCCAGTAGTAACATAGTAGTAAACACGGAAACTACGCGTTAAATTTTGTCAACAAAACAGCGATCGAAACGCTCCAAGTGCGGTGACTCGGAACTAAAGCAAGAAAAATCGCGCTCCCGAATTCTCACGTTGCCAGTAGCTCTTACAGTATTTTTCATACCTGCCTACATGTCAGTCTCAGCTGATTGTATGTCCTGTCATTGCTACCGCTGACGCGTGAATTTTAACACATAGTTGTGTTTACAGTTTTTAAGGGTGCTGCATATTAAAGCTCACGCAAATTAACTTTTATGTGCTTTAATAAATTCGGCACTCTTAAAGACTGTAATCATAACTATGGATTTGAGAGGTAGAACTGGAACTTAAAAATTCAATGTCACAACTGGGATTTGAGCCACAGACCTTCCGCTTACCGGACGGATGCTCTAACCACTGAGCTATTGTGACAAACTGCCAGAATGGCATTAAATTCTCAAACCAGTTCGTATTTCTCCTGGTAAACCACAAAGGCAGTCTCACATCAGAGACAAATTACCCCAATGGTGACTTACTATTGTAAGTACTTTATATCCCAGGATTAAATAACCTTCAGAATGGTAATTATTATTTATTTATGCCAACAAACTTACTGTTGGTGTTTTTAAACACACAAGCCGTGTGTGGCAAAGTTTGAGAGGTAGAACTGGAACTTAAAAATTCACTGCCACAACTGGGATTTGAACCACAGACCTTCCGCTTACCGGGAGGACGCTCTAACCACTGAGCTATTGTGACAAACTGCCAGAATGGCATTAAATTCTCAAACCAGTTCGTATTTCTTCTTGTAAACCACAAAGGCGGTCTCACATCAGAGACAAATTACTCCAATGGTGACTTACTATTGTAAGTTCCAGTTCTACCTCTCAAACTTTGCCCACACACGGCTTGTGTGTTTAAAAACACTAACAGTAAGTTTGTTGGCATAAATAAATAATAACTATGGATGCTCACATATTAAACTTGATGCGTGAGTGGTAGAAATATGGCATTAGGACACACAATCAGCTGAAACTGAGAGGTAAGCACCTATAAAAGCAGTTTATTTGTTATAATTTCTTTTTATGAAAATTGTCCAATAGTCTGTGCATCAATATGTTTTATGAAATATTAATGAGTTCTGTAATGGTTGCAGGTTCAAATGACTAGTTTTCTTAATAGCAACAAGATGTTTCTTTTTCAATTCTGATCCTGCCACTAATTACTCTGCATGGCATAAAGTAAAATATTTTCTACTTTAATGAGCTACCTTAATGCAACCAAACATTAGGATGTGGTATTTGACAGGGTAATGGGAACAATTACACTATTTGACACTTTTATTTATTCCTTCTAGCATAACACAATTTGACATATTTGCGTAACAAGCACAAATAACCGCACAAAGGGGCTTCCTCTACATATATTATATACAACACTGTATTGCTCCATATGTAAACACCTGTTTTGTCATTCACTAGATCATTATTATCATGGCAACAAATGTCCTCTAATAGTTTCACGTCATCACTTTCACACCATTTCACTATATTCAGCACCAGCACTGGACACCAAAAAGGCATAGCTTGCGAAGTTACACACCCACAATCACAGGAATACTTCTAACTCCAACTTTCCATCATGCATACCCTAGAAATAAACAAACAAAAAAATGCAACGAATAGCAACATTTATGTATAACTAAAGTCTAAGTAATGAAAGTGCCTTGGGTAAAGAAGGACTAGGCCATTATCCTATTTACATTTAAAATATACACAATTTTAGATGGATTATAATTAGGCTTAGTAGACATTAAAGATGAATCAAGTTATCGTCATTTGTAGTGGTCATGTGACATAGTGCACAGTGTGCGGAACAGGTTCTGTCCACCTGCTGTTCAGACAAAACGTGCACAACTTTATTCTTTTGGTAGCTCACCTACTAAGCTTAATTATAAACAATTTCAGCAATAGTACATATAATTATCTAGCAAGTAATAAATGTTCTGCCAAAAGTCGCAGGTTTGCAATCTTAACACTCGTGACAACTTTAGCCAACACATTATTATAACATCAATATGCTCTATTAAACACTAAACACATTATTCGGTTAACAGTCTGGCAAATAACGCTTGAGAGTTGGATAGTATGATTGTCTTGTTTTATAGACATTCATTAAAATATGAATAATATGTTAATATACTTTATATTAATGTACATATAAATTCATTTATGTAAATTTGGTTTGGTTCGGCAAATACAAACCACTCAACCCTTGAAGGCAAGGTCAATGACTTGTGAAAAAATTGTTTCATATGACAATTCTGTATTTGTTGAAATAGGTTATGATGAGCACGATTTCTATTATCCACAGTTTGTTGCATCCATTTGTATTTTCTAATGCGGTAGTGCTAATGGTGCATTTGCTTATTAATATAATTTAAAATATGTGACCGCAAACACAGGCACTTGATTATCTCCAGCCAAGTAAAAGGTCTTAGTCAAATCATCATATGTCTATTACTTTGCACAACAACCATGTGTAATTTGTTTAAAATACACATTTCTTATAATATCCTGGAATTTTTATTACTATTCCGCATCTTCTAAGGGTAGGTCAATTATGTATTTTACAACTTTTGCAACAAATTGATGCAATTAACTAACACATGTGCGTAAAAAGCTATGATAAACATTTTGTTAACTACACTATCTTCATCCAATATCACTGGTACAGTAAGAAGCTCTTAAAAGTTATTGAAAATAAATAACGTACTTTCAGGTTCAAACTTTAGTTTCCACTGGGTATTTACACCGCAATGCTGCAAGGAATATATCGTAGGCATATCCCACTGTCTGCATGGCTGAAAATTAAATACAAATGAATGCAATTATCAACTAAATACAACATGTTAACATTTCCACTAACAATAACCTGTTAAAAGCATCTTACACCTAATTGCTACGTATTTCACCAACATTAATAGAAAATACCAATATTACACACACATATATTAAGTAGAAACAATGCAAATGTATAATTACCTCTCTGTCGAAGATCATTTAGCGACGAAAAACTTATTTTACCAACATGAAACATAACTGACGCTTCCAGAACACCAAACGTTTGTTTTCGTTACAAAACCTCAAAACTTGAATCAGCCAATCAGATTTTCGTACGGGTCTAGCGGTGCCACCAGCGCCACTCTGTGTTGTGCCGATAGAACTACTAGAGCTGGTACAGGACCTCCTAAATGCCGGACCTGACACTGTGATTCAAGATGGCGGCCTATGTGGTGGGAACTACTTATAAACAACTCGTCTACTGGCTACGATTTCAACGCAGTAAAATAAAAATGTTGTGTAATAACACGCCTGTTTTGTGAATATGGGCTGTGTTAAACACAAAAGCACTGTCTTAAACATAACCTCAACTAAACAAAAAAGGATGACATTTAATATTAAATCATAACCCATGGGCAATGAAATATACATAACCTTAAATATCATTCATGCAATCTACAGTTTTACATGCCATTATGTAACTGCACTACACACTCAAATTACAAAGAAGATAGACAAAACTGCAAGCAGCATGTTATTTAAATAAAACAGAAGTGCTGACATTAAGTTGACTCAATTATTAACCATTGTTTACACTGTTTGTCACACTTGTACAATCTACATAATGTTATATACCTACACAAACATAATACACTGGATGGCTGATATACAAAAGCTGCCATTTAGAATAATTAGCTACCTACTAAATTCAAAAGCTTTAGGGTGGAAATTTGCTTTTACTATTACTGAACACTTTTGATTACTCAGTTTGCAACAACATATTACTCAGCACTTCATGACACTTTATTTTACAGGGGGAATCCACAAAAACAAATTGAAATATTAAAAATAATAACCGTAAAACAGCACTGTAAATGAAATACATATATGAAATACGTAACCTGAAATCAGCATTGTAAAGCAACTTTGGGTAATTATTTATAATATCGGCCGCTCGAGAAAACGAATGAAACATAATGCAATTGATGCAGTTTTTATTGCTAATTACGATTTTGAAAGTTTTATTATGCGCTTAAGCTTCTTTTTTATTTATGAGCAAATTTTGAATTTGCTATGCAGTGGTTTTATTTCGCGTATGCGGCGGATATTTAGCAAATAAATGTTTATAAACGAGTATAATATATGCTAGAACGATTGATGAATGTATTTACGTTGAAATTGTTATTTCTGATTACGGTTTTGAAAGTTTTATTTGCCGGTCAAGCTTCGTTTTCGTTTTTCCTGTGTTAGGTTAGGTTTAGTGTATGTATATGAGTGTAGTAACAGGGTCCTATGTTATCGAAATTTTGCCCGTGTTAGGTTAGGTTAGTGTATGTATATGAGTGAAGTGAGAGGTTCCGTTGTTATCGAAATATTTACAATTTGGGCAGTGTTTATGCAATCATTTCAACGTAAATGCATTAATCAATCATTCTAGTACATATTATACTCGTTTATACACATTTATTAGCTAAATATCCGCCGCATAAACGAAATAAAACCACAGCATCGCACGTACGAAATTTGCTCATAAACAAAAAACGAAGCTTGAGCGCACAATAAAACTTACAAAATCGCAATCAACAATAAAAACTGCATCCATTGCACTATGTTTCATTCGTTTTCTCGAGCGGCCGATTTTGTAAACATTTTCGCAACTTTGTTATAGTCTACGGTTTTACATGCAGCAACATAACACATTTGTTCTAAACTACAGCTACACATTTAAATTACAAAGACAAAAGAGAATGTATAAATACAAGCAGCATACTATTTACATGAAACAAACGGTGTTGCAACTGTCACTAATTGAGTTCACTCGAAATTATTGTCTTTCACTATTCACATTATTCACCATGTTATATATACACCGGCAACTAACACACATAACGGTGCAATTTATAGTAATTAAATACTGAACTTACAAGCGTTACGTTTCAATTTACCTTTTGTTTTAACTGAAAGTCTCTGATTTTTAATTTGCATCCGGGAATGCAACAGTTACGGGGCATTGTGATGTTTGAGGTTAGGTTGAGGTATGACTACATTAACGTTCACTACTGGAACAGTTTTTCTTCAACAACCTCTCACCACTGTAATCGTGACACAAATTGTACTTGCAAACATATAAATTAACCACACTATCGGCTAATGTAGCCATAGTCTTAGATGAAACACAATAAACATGAACACGTGGTTAAACACACGGCACAGTCAACACGTTATTAGATTTATTCCCGTTCCCTATACTGCCCAAATAAAAGTTTTTAAACACTAATATGAAGACAAACTTGCATAGGAATTGCTATAAGAAACAATAACTCAGCATAGAAAATAATACGAAGGATAGCGTGTGGAAACACCTCAGAAATCACTCCCAGCAGCCGAGGCCATTTTTGTACAACTTAGACGGCAGAGTCAGGTCCGTTAATCCAGAGGGTCCTGGCTGGTAGGTACTCGAATATGTATGTAGACAACGGTCTGTGTCTAAACCGTTACAAATGCATCCTACGTGTAAGTCCCGTATGAAGTCTGGCTTGAAATCTGACTAAGCGGAATTTGTCCGCCCAAAAGGGATTCGGAATGTGGAGACTATTGTCCTAGAGCCACTTCCTGGAACTTCATATGCTGAAATGCTCAAGAATATGAAAACAGATGTTCCATCAGAAGGGATTTCGGTGGAAAGAGTTACTAAATCGAATGATGGTACCGTGCATATTAAAATCAAAGGTCCAGAGGTGGGAAGACGACAGGCCTTGCGGGAACAAATTACTACGAAAATGAATAATCTGGCTAAGGTCAATCTACAGACACTGACACAGACAGTAATGATATTAGATATTGATGAGCTTGTCGATGAAACTGGCGTTAAAGAGGTGATTGCCGCTACGCTTGGTAAAACCTTGGGCGACATCTCAGTTAAATTGGCGAATAACCCCAATAGCAATGGCTTTCGATATGCATTTTTACTATCGATAAGGTTTCGGCCCAGCGGTTGCTGGCGCAACACCGAATAGGCGTGGTTGGGAGAGACGGAGGGTGCGTGAAACCACCCGTCTGCCCAGATGCTATAATTGTCACCGATTGGGCCATATAGCCAGAGGATGCAAATTGACACCTGCTGCGGAACTCTGCCATAATTGTGGTAAAAGTGACCACCTGCGAAAGGATTGTACCAACACGCCATCTTGCTATATATGCAATGTTGAAGGACACAGAACGGAGTCGATGCGATGTCCCAAGTACATGGGCGTTGCGAAGGGGAGGCAAGAGGGGGCCGCGGCCCCTCCCTGGAAGTTGGTTAACTTAATGTGCAATCATTTACTGACTATTAAACCACTATTTTAAAATATCAATTTCTATTTAACACAAATTAACATGGTTATATGCAACGAATATTATAAATTTTGACAATAAAATAGTGAATTGATATTATCTGATTGCAAATTTCAAACATGTGGGCCCCCCTGGAAAAATGTCTGCCGACACTCATGCCCAAGTATAGGGCATTAATCCATCAACAGGGGTAGAAAAGGGATCGGATGCATCCTGTTCAATGAAACTTCTACAACTGAATGCTGATAGGAGTAAGAGGGCCACGGATTTATTACAGCACAAATGTACCTCTGAAAATCTGCACTTTGCCATTGTGGCGGAACCCAATAAAAATATGAGGAAATATAGTTCTAAATGGCTTACAGACAAGAGACTTGATGCGGCCATTTATCTACCTCATGATTCTTTTAAAGTGCGTGTCACCGGAAGTGGAGACGATTTTGTATGGATAGACATTGGTGATTTTGTAGTGTATTCGTGCTACATTTCTCCAGCGTGCAATATTGACGCTTTTCAGCATTTTCTTGTTGCTTTGACCACCAGTTTATAACACCGTAGGCGTCTGATAATAGGTGGAGACTTTAATGCTAAAGCACACTGCTAGGGCTCCCCAATTGAGGACAGAAAGGGTAGTGCATTGGCAGAATGGGCTGGTGAATGTAATCTTATCATTTTAAATGATGGGCTGCTGCCTACTTTTGAAAGAAATGGAGGTTCTTCCAACATTGATCTGACTTTGTGTAGTGTGGATCTTAGGAACAAGGTGCGGAATTGGAATGTGAGTGATGAGGAAAATTTAAGTTATCATAGAAGTATCTATTTTGAAGTGGCGATATCCATTCCATCTCTATCGTCTTCCTGTAGATCTATGAGCTGGATTTTTCGAAACGAGAAGAAGGATCAATTGTTGGCACATCTTGAGGAACAAATTAGTTCCAACTTTCTTCATCAAGCGTATGGAATAGACCAGGCTATCTGCAACGCCTGTGATTCAGTATTACCAAAGAAATACTTTTGTGGTCGCCGCAAAGGAGTCTATTGGTGGAATGATGACATAGCTGATTTACGGAGGCAATGCAATAAGGCTAAACGCCACCTTCCTAGAATTAACAGACGTAATGTCGGTTATGATGAAAAGCAACTTGTCTTACGTACCTATAAGGATTGTCGTAATGCTCCTAAAGGCGCCATTTTTAAAGCGAAAAGAGATGCCTGGAACACTCTTTGTGCAGAAGTTGATGAGGATATTTGGGGTGTAGGTTATAAAATTGTTACTGGAAAATTAGCCTTGCGTTCGCCATTAGTCCTCACCGATGAAGAACAAGTCCTGATAGCCAAAACTTTGTTTCCTGCACATGCTTTGCTCATTTGGCCGGAGATTAATGTTCCCATTGTAACTATACCCACTTGTACCACTGAGGAAATTCGCACTGTAGGTCGTCGGATCAAGTCTGGGAAGATGGGAGGCCCGGATGGTGTTCCTCCAGAAGTTGTGAAGCTCCTTGCTATAGAGAAACCAGAGTTACCCCTTGACATCTTTAATTCCATTTTATGTATTGGTGAGTTCCCTAGCAAATGGAAACTTGGAAGGTTACTTCTTATTGAAAAACCTAGTTCACGATGAGGGAGTAAGTCTTACAGACCAATTTGTTTGCTTGATGTTCTGGGTAAACTCATGGAACATATACCGAATAGACGTTTAATTGCTGAGATTGAGGCAGGGGAGGGATTTTTTCCTCGCAAATTTGGTTTTCGACAAGGATTGTCTACCATAGATGTTATTCACGCTGTGCAAACATTTGTGAACGATGCACAGACCTTCTCTCGTAGCTACGTTGTCCTGGTGACATTGGATGTTAAGAATGCCTTTAATTCAGCACCGTGGAAAGGCATCATTGCTGAACTTAGGCGACGTCAAGTCGCCCCTTACTTAACTAGGCTTCTTTGCAGTTATCTCCATAACAGGATAATTCTGGTGGGTAACACCAAGAAACCGGATATGACGTGCGGTATGCTCCAAGGTTCGGTTTTGGGATCCACTCTGTGGAACATTTATTATGATGATGTCCTCCGAGTGCAGTTGCCATCGGGAGTTACCTCTCTTGCTTACGCTGGTGATTTAACCCTTCTTGTATCCAGAGAATTCCGCGAAGAGGTGGAGGATAAGATAGAATGGGCTACACACCAAATTCAAATGTGGATGTTGCGAAAGGGCCTACAGTTGGCTTCACAGAAGACCGAGCTTGTCATTCTGGAAGGGAGACGTTCCTTACGTGAAGTGACTGTTAATATTAGTGGAATGTCACTGAGGCCTCAAAGACAACTGCGCTATCTTGGTCTTCAGTTTGGCCATAACATGAACATGGGTGCACACCTTAAATATGTGGTTGGTAGAGCAGAAAGGACAATCGCTGCTCTGAGTCGCTTAATGCCCAATGTCGGTGGTCCCAAACCAGGTACCAGAAAACTCCTTGGTAGCGTGGTAAATTCCATCCTCCTGTATAGTGCGCCTGCTTGGAAGGACTATATATGTGATAAAGCAATATACCGAACTTGACTAGAGCGGGTACAATGGAAGGTTGCACTACGTATATGTAGTGCCTACAGAAAAACCTCAACGATGGCTCTACAGGTTATAGCTGGGATCATTCCCATACATCTATTGATCCAAGAACGCACTTATGATACGGGGGCTAACTCTAGGGGACACAAGATCTTGGTCCGAGAACAGACCCTTCAACAGTGGCTGATGGAGTGTACACACGAAGTTACAAAAGCTCAATGCACTAAGCTGCTGATTCCTGAGCTCGTCCCCTGGATATCTCGGAGACACGGGGATGTCGGATATTATATGACACAATTTTTGACTGGTCATGGCCGTTTCAAATCATACCTGCACCGCATGGGGCTGGTCGATAGAGACATCTGCTCATACTGTACTCAAATTGACACTCCGGAGGATACGATCCTACACTGCTCCAACTGGACCGCTATACGCCACAGGTCTTACGCCCAACTAGGCCAGACTGTCACATTGAACAACATCTTACCTCTAATGCTAGAGTCCCAGGAAAGTTGGCGCAGAATTGATCAAATGATTACCTCCATCCTCCGGACGAAGGAGCAAGATGAACGTATCAACCAACCTTAACGTGGCCTACGCTGCATAACATGTGATGGCTACACTGGTACATCAGTATACTGACCATCTTTCAGGCATTTTTTCCCGAAGTAATACCGCTTGGTGGTTCCAGGAAGAACCTCTCATGGCCTATAGACTGTGTCCTTTCTCAATTGTATAATAGCCTGAATGTGAATAATTGTAATTGTAACTGGAGCTGGTGGATTCGTGTTTCCAGTTCCGCAATCCAAGTGGGACCCCTATTTGCCATAGAACTCCTATTGGTAAGCAGTGTTGCCAACCCATACTCAAAGAGATAAGCTAGATCGTCGTTCAAAATAAGCCAAAATGCCTAAATATGAACTGAGAAAAAAGCTAGAAAAAAAAACTAACGATTTATTTAGCTGTGATTATAGTTATCAATATTCTATAACAAATTATAAAGTAGTGTTACGTACGTTATTGACATGTGCATTGTTCACCGGCCCCCATGGCTACTCTTGAACTCGCTGAACGCAATCCAATTTAATCTAATCTACGTAACAAATACTACTACTTCATTTAGCTTTATGTTGATAACGAATGACATTACTACATTACCTCATTTAGAAGTGCAGCTGCACTTCCTGTGCATCATTGGGGTCGATTTATGTTCATCATGCTAAAAAAATATCTCTATCTCGGCATTGGACCAAGGTAGTACCAGCAACGTCAGCTAGCTGTTGGAAGGGATTAACAGCCGATGCATCTTTAGAACTTGCCACCTCATGCCAGAAACGCAGTGTCTGTCAAGTTTCCTTCCAGGTTACAGTAATTGAGTTCTGCCACTGAAATTCTGCTTTTGTGATTTTTCAGGAGGAATATTTAAATGTTTCATGACTGGAATAAGGGACTCTTTCACTACTCGCAAAGAATTTTCAACCGACAAGATGCATACTTTTCTTAAAATTTTGACATTGTCGGGAAGTCTTGCCTGATATTTACAATGTAGCTTCAACAAAAAGGTGATACACCGCTTTCTAAAATCCGTTTCGTCGTCAGGAGGTAATTCTAAACCCCGAAGTTTCTCCTCCACTTCATAGCCTAAATACGCATGCTAGGCCACATCATTTTCAAGGTTATCAGTAAGGAAGTCTTCTCTGAAAGTTGGAGGTACAAATTTTCTTGCCATACTCTCTACCAAAAGTACTAAATCTTCTAATAATTTACATGGATCTGCCACTTGCGATTCAAATGATTTAATAACCCTTTAAATGTAGCTTAGTATTGGTCGAATGAATAGGAGAATTGCAAGGTTTTTTCATCAACATACATAGCATGCAAGAGTGAGGCAGAATACTCTCTCTCTCTCTCTCTCTCTCTCTCTCTCTCTCTCTCTCTCTCTCTCCATTTGGCTATGCTAAACACAGTCTTGAGTTCAAGCCATTGATCAAGTAATTTGACAGCACTTTCTATTGAAAGCCACCTGATCTGACACACTTGAACAATTCTGTGAGGTTGATGACCATCGTTAATAGCCGCATACAGAGCCTTATATTGACTCTGACGTAAAGACGCGTGGGTAAACTATATAATTGAAGGTTTCGCATATGAGAAGGTTTGTTGGAAGACATTGAGCAGCGGAAGAGTTTGCCAGATGCAAAGAATGACACACGTAGCGTATCATTCTCTGCGCAATTTAGTCCAAACTGCATTGTTAATGCCTGTCATAACATCATCATTATCAACGCCGATACCCCTTATATTCTTTTTGTTTAACCTTTTCTCACGCAATGTTTTCAAAACACAGGCAGCGATTGACTCAGAGTCGCAAGATTGTAGCTCAGAAAAAGCTATAAATGTAGAAA
The DNA here is from genome assembly GCA_030765045.1 of Tenodera sinensis. Taxonomy (NCBI): domain Eukaryota; kingdom Metazoa; phylum Arthropoda; class Insecta; order Mantodea; family Mantidae; genus Tenodera; species Tenodera sinensis. The sequence continues at coordinate 131,502,921 of CM060965.1, read as the reverse complement.
TTAACCCACTGTTCCTAAGTCTAAAATACACTATTGCAATCCCCAACATTTTGCTAACACTGATGTCGTTTGACTCGTCAATAAGTATACTATACACTCCAGTCCCTATATTTACTAGCAATAGTTTCTCAATAGTCACACCTAAAACAAAGTTCACCAACGCACTACATTTTGTCCTTTGCAACTGAGTATTTACCGCAGTTGGACTGTCACTAAGCATATATTTGTAAAGTTCACCAAGGTCGTCAATACTTAATAGTGATGAATGAATGACACGCAACAAAAAGTGTGAGAGAAGCTTCGGCATCTTGTAACTTCTCAGTATCTCTACTTAAGGTAACAAATTGGTCCAACATTCTTGAAGAGCCAAATCCACTAGATGATGCTAAATGCTTTTTAGTTTTAGCATGCTGCAAAAGATCATTGCGTTTTGCGTTAAAATAGCTTTACAAAATGTGCATTTAACTTTATCTATCACTTGGCACTTCTAAAAGCCAGTCCTTAAAAGCAGGATCACTAAGCCACTCCTTTCGAAAATGCAGTTGATATGTTGGAGGCATTTCAGACGAATACGAAGTAGTTTGTAACAAAAGTGCAGAATAACAGTCATAAACGTCGGTAGACTTTTTTCCAGGTGGGGGGGGGGGGCCACGTGTTGGAAGTTTGAAATCAGATAATATTAATTCATTATTTTGTTGTCAAAAGTTAATGTTTGCTGCGGATAACCGTATTAATTTGTGCTAAATAAACATTTATCTTTACATAAAAATTAAAATAATAGTTTAATAGTCAGCACATTAAGTGAAGTGACTTCCAGGGGGGGGGGGCGGTCCCCTCTTGCCACCCCTTCGCGACGCCCATGATAACAGTTAACACAATGACTAAATATTATGAACCACGGAATCACTATATATGAACCGACTACACCCGTTTTCAATACACTACTTGCACTTGTAGCCCACCGAGATGAGCGTCCGCAAGGAAGGGGACGGGAACAACGCAACTGAAAAGTTACTTTAGGTTTTAAGTTACTGTAAATAATTATATAATTTCTTGAACCAAGCACAGGCCACCTGCATCTGTTATACTAGGAGGAGGAAACAGGAACAAACAAAAACCATCAGCAATAAGTCTCCATGGGATAAACAGATACGAATTTTAAATAATACACACATACACTCAAGGTTTACTGCCAGTATAAACAGAAGCGAGAAGCATAAACGCAGTTTTTAAATAGCGATTAGCCTAACTAAAGTACCGGAAACACCAATATCTGTAGGATAGAGAAATCTCTCCGGTGCATGCTGAATAAGATGTTATTGTTTATTCATTATCTCAAGTGTTCGGTTTAAAGAGTATTTATTTTCCGTGCACTTTATTATCCACCATAGTTTACGTTCTAATAGCGAGTTGTGTTACGATAACGGAAGCCAGCTCCCTCATCGCTCTTATCCCATGCTTCTAACAAAACTAGCGCAGGAGGATTGTGTCATATACCTACTACCATGGATTCATTTTCTTCAGGGGTGTCTTAATACTGCCTAATTGTATTTTTTATAAATACCCTATTAATACAAGAAAAGTTAAAATTTCCTGTGAGCGGGAATAATAGTTTTTTGTCGCTAACACGAAATTTAAAAAGCTAGATCTAGCGGGAAAAAAGGCTAAATTGGCAATACTGTTGGCAAGAAGTGAAACTGCCTTGTTAAACTGTCACCAAAAAGCGCTCCAAGTGGGGTACGTCGGAACTAAAATATGAGAAATCGGGCTCTCGAATCCTCACGCTGCCGGTAGCTCCTACGGCTTAATTTTTCATACCTGCTGAACTGTCAGTCTTGGCCACAGAGTATAAAAATCTGATGTGTTGCACTCACATGACTTTCTCTACTCTTGTACTAACCATTCTAACAAATTCTTATTCCCATATCTCCATGTTAGTTAAGATAAACATTCGTACAAATTATCTTATTTCCTTGTAGGTGCAAGGGAGATATTAGAATACAGCAGGCTTTGTGCAACAGTCACATCTTTTTGACCTTTGAGATTCCGTTCTCTTTGCACGATTAACATATAAAAAAATGAACAACGTTGTTGCATTTCGCTAAAGTTGTTTTCCGAAACTCACACACATAACAAGGAATATCTCCGAAATGGTTCACCCTATAAGAAAATTTATTGAGAAATAAATTGTGTATTTGAACAAGATCTACATTTTTTGTACAGCAAGATTTTGTCTAACTCTAACGGTTTACCACTTATGCAAAATTCGTCCAGAGTAAATAGGAATAAATGGGCTATAGCCAGAAAATTCAAGATATACATTTCATTTGTCATAAAAATATCTCAAACATATCACATTTTAATCAAAATTGTTAGAGCCATTTTCAAGAAAATAAAAATTTTCGAAAAATTTTCCATGTAAAGGGTAGTTTAGGGTGGCTATTTTCTTCAAAATCTTCGTGTCGCATCCTTGAATGACAATAAACTTAAATAGGTACCAACTTTGGTTTTTTACCGACTTTTCGTTTTTGAGCTATGCTGTCCACAGACTGACACACAGACACACGCACGGACCTTTTTCTAAAAATGCTTTTGTTTTATTCAGGGGGCTTCAAAACATATATTTCCGGTGAAATCTCGACATCGAATTTTTGGATGGAATACAATACTTCCCCTACTTACCAGTAGAGAAAGTAAAAACCGTTTATTTGTTATAATTTCTTTTTATTAAAACTGTCCAATAGTCTGTACATCAATAGCTTTTTATGAAATATTAATGAGTTGTATAATGGTTGCTGGTTCAACTGATTGGTTTTCTTAATAGCAACAACAAAGTGTTTCTTCTTCAATTCTGATGCTTCCAGTAATTATTCTGCATGGCATAAAGTAAAATATTTTTTACTTCATGAGCTGCGTCAAAGTTTTTGTGTGAACTTGCAACCAAACATTAGGATTTGGTGGGGTAGTTGCACTTTTCAATAGTGTTGCGTTTCTTTGGAGACGAGAAACCACCCTTGCCTGCGTGAAATTATTACTTCACATGTATCTGACTGTACAATCTAAGGTACAGGCATTTGGCGTACAGTTCTGGATCTCTTCTCCTTGTTGGTGCATAGTATAGCATCCTTTTTTGAATTCTTGAGCTGCCCATTCCCTGATACATATATGTTTTCCAATTTCATTGTCCTATCATTTTGCCCTGTATTGCGATATGTTCAATTTTTCTCGCATTTCTACATGTATTATTTTATCTAACCTCGTGTGCTACTAGTCTTAAAAATTTCATTTCCGTAGCCTGTATCCCTTTATATTCCTTCTGATTTACAGGCAAATATTAGCTTCCATACAACAAAACCAGTACCGTTATAAAAATATAGCTGTAACTCAATTCTCTGTTTTATATTTTTGGTACTTCGGTACACATTATTGGAAAACTATTACAGATACCTTATGGAATTTTACGTGAACATTCACAAGACTAATTAAAAATAATATGAATGCAATTTGTTGATAATATATTATATAGTTTCTGGAATAGAAATTTTAATCAAAAATTTTCATACTAAATTTGACTTTTCAAAAAACAAAACTATTTAATTTACAGAAAACCAGTTTGTGTTATTAAGAATAAAAGACCCAGATAGCAATGGTGGAGGTGGAAACAGGCCGATTGGCCTATTCCCTGTAAGGCAGAAGAAGCTTTTATTAGCTTGCAGCATTATTCGAAACATTGCAGCACCATACATACATTGTGGATCATCTGAATCACCATGCCTTCTCTTCTGGTTTCTATTAACATTTTTAGTCTTTTTCAAAAATATTTCTTGCATTACAATTTATGCCTTTTTTATGCAAAGTGTATGTATTTCCTTCAGTATGGTAATGGTACCGAAGCTTAGTTTAATGCCTAATTTCTTCTACAATTTGATTCTTACTATATTATTGTCATTGAAGATGCGACACTAATCTAGTAGTATTGACACATACAAATACTTGTGAGAATCTTACACCACAGAATATTATTGATACTTTTGTTTGCATTTTCAGTTTTTCCATGCAAACATATTTTTCAAGATCTGATTGGACCAAGTCTCTATTTACAATCCTCCCAGGAATGAACCAGATCTCTCACTTGTTGACCAATTAAATAAAACAATCATAATTGGGGATTTCAATGCCCATTCCAAAAGATGGGGTTATGAAAAAGTAGATTTTACAGGGAAGATAGTGGTAGAATTTTTGAATACCACAACCTTTGAACTGATTTATAGTAAAGAAGATCCCACAACCTTCATACATTACTCTGGAGCAGGTAGTAACCCAAACCTCTTGTTACCCACAATAGATATTGTTTTGAAGGTTAAAAAACAAGTTATAGAAGACCCACTGTCACAGAACAGTAATTGCAGATAAAAAACTAGATAATACAATGTCAATCAACATCACATGAATCTGTATTGGAACTTCAAAAAAGCAGATTGAAATAAATATAAAATTAAACTAGATAATGAATATAAAGAACAAACAAACTCACAGCTGCATGATCAACTAGATCGGATGAATAGAAATTTTTGTAAAGTCGTCCCAGAAACTGCAAAAAAAGGCATATTCCTCATGGAAGAATAAAAAATTTTAACCCCTTTTGGAACCCTCCGTTACAAGAACTAAAAAGCAAAGACACATATCTAGAAATACAGCTGAACAAACAAAAAAACATCGGATACACAAGTATGGCGAAAGAAACGTCTCACTTAAAAAAAAATTAGTACAGCCAAAATGAGTCACTTTAATATCCTAGAAAAAATGGATTATAGAACAGATGGTGGTAAAGCCCATATGTTCATAAAATCTCAAGGACAGGAAAGAAAGAAATAGCATACCTATCACACATAACAATAAAATGCTAACAAATGATGCAGTCATAGCCGAAACCTTCAACAAATATTGTGCTAATTCACATAAAGTGACAAGAAATAATAAAAAGGGACGTAAATGGCTTAAGAAAGATTTGAAACAAAAAAGAGAGTGTGATCCTGACATTCAACACAATATCTTTTTTCCAAAATTTTAATATGCAAGAACTGAACATTGCAATTAATAATCTAAAAAACAAAAAGTCACCTGGACCAGATCACAAACACTCGAGTTAACCTTGGAAGAACAACAAAACTACAACTGGACAATCTATCTTGGAAAATCACTGTATGTGAAAAGCAATAACTGTCCCACTCTTGAAGAAAGATAAAACAGCATCAGAAATAAAAAAATATAGACCAATAGCTCTTTCTAGCATAATAGTAAAAGTGATGGAAAGAATGGTGTCAAATAGGTTAAATTGGTTTCTAGAATCACAAAATTTAATTTCTCCATGTCAAGCCGGATTCAGAGAGCTCCACTCTACAAATAACGAAGTCTTATGTCTCGGTCAAGAAATCAAAGACTCCTTCAATAGAAAAGAAGATCGTGTATCAGTTTTTATTGATTTCCAAAGTGCTTATGATTCTATATGCAGAACAAAACTACTAAAGAAAGTTAAAAAAAACAAAAAAAAAATTAAAAAAAATAATATATGGATACAAGGTCCAATGTTTTCATGGCTATGTCTATTCCTCACTCGCTGCTTTATTGCTACCAGATATGGAAGAAATGTAACAAGCTTAGGAAACCTTTTATTTTCTCAAGCTTCAAGTACAGCCACTCTACTGGTTTCTGTCTCTTAATCTTCCCAAAACTCTCACCAATCAAACTGTCTCCATGGCAACCTCCTTGAAAATCAATGTTGATCGTCCCGAACAGCACCATAGTAACGGGCCAGATGATCCAGGTGTACCACTAGCATCTTTCCTTGAGGCATCTTCTGGATGCGGTAGACCACATCATTAATTCTCTTTACCACCCGATATGGCCCTTGCCATGGTTGTTGAAGTTTTGGGCAACGTCCCTTGGTCCGGGTAGGGCGGTACAACCAGACCATGTCACCTTGCTGGAATCCTCGGCTGTTCGGTTGTCTGTCGTACCGGGTCTTAATGCGATCGCTCGCCATCTGGATGTTCCGACGAGCCATCTCGTGGGGATAGTCTACCAGATTCTCCACATACTCGGTCGCTGGTTGTTTCGCTTCCGGGGGGCTCCCAAAAGCCAGGTCACAAGGGAGGCGTAGCTCTCGGTCAAGCCATAAACTTACTGTCGTCATCCCAGTGGTGTCGTGCGCCGACGAGCGGTAGCCCAGCAAGAACAATGGTACCTTGAGGTCCCAGTCTCGCTGATGGCTGTCCACGACCTTCCTCAGGTGTTCTTCTAGGATCTTGATGTATCTCTCACCATGCCGTCCAACTGTGAATATAGAGGTGTTGTGCGGGTGTTGTTCACCCCAAGTCTTTCCAATGCGTCCTTCATTAGGTGGGACTCAAAATTGGTGCCCAGGTCGTTGTGGAGCTCTAACGGGACCCCAAAACGGCAGAACAGTTGCTCCACGAGGCAGTCTGTAACTGCCTTCGCTTCCTGGTTCGGGATGGCATACACCTCCGGCCACTTGCTGAAGTAGTCCACAACCACCATCAGGTACTTGTTGCCTCGATCGAACACTGGGAATGGTCCAGCTATGTCGACGGCGATGCGTTTGAAAGGCGCTCCGACGTTGTACTGCTGCGTGCGACCCCTAGTCTGGGGACAGCGACTCGCCGCGCACACGTGACATTGACGGCACCAATTCTCGGCGTCTGTTCGAAGCCTCAGCCAGTAGTAGCGTTGTCGGAGTTTGTCGATCGTCTGGTTTGCTCCTAGATGTCTACCTGAGGTACCGGCGTGCACTTCCTCCAAGACTTCCGGGACCTTACTCCGGGGAGATACCAACTGCTCTTTCTTCGTCTTCCCATCGGGTGATTTCCATACGCGGAACAGCACGTCCTCTTTGGACTTCAGCGAGTCCCATTGGGCCCCGTACGACTTGCACGTACGCGCTACTGGGTGCTATGTCCTCCCAGGTTGGCCTTGTCCCTACCTCCACTTCTCTCAAGAGTGGCCCCAAGTCGGCGTCCGCCAGCTGCTCCCTCCTCAGGCCCGCACTATCCCATCCGTCCGCAGGCACTGCCGTGACCACTCTGGCAGCTGCGGTACGCTCCTTCTCTTCCACTCTTATGCATTGGCCGCACTCTTCTGGGAAGGGTCTTCGGGACATGGCGTCCACATTGGCGTGAATCTTACCTCTCACACAACCGTCCGCAATGAGACTGTCATCCATACGTCGGTTGACGGCGCACAGTGCCACTCGAGGGGATGATGGTGACGGAAACCGACGTGCCACTCGCCACGCCGGCCCCTACTCGTTTTCCGGCTGCTCTTCTTTGTGCGGGCAGTCTCTCTCCAGGTGTCCCGGCTGGCCACACCCCCAACCCCCAACACACCTCACTTGGTCTTCGTCGGCGTCCCTTGACTGGTCTTCGGTCTTCATCGTAGTGTATACTCCTTGTCTTCGAGGTCGGGGTAGCCGTTTGGCTGCTTCCATCCTCAGTGCGGGCGTTAGTGCCTCGTGGATGGTGTTGTAGTCGCCAAGCATTAAGCGCTGTCGTATCTCGGCATCGCATACCCTGTCGACGAAGGTGTAGGCGACTTCTCGGGATACGAATTCAGATGGGAGGTCGACCAAAGCTTTGCTGGCCAGCTGTTCGATTGCCAGGGCGAACTCCTGCAGCGTCTCCCCTGGCTGTTGCATCCTAGATTTCAGTTGGCTGCGGTAGGCTGCGGTTAAGCAGTGGTTTCCGAACCGGATCTCCAGGGCCTCCCAGATGTCCTTGGGTGCCGCCGCTGTCTGAACCTCGTTCACTACCTCTGCGATCCGTCCCTGGGGGCCGGTTATCAGCTGTGCAGCCTCTTCTTCTGGCGACCACTTGTTGTGCTTGGCCACTGTGTGAAATTGGCGGTGAAAGACCTCAAAGGTTGACGTGCCGTCGTACTTCGGTGGTTTGACGCGCGCCGATGTGGTGTCGCGTCCCAGCGCGTCGGCCTTCAGATCTTTCAGTCTTCTGCCGACGATGTCCTCCACCATGGCGTTCAGGGACTTGGTGCTGCTGTTGGCCTTTTCCTCTAGGTCATTAACGCAGTTCGACAGGTCTTCGACGCGCTCATCCACTCAATCCATCCGCTTGCTCAGCTCCGTGACGACATCCCTCACGCCGGCCAACTGCTCTTCAAATTTGGCGGCAAGGACCTCGTTCGCAGCCTTCATTTCCGTGGTTAATTCGGTCATCTTCACGGCCAGGTTGTTATTTACCTTTTCCGTCTTCACAGCGAAGTTGTCGTTCGCCGCTTTCATTTCCTTCAGCTCCTGCAAAATCTTTTCCAATACAGCTTCCATCGTAGCTCTCGATCCCACTTCTGATCATCAAATGTAACAAGTTTAGGAAATCTTTTATTTTCTCAACCTTCAAGTACAGCCACACTACTGGTTTCTGTCTCTTAACCATCCCAAAACTCTCACCAATCAAACTGTCTCCATGGCAATCTCCTTGAAAATCATGTAGAAGGAGCGTACACCGTGGTTTACTACAAGGCACAGTGCTCAGCATAACACTTTTTAATATATTTATTAACGATCTGACACAAGAATCGGGCGTGAAGTGTGCACTGTTTGCAGATGACGTAGTAATGAGGACTTCAAAGCCAAAAAGTAAAAGCACAGAACTATAAAAAAAAACTTGCAACAATCCTTAACCAACCTACAAATGTGGACCAAAGAAAATTTAAAAACTGTTAATACAACAAAATCAAAATACCAAATCCTTTCACTAAGGAAAAAAAATAATAAATGAAACTACATTTTGAGGGTAAACAATTACCACAAACAAAGGAAGCAAAATATTATATTATATTTGATACCAAACTTACTTGGATCAAACAAATGGAAAATGCAATACAAAGAGCAGAAAAGCGCCTTTTACTATTAAAACGTCCTTACCCATCTAACAGCACTTCAAGAATACCTAGTCTTCCAATGGTGTAGGAAATGAACACAAATTCAGAAGCCTCAGCAAAAAGAGCATAGCAAAAAATCCCGCAGATTAAAAGTGGAAGAATATGGAAGTGAACTGAGAGAACGGAGAATGCAAGTGCGCGAGTTCCCGCGTTATGGTAGTTATGGTTGGCTTGTTTGCCACAGTTGAATTATTGGAGTTGAAGATGAAGTTCTAACTGAAGTTGTGTCAAAGTAGTGGGACGATGATAATTTTGTAATCTTTTGGTTAAGCATAAATTTGTAGAATCCAGATTTCGGAACAAAGTCCCAACATGTGATTTCCTGTCCACATACGTGGAATTCATGTCATGCAACATCACGTTGAATGGTTTGGTCAGGAACCGGTCATGCACCGGTCCTTCACCGGCAGTCATCATTGCTGACGAACTATTAGGTAAGCTCTTAGTAAGAGAATTTCCTATGTTTGTTTCCAAATTCTGAATAAGCGGGGATCGATTTTGACGAGCTAGCACGAACCTACGTCGCTTTGATTTCTGAAGACTTCCTTGAAGATGGAATTCGCACCCAAGCACAGCTGTTCTATTCTGACCTTAATAGATTTATTCTTGTCAATTAAACCTTCCAACACTAGACTTACATGTCGGCTTCTGCACTATAACCTTCACCACATTTCCAGCCATCCTTAAGAAATAATACCTCTGAGCTAGCTCTCCTGGACGTCCCTTCCAGTTATGGTGGTTTATACTCTAATGAAGAAACCCCCATTCGATTCTAACATGACATCGAATTTAGATGTTTAGTTAATTTCGCGGTTGAACGTCACACATAAGCAACCTAGAGACAGGGGCGGCGCGTCCTATGTGCTCAGTGATTCAGTGAACTCCCGGAAAAAGGTTGTGCAAATTATATTTAAACAATCATTTTTTGTTTCTTTCTCGTCTTAGGTAATTTTATGTGCATTTTCAAAGTATTTTATCGCATGAAAAACTTTTAAGTGGTTCAGATAGCACGCATACGCGCCAAAGTTTGCCCAGGCATTCTCGAGGTTCAATTGCTCTTGTGAACCTTCGAGTGTAAGCTTATGCGTGCTCTTTCGGCAGGAAGAGACGAGAGGGGAGGTCACTTGGTATACATGCGTATGCGCTGGTTGGGGAACCAGCTCCAACTGCAAGTCGGACTGGCGGAAACGCACGAATCGACCCGAACTAAAAGCAACCTAACTATAGCTATTTTCACGTTATGAAGGCACAACGGGCTCTTATGGAACATGTTATTCTTATGGAAGAATCAGGTGCGCCGTTACCAAATTTGCGTGTTTTCAAATGTGACTAAGATAAAGTATGAACATGCATTTCGGTGTAAAATGTGTCGATGAATACTATGGTATGCACGATAAACCTTTTATGCAACTGTACATTTTTTAAAATAATAAAATGTAAAATTTTGTTGAAAGAAGATTTTTTAACATCTTTCTCACTCCGCACGTTTAAACATGGTTTTAAACCGAAATAATTGCAATGAAAAAATTCTGAATTATTCGCTTGCTTTTATAGGCCACCTTAGTATTTAGATTATATAAATATGTCTAAACATATTTTTTTTAAAAAAAGTTTAAAACAAAGTGTTAGGATTCTTCGTTTATACAGTGGAAAATGTCGTCGCTGGCTAATTCTCGTTGTGTAAGTCCACGTAAAACCTTCCAGTGACAAAGTTGTCAAGGAAATAACGAAATTATTTTTTATATAAATATAGAATATCTCCAGTAGCAAGCCATCCATAAATCACCATTTAAAGACAAATGTTTTTAGCGCGCCAAGCACACGGCCAACAACACCCGGTTCTCCTGTCTTGCATATGATGGAAACCAGATGTGTGGCAGTTGAAGGGCCGATAAGGGATTGTACTTCAGTAGAGGTTTTCAATAGGTTTCGGGAATTTGAGGTGTGAGCGAGTTTTACAAGTTCTCTGGTAACCATGTGCATTGCAGTTAAGTGATCAGTGCTCAATGGATGGCAGATGAAAAGGCGAAATTATTAAAAGTGGCGAGCTAAAAACAATTCTTAGGGTGTATGATTATTTAAAGGAAAAGAACCCCGGACACAGTGACTCGTTTATTGTTAGTGAACTTTATAAGGTGACTGGTGTGAGTAGGCGTACATTTTTTAGATTAAGAAAACAACGTAAACAGGGTCCCATCACTACACCGCGGAAAAGAAGACAAACGGTACATACATACAAAATCAGCAGGAAGGTGAAGTATAATGATTTTGTACGCAGTTCTATACGACGCAAATTTCATTAATTTCTGTTTCAAAATATTCCCCCTACAATTCTGTCCGTGTTGAAAAAGGTCAATGAGGATGAGGACTTGCCAAATTTTAAATATTCAACCTTTTATCGCTTAGTGAAGGAAATGGGATTTGATTTTGAAAAGAGAGGAAATAAATCGCTTATGATTGAGAGAAATAGTATTATAGTGTGGCGGCATTACTATTTATGGAAAATAAAACAATTGAGGACAGAGTGAAGGAAAATCGTGTACCTTGATGAAAGTTGGGTAAATGTAGGACACACTGTATCAAAAGTTGGAAGGATAGGACAATAAAAACTCCTAAAGAAGCGCTTTTGGCCGGGTTATCCACTGGTATTAAAGCATTATTAAAAGTGGCGAGCGAAAAACAATTCTTAGGTGTTTGATAATAATAATTAATAATAATAATTAATATTAATAGTAAGAACAATAGTACTAGTAGTAGTACTAGTAGTAGTACTAGTGGTAGTAGTACTAGTGGTGGTAGTACTAGTGGTGGTAGTACTAGTGGTGGTGGTGGTACTAGTGGTGGTGGCGGTGGCGGTGATAGTAGTGGTGGTAGTAGTGGTAGTAGTAGTAGTTTTTTTTTTCTAGGGGAAAAATCCCTCATGGACGTTATTCTTACCAGTTGGACTCTAACCAACTAAAAACCCCTGTGTGAATCAAATTGAGTACTTCTTCTTGGAACTGCACAGGCGGCATTACTTCAAGAAGAGGAGATTTAAGATGGTAGCCATAGTCTCAGTGGTCTAAGTAGGTCTTAAATATCACTAATTTCCCGGCGCTTGCGGGATAAAATCTCTTGGGCCTATTTGCTAACCACCTTCCAGTTCTCATTAGATGCTAACATGTGAGAAACTACTTGAGAAGGCGTAAACGTCCCCAGCTTGAACTCTGTTGGTATACGTAAATGTTGCCATCTGACACAATCAAAGAATGTGTGTTCCACTGTGTCAACTTTGCCACAGTAAATACATTCTTCGGTGGCACTTAGTTCAAAACGATATAGATAGGCTTGGAAGCATCCATGACCTGTAAGGAACTGTGTCAAGTAAAAATTCACGCATCCTTTCCGACGTGAATACCAAGGTTTGATGTCTGGGATTAAGCGCTTAGCAGCAGCAGCAGTAGCAGCAGCAGCGGCAGCGGCGGCGGCAGGGGCGGCAGGGGCGGTGGCGGTGGCGGTGGCGGTGGCGGTGGCGGTGGCGGTGGCGTAGGGGGCGGGGGCGGGGGCGGCGGCAGCGGCCGTCACCGTCGCTGTCGCCGTCGCCGTCGTCGTAGTAGTCGTAGTCGTAGTAGTCGTAGTAGTGGTAGTAGTCGTAGTCGTAGTAGTCGTAGTCGTAGTAGTCGTAGTCGTAGCGGTAGCCGTAGCGGTGGCGGTAGCAGTAGTCGTAGTAGTCGTAGTCGTAGTAGTCGTAGTCGTAGTAGTCGTAGTCGTAGTAGTCGTAGTAGTCGTAGTCGTAGTCGTAGTAGTCGTAGTCGTAGTAGTCGTAGTAGTTGTAGTCGTAGTAGTTGTAGTCGTAGTAGTTGTAGTCGTAGTAGTCGTAGTCGTAGTAGTCGTAGTCGTAGTCATAGTCATAGTCGTAGTCGTAGTGGTAGTGGTAGCGGTAGTGGTAGCGGTAGCGGTAGTGTAGTCGGCGGCGGTGGCGGCGGTTGCGGCGGTGGTAGTGGTAGTGGTAGTGGTAGTGGTAGTGGTAGTGGTAGTGGTAGTGGTAGTGGTAGTGGTCGTCGTCGTAGTAGTAGCAGTAGCAGTAGTAGTAGTTTTTTTTTTTTTAGGCGAGTTGGGTTCCTACCAACTAAAATGCCCCGCTAGAATCGTTAGAGAAACTTCTTGGAACTACGTGGCGGTATTACTTCAAGAAGAGGATTCAAGATGTTGGTTGTCTATATAGGTCGGTGATTGTCTTAAGCATCATTCATCTCTTGTCTCTTGCGAGACAATATGTCATGTGCGTACTTACTGATTATTTGCCAATTAGTGCTGGACTTAAGCATGAAGTGGACGACATATTGAGGCGTGAAAGGTGTCATTTTGAATTCAACTTGTTGTCTGAGGTTGCGCCATCTAATGCATTCAAAAAACGTGTGTTCCACTGTGTCCACCTTCCCACAGTAAATGCACTCATCTGACGCACTAAGGCCGAATCGGTTGAGGTAATGCCTAAAGCAACCATGCCCAGTGAGAAGCTGTGTTAAATAGAAGCTTACTTCTCCACTCCGGCGACTAATCCAAGTTATCACGTCCGGGATTAAACTCTTGGTCCAATGTGCAGTTCCATCACCGGTGTCCCATAGTGCTTGCCATTGTTCCAACAGTTGTTGACGAGCCTCGCTCTTGCTTATATCAGTCTGCTCTCTTAGAAGGCGTTCAGTGACCAAGAGAGAAATGGGAGGCGTCATTGCTAGAACCAATAAAGCCTTTGTAGGTGTGGTACGATAGGCACTTGTGATACGTATTGCAACCTTCCGTTGCAAACTTAGGAGCCTGGTGGTGTAGATCTGCCGGTCTAGTGCTTTTCGCCATATACAAGCACCGTATAGCAGGATAGATGTCACGACCGAGAAAAGAATTCTTCTGCTGCTTTCTCTCGGTCCTCTAGTATTGGGCATTATTCGACTCAGATGAGCTAAGGCTGTTCCTGCCTTCGCCACAACGACCCTTATATGGTGTCCCATATACATATTACGGTCAAGATGAATACCGAGGTACTTGATTGTATTCTGACTAATGATGTGTGAGTCGCAAAGTCGGAGACAGATATTTGGAATCTTCCAGCCGCCCACAAGCAGAGCCACTTCTGTTTTATGTGGTGCCAGTTTAAGTTTTTTGGAGATTAGGTAAGAGTCTATAGAAGCCAGCGCCAAGTTAGCTATCCTCTCAAATGTCGATGCTTCTTCAGCAATAGCAACGAGTGCTAAGTCGTCTGCGTAGGCCGTCAGAGTGATTCCCTGAGGCATGGTTAGTCTCAGGGCTCCATCGAAATAAACATTCCATATAAAAGGACTCAATACGGAGCCCTATGGGGCGCCGCACGACATTACCATTGTAGTAGTAGTAGTAGTAGTAGTAGTAGTAGTAGTAGTAGTAGTAGTAGTAGTAGTAGTAGTAGTAGTAGCAGTAGTAGTAGTAGTAGTAGTAGTAGTAGTAGTAGTAGTAGTAGTAGTAGTAGTGGTGGTGGTAGTGGTAGGGGTAGTGGTGGTAGTGGTGGCGGTGGCGGTGGCGGTGGCGTTGGCGGTAGCAGTAGCAGTAGTAGTATTTTTTTGTAGGCAGGGGAAAAATCTTCAAAAGACACCGCTGATCCAGCGAGTTGGGTTCCTACCAACTAAAAAACCCCTCCAGAATCGTTGGAGTAACTTCTTGGAACTACCTGGCGGTATTACTTCAAGAAGACGATTCAAGTAGTGGTGGTGGTAGTGGTGGTGGTGGTGTTGGTGGTGGTGGTGATGGTGGTGGTGGTGGTGGTGGTGGTGGTGGTGGTGGTGGTGGTGGTGGTGGTGGTGGTGGTGGTGGTGGTGGTGGTGATGGTGATGGTGATGGTAAACCTGGTTGAGGGCAAAAACGCGGTAATCACAGTGGCGCAACATACGTGGCAACCCTGCGCTGATTCTCCGTAAGAGTCATTGTGCCTTCATAACGTGAAAACTCCTATAGAACAATAGGCACCTGTGTTTTCACTGTAACAATGATCGTTTAACTGTGTTACAGTGTATTCAGTTATTTACTTGTGCTTTAGTGTTTAGTTGCTATTCATCTGTTCTTAGAGCTATTTTCCAAGAAGAATGAATAGCTTTCAATATCTTTTAGAAACAGATTTCTCAGCTTTAAGCTTGAAAGAGACGTGTGAAATAAAGAAGCTTGATATGCCGATACCTCCTCTCAAATTAATGCATGCGTAAACAAGCCGAGGAAAGATATGTTGTAGGTCTTATGTATATATAAATAAAAGAAATAGTTGGATTTGCGGTTTATTTCCACAAATAAGCTATTTTGTTTTCCATACTTGCTGTTTGCTAAGGGTAAATATACAAGCTGGACATGCTCTGGCGTGTCAAATCTAAGTCATCTAAAACAGACGGTTAAGAACCGCGAAGAATATTTCACATAAGAATGCTTATTTAGATTTATCAGTCCTTGGAAAAACAGAAATTGTGCAACAGCTTAGCTCAGCTTTCAGACAGAATATAGAAAGACACAATGACAACGTACGGAAAATCGCTATATTCTTTCCAAAATAATTGATTGTATTAACTTCTGCGGTGAGTTTGAACTTGAGTTACGTGGACATGTTAAAGCTGCAGAATCTAACAATCCTTGAATATTAAGGACGATAGTAAATTTCACTTCAGCTTTGGATGCAGTTGTAAAAGAGAACATGAGTAAGGCTACAGTCTTTAAAGGTTCAGCCATGGAAAAAATGATTGAGGGCTTTAGGAGAGCAGAATATTACTAAATCCCACGTCGTGCTGCAGCGCGGCTTCCACAAGTCAATATTTTCAAGATGCAGCCTGAGTTTTTTTGATAGTCTCTGTTCTATATGTTGGGCACGCAAACAGGCTGTGTCTCGAATCACCACTCGCATTTTTATCTCCTCCTGACAATGAAAGAGGCAGTATAGCAAACTGCCAATGGAGGGATGTAGCAGCAAAGGAAGTATATCACATAATAATACATCGGAGCCAAGAGAGGTTTGAATTCTCCAGTCACTTATTGGCCATTAATTTACTTGACCAGCACTTCTTTCCTTCGTTTAAAAATAAATTTCCTGAAAAAAAAAATCCTTTCTGACATACTCAAAAATAATTATATTCTCATTATCCATTTTAATGTTAGGAATAATTAGATGTACTTTAATTTTGTGAATATTCTAAGGCTTTAAGTTAAATAAAAACTAATATCCTTCAAAGTTATAAATAAAGAAGTTTATCTTTAAGTCTTAGTATTAATTTACACCACAAGAATTTCGTTCTAGTATCATTTCATGAATATAAGACCTCGATAATAGGATGAAACAATTTATTCATGATAAGCCTTCTATAACAAAAGGTAATCAATAAAATGGGCTTGCTGCAATTTTTATTATAAGGGGTAATATTATTAAGTTGTTTCAGGTATTTATTTTTCTAATGTAAAATATTTCTTGAATATTAGTTTTTTTAAAAGGATTAGAAATAGAAGAGTGGATGAAGCGATTGCTTGAATTAGGAAGTATTTAAGTGAAGCTTCAGTGAATATATATTTTTATTGGATGATAAAAGCGGAATGAAGATGAGTAAATTAATTTCTAATCCTATTCATGCTCCTATTCATGAATTACGTGCAGTCCTATCCATTTTTAAGTAAATCTAAGTTAAAACAGAACTGCAGATCATTTATTCTCGAAATGGTTTTGAATAAATGAAAAGTGCAATAGCCCTTTGAGCCAATCGTAGAGTATTGAGGTTGACTCCCGTCAGGACTTTCTAATTACTGGACCTAACACTGGGATTCAAGATGGCGGCCTATCTGGTGGGAACTGCTTATAAACAGCTCGTCTACGGGCTACGATTTCAACGCAGTAAAATAAAAATGTGGTGTAATAACACGCCTATTTTGTGAATATGGGCTGTGTTAAACACAAAAACACTGTCTTAAACATAACCTCAAGCAAACAAAAATGAATGACATTTAATATTAAACGATAGCCCATGGGCAATGAAATATACAACCTTAAATAACATTCATGCAATCTACAGTTTTACATGCCATTATATAACTGCATTACACACTCAAATTACAAAGAAGATAGACAAAACTGCAAGCAGCATGTTACTTAAATAAAACAGAACTGTTGACATTGAGTTGACAGAATAATTAATCATTGTTTACACTGTTTTCACACTTGTACCATATACATAATGTTATATATGTACCTACACAAAACATGTACTGGAATGCTGATATACAAATGCTGCTGTTTAGAATAATTAGTTACCTACTGAATTCAAAAGATTGAGGGTAAATTTAGCATTGTAAATGAAATATATGAAATACGTAACCTTAAATCGGCATTGCAAAACAACTTTGCTACAGCCTACAGTTTTACATTCAGCAACATAACACATTGCTTCTAAACTGCAGCTACACATTTAAATTACAAAGACAAAAGATAATGCATAAATACACGCATCATACTGCTTACATGAAACAAACTGTTGGTACTAGAGCTGTCACTAATTGAGTTCGCTCAAAATTATTGTCTTTCACTATTTACACTATTCACTATGTTACATATACACCGGCAACACACATGACGCTGCAATTTATGGTAATTAAATACTGAATTTACAAGCTTTACGTGGCAATTTAACTTTTGTTTTATCTGAAAGTTTCTCATTTTTAATTTGCATCCGGGAACGGGACATTGTGATGTTTAAGGTTAGGATGTAGTATGACAATAATAACATACGCTTGATTCGCTACTGGAACAGTGTTTCTTCAACAACCTCTCACCACTGTAATCGTGACACAAATTGTACTTGCAAACAGATAAATTAACCACACTATACGGCTAATGTAGCCATAGTCTTAGATGGAATACGATAAACATAAACACGTGGAAAGCACACGGCACAGTCCACACGTTATTAGATTTATTCCCGTTCCCTATACTGCCCAAATAAAAAACACTCGCTTTGCTAATATGAAGACAAACTTATATAGGAATTATTATAACAAACAATAACTCAAAGGCATAGAAAACAATACGAAGGATAGCGGGTGGAAACACCTCAGAAATCACCACCAACTGCCGGCGCCATTTTTGTACAACTGGGATGCCAGTGTCAGGTCCGTTATCCAGAGGGTCCTTCTGTCGTAGTCTTGTTTTGCTTGAGGCCCGCGAGGAGCGTGTCTGTCGCTGGCTGGCTGGTCTCAGAAAAGCTCTGGAGCTAGTCAGTTTCGGCGTGGCTTTCAGGAGAGAGAGGTCCTTGCATACTTGGTAAGTGGCGACTGTCTAGTCTGCCGGTAATATGGCCTGTTTACTTTAAGGGGTCGGCCTGCCTGATACTCTGCGAGTGTGCTCAATTATACTTAGGTACAGTGAAATTGACATTGTGTATAGTCGAGAGCCAAAGGGCGAGAAAATGAATGTAATTGTAGTTGTCAAATATTATTTTTAGGCCGTAATCGTTCTGATTAACCTATGAATAAAAGGTGAAGACTGCCCACTACTTTTATTGAAAAAGGGGGCGGGGTATTCCACTCTCTTGTTTAGGTTTGCCGTTAACCACCCCTATCCGATCCTTATTAACTATAGTTAGGCATTCCTTTGGAGGACAAATCACATAAGGAAAATGGTGCAATTTTGGTACCAGAGCGTGGTTTAAATTGCCGGTAGTGAAGGTAGTTGAGTTTTTAGCAGGCCGAGTATTTGATTTTAGTTATGGCCGTATCGCCAGATTTTCACCTTTTGCGAAAGCATGAATTAATTGCTTTTTTAAGTGGGAATTCGTGGGGGAGATTATTTAACTTCGGCAGATGTACCTGCCCTATTAGACTTTTCCATCAGGTCAAAAAGAAGGATTATGTCAAATTGGCCGACACACATCCTTTAGTTACAGAATCGCCTTCATTATGCGAGGCAGCGAACTTAGAGATTGCGGAATTGTTTGCTGATCCCAATGCCAGTTTTGGTTTTTTAAAACACCAGATTAGGCGTTTAACTGCTAGAATTTTTCATTATGATCAAAGAGTGGATAATTTTTTACGATTTCCACTGGGCATAAAATTTACCACACCATTAGCTGACTTACGAACCCAGTTTAAGAAATATCTAGATCAGCTTTCGCAACAGCAGGGGAAACCTCTTAGTGTCTAACATGTCGTCTAATGCAGGTCCGACTGTGCTAGCTTTCAAACCCTTAAAACTATTACATCCACTTCAACAGTCAGCGGAATCATTTCAACCTTTTGAGTTAGTAGATGTTTCGACTGCGGTTGAGTTCCTAACATTTCTGGTTCGGGCTAAAGAGCGTGCAAGGTTGTGTGGAGTTTCTGACTTACAATTGTTAGAAGTGATTATATCCAGATCGGGCGATATGGTGCGCGATATCATTGGAAATGTTAAAGGGAACGCTAACCCGATAACTGACTTACACGAGAGGGTTTTGAGATGTTTTATTCCTAGTCGCGTTTCACATAAGTTAGTACAGGATTATTATTTGAAACCCCAGGAGTTGGGCGAGTCTTTTGCGGATTATGCGGCATGAGTGAAATTGTTTGCACGTGTTTTGAGATTGCCAGACGCGGAGAGCCAGATTTGCGATTTAATTCTTACTGGCCTGGCTCCTGACACAGGTTCGGCCTTGGTATTTATGTCACGACCAACAAGCTTTAAAGATTTTGAAGCTGTTTTTCCTCATTTAGCGGAATATCATACTTCAAATTCGGCATGTGGTGTCGATGTGTCTCGTCCCCCACCATTCGGTGATGAAGGCCACTCACAGCATTATGGTAGTGCAGTTCCCGGGCGAGGGAATGCTCGGTCAAATAGGCCTTGTTTTCGGTGTGGATCTACTAGTCATCTAGTAAACCAATGTCCTGTTCCACGTGGTCGGGGGAGGCATGTTCGAGTACCAGAGGAAAGGTACGTTCCAACACGTCCCAGTTGACGCCAGGCGTCGGGGGTGCTCTCCGCTAGTATTAAATTTCGTCGTCTGGTAGGCAAGTCAAATTATTTGAAGCCAACGGTACAGTTGTTGGTTGGTAAACACCCATTACTTGCCCTTTTAGATTCCGGAAGTTCATGTTCATTAGTTCACGAAGCTTACTATTATCAATATCTTCTTAAAGGCCCGAGTAAGCCCCAGAAATGTAATATACAGTGTATTTCTGTTAACGGTCATAGCTTTCAGGTAAATACGAAAGTTAAATTAACAATGCGCCTGTCGCGATTCACCTTGAAACATAATTTTTATCTGTTGACAGATTTGCCTTTTGAAATAATTTTGGGCTCGGACTTTATGGCTCGAGTGGGGTTAAGGCTTGATTTTCGTGCAAAGGAAGTTTCGTTTGATTTTGCGCCAGATGAGCGCGTTCGATTTCAGGACGAGCAGTTACCCAAACAGGACCCTGTTGCTCCAAGTGACCTGGTAGAGCAGGTTAACAAGGAGTATTTTCTCCCATTTGAGCGTAGATCAGGCTCATTCATTGGAGCAGTTGTACGCTAAACACGCGGCGTTATTTACAAATCGATTGGGGGTCACGGATTTAGTTGAATATGACATCCAGTTAACAGACACCACTCCTGTGAAGCTAGCTCCATATAGGCCGACTCCGCCCAAAATGGCTATACTTAGGAGCAAAATCGAGGACATGTTGGAGAAAGGGGTGATTCGTCCGTCCGTATCTAATTACAGTAGTCCGGTATTTATGGTTCCGAAGGGCAATAACGATTTTAGGGTAGTGGTGGACTATCGACACCTAATTTGCGCTTGGCCAACGGGTTATGTGTAGGTCTTATCCTGTAAGCTCGAAGGCCAATGCGTATGCAGCTAAATTAGCGCCACGATATACTGGGCCATGGGAAATAATTCATATGTATAAAGCCACGATCAAGGATCTCTCTTCTGGACATACACGTCGAGCTCATATTTCCCAACTCAAACCTTTTCCTTGATTCCCAGGGTGAGATGGAAGGGTTTATGTCCTGTGTTATGTTGCTTTTATTGTTTTGAAGTATTTGTGTAAGTTTGTTTAAATTGTGTTTTTATGTGTCCAATGTTTTGGTTCCTTTGGGGATCGCGTACTGATCTCCTGGCTAAATTGTTGACAATAAACGAAAGCAGACCACATGCGTGCTTCCTGGTTCCCGAGGGTGCGTGCCCTCACTTTGGCACGCTTATCTGTGTCGTTCGACAGCAGGTATGGAGTATCACCTCTTGTCGAGTGACGCGTGTCAGCTAGCTGCCACTTAGCCGGGATTTTAAGGGTGTGCTGGTTGCTCACCATTCGGGGGTTTGTTATGTTCGCCAGTATGTTTGTTTATGTGTAGATTGTCGCCGACGCTTGTGTTGTAGTTTCGTTTTTTGTTTGTTGTGGTTGTGCTAAGTGTTTGTTTCTGTTAGTGGTTGTGATCTTTGGTGTAGTGTGTGACTGATATATGGTCTAGGCCACAAAGTGTTGAAACCGAAATTATAATGTCAATATATTTGATAATCGAAAGAAACAAAAGGAGATTCTAATCAATAGTGAAGGAGAAGACGTAATAAAGCTAATATGTTAAAGTCTCAAGAATGGAAGCCTAGGCAGATTTAAAAGAGTGATAAGGCTTTGTTGACGCGCACGAAAAACAAACACGTGCAACAATTTAGCGGGCTGATTCCTATCTTACCAGGACGTGCTCTAAAGTTAGCCAATGGAAATCGCTTCATTATTGTTGCCCGCGCAAAAACAAATGAAACGCAAGACACACTCGTCTTGAATCGAGCCGAGAGTGCACGTGCAACTTGGGGAGTTGTACGTAAGCTAGCACGTATACATAATTCGGCGGTCGCTAAAGGGTGACAAAGTTAAAGTGTTATAACGTTGTAGTTGAAGTTACAAAGTTACACTCTATTTAAATATCGTCGGCAGTTCTCTACAAACCTGGAAATTTACAAATAAAGTGGTCTGTTGGTTGATTCTTCGTTTGGTTCCATTCCTACCATAACTCACGTATACCCTGAGATTAACACCTCTTGCTAGAGCTAGTCCGGACACCAAACACGAGATCTTATAGATCTTAAAGGCGACGTCTTCGACGGAGAGGAGCGTTTGCGTCAGTGTTTTAAGTGATTGCTAGCAAACTTACTGTGCACAGAATCTATTATATGTAAGCAAATAAATATATAATAAGAAAGGCCATTCACTCAGTTAGGCTAGTTTCGTTGTTCATTTCTTTTTCCCACTCTGTGGTGTGTGAGAATTAGTTGTTAGTTAACACCATTTGTTCTCTCAAGTTCAAATTTCTATTATGAATTTTACTTATATTAACTTATATTACAATAAACATGTTTATTGTGATTTATAATTTTATTGTTAACGTTTTCCGTTTCAAAGTTAGATTTTCATGATGAAGTTTATTAAATTGATGTATTTCCTATGAATTCTAATCATAGTTATTGCCCTTGGCCAAAGTTCATAATTCTGGTTATGTTGTTGATTTAATGTATGTATATCATACACATTATTGTAATTCTTCCGTTGGGCCCATTTTGCTGCTGTCTATTTTATTTTGCAGTGGGATTTTGAGAGTTTGTGCCGCCTTCCTTCCTTTCCATTCTCTTTTTCTTCGTCACCACTCCCTTGCGTGACCTCACCTATGCTACGAATTATGCTGATGGAAGACAGTCCTGGGAAATTGAGCCGAAACCAGTGTTGGCTCTAGCTTGGTGGTCAACTAGCCTTGGAAGTACGTGGGAGACACGCTTGGCTCAACTGGAAATTTGGTTACCTGTACTCTCACAACTGCTTGGATCATGCACCTTACCAATGGCTTCTACATACATTGACGTCTGGAATCTTCTGGCAGTGTAAGGTACTGCCTTCCGGACACACTGACTTCTGAAATTTCCGTCAGTATAAGGTGACAGTGAACCGCCATCAAGTAAGGAGAGTGACAGCGTCGGCTTTCCTCCTGTTTGTGTGTGGTGGAAAAGCCAAGGTTGGTGGTGAAGTTTATTGTTGACATAAGAGAAGAGTTGGTGCCAGGGAGTGCTGAGACAAAAAACATTTCCTTTTTTTTTTCTTTTCTATGCCTATTGGCGGCTCTTAGGCCGTGTTTTGGGGAGAGGGGAGTGTTTGAGCCAATCGTAGAGTACTGAGGCTGACTGTTGTCAGGACCTCCTAGATACCGGACCGGACACTGTGATTCAAGATGGCGGCCTATGTGGTGGGAACTGCTTATAATTAAATCGTCTACAGGCTACAATTTCAACGCAGTAAAATAAAAATGTTGTGTAATAACACGCCTATTTTGTGAATATGGGCTGTGTTAAACACAAAAACACTGTCTTAAACATAACCTCGAGTAAACAAAAAAGGATGACATTTAATATTAAACGATAACCCATGGGCAATGAAATATATAACCTTAAATATCATTCATGCAATCTACAGGTTTACATGCCATTATGTAACTGCATTACACACTCAAATTACAAAGAAGATAGACAAAACTGCAAGCAGCATGTTATTTAAATAAAACAGAAGTGTTGACATTAAGTTGACTCAATTATTAATCATTGTTTACACTGTTTGTCACACTGGTACAATCTACATAATGTTATATACCTACACAAACATACTATACTGGATGGCTGATATACAAATGCTGTCTTTTAGAATAATTAGCTACCTACTAAATTCAAAAGCTTTAGGGTGGAAATTTGCTTTTACCATTACTGAAAACTTTTGATTACCCAGTTTGCAACAACATATTACTCAACACTTCATGACACTTTATTCTACAGGGGGAATCTACAAAAGCAGATGAAATATTAAAAATAATAACCGTAGAACAGCACTGTAAATGAAATACATATATGAAATACGTAACCTTAAATCAGCATTGTAAAGCAACTTTGGGTAATTATTCATAAAATTGGCCGCTCGAGAAAACGAATGAAACATAGTGCAATGGATGCAGTTTTTATGGCTAATTACGATTTTGAAAGTTTTATTATGCGCTTAAGCTTCTTTTTTATTTATGAGCAAATTTTGTAGGTGCTATGCAGTGGTTTTACTTCGCGTATGCGGTGGATATTTAGCAAATAAATGTTTATAAACGAGTATAATATATGCTAGAATGATTAATTAATGTATTTACGTTGAAATTGTTATTGCTGATTACGGTTTTGAAAGTTTTATTTGCCGGTCAAGCTTCGTTTTCGCTTTTCCTGTGTTAGGTTAGGTTTAGTGTATGTATATGAGTGTAGTAACAGGGTCCTATGTTATCGAAATGTTGCCCGTGTTAGGTTAGGTTAGCGTATGTATATGAGTGGGGTGACAGAGTCCTGTGTTATCGAAATATTTACAATTTGGGCAGTGTTTATGCAATCATTTCAACGTAAATGCATTAATCAATCATTCTAGTATATATCATACTCGTTTATACACATTTATTAGCTAAATATCCGCCGCCTAAGCGAAATAAAACCACTGCATCGCACGTACGAAATTTGCTCATAAATAAAAAACGAAGCTTGAGCGCACAATAAAACTTACAAAATCGTAATCAGCAATAAAAACTGCATCCATTGCACTATGTTTCATTTGTTTTCACGAGCGGCCGATTTTGTAAACATTTTCCCAAGTTTGCTATAGTCTGCAGTTTTACATGCAGCAACATAACACATTTCTTCTAAACTACAGCTACACATTTAAATTACAAAGACAAAAGATAATGTATAAATACAAGCAGCATACTACTTACATGGGTAAAACTGTAAGAGAGCGGCGTCTCGAAATGTATCTTTCACTATTCACGATGTTATATACACACCGGCAACACACATGACGCTGCAATTTATAGTAATTGAATAGAATTTACAAGCGTCACATTTCAATTTACCTCTTGTTTTAACTGAAAGTTTCTGATTTTTAATTTGCATCCGGGAATGCAACAGTTACGGTGCATTGTGATGTTTGAGGTTAGGTTGAGGTATGACTACAATAGCATACACTACTGGAACAGTTTTTCTTCAACAACACCTCTCACCACTGTAATTGTGACAGAAATTGTATTTGCAAACCTATAAATTAACCACACTATACGGCTAACATGGCCATAGCCTTAGATGAAACACAATAAATATGAACACGTGGATAGCACACGGCACAGTCAACACGTTATTAGATTTATTCCCGTTCCCTATACTGCCCAAATAAAAGTTTTTAAATGCTCGCTTTGCTAATATGAAGACAAACTTACATAGGAATTGTTATAAGAGACAATAGTTCAAAGGGATAGAAAATAATACGAAGGATAGCGTGTGGAATCACCTCAGAAATCACCCCCACCAGCCGACGCCAGTTTTGTACAACTTAGATGGCAGAGTCAGGTCCGTTAATCCAGAGGGTCCTGCTGTCGTAGTCTTGTTTTGCTTGAGGCCCGCTAGGAGCGTGACTGTCGCTGGCTGGCTGGTCTCAGAAAAGCTTTGGGGCTAGTCAGTTTCGGCGTGGCTTTCAGGAGAGAGAGAGGTCCTTGGATACTTGGTAAGTGGCGACTGTCTAGTCTGCCGGTAGTACGGCGTGTTTACTTTAAGGGGGAGGGCCTGCCTGATACTCTGCGAGTGTGCTCAATTATACTTAGGTACTGTGAAGTTGACATTGTGAATAGTCGAGAGCCAAAGGGCGAGATAATGAATGTAATTGTAGTTGTCAAATATTATTTTAGGCCGTAATTATTCTGATTAACCTATGAATAAAAGGTGAAGACTGCCCACTACTTTGATTGAAAATGGGGACGGGGCATTCCACTCTCTTGTTTAGGTTTGTCGTTAACCACCCCTATCCGATCCTTATTAACTATAGTTAGGCATTCCTTTGGAGGACAAATCACATAAGAAAAATGGTACACCTTCTAAAGTTTTTAATTGAAAATAACCTGCAAGAACTCTTTGGTGGTGTTATGAAATTGTTGAAATTAGTAGCTACTATTCCAATGACGTGTGAAGCAGAGATGTTTCTCCACTTTGTCTGGATCAAAACATTTCTTAGAAGTACCATAGATGAAGATGGCTGTCTCTCTTGCCATGCTGTCTATTGACAAGGAAATGATCCAGTCTTTCATATTTCAAAGAGAGTCACAGACAGATTCGCTAAGCAAAAGGAAAGGAGAATGGGGTTTCTCTACAAATATACCTTTACAGGAGATTCAACCCCATCAATGTCATCAGGCTGGTTTAAGGTAATTTCAGAGGTACTGAAATACTTTATGCAATTTAGAAAATCAAACTATTTAGGAAGGTAAACTACGTAATGCGCTAAAAGTAGTGAATCCCCTGTTATTTTAGGCACCAGATGCCACTGCCTACAGATTCGGTGCAAATATTAGTAGTAAAGGGTGAGGAACCGGTTATAGTAATATAAAAAATAAATTCCAGATAAAGTGTCGGTTAAAAAGGATAACCGTTGGCAGCAATACCAATTCACATTCAGTTAGACATGGTTTAAAAAAGAGAGAAAAAAAAAGAAAAAGGTGAAACTGATGAAGATCACACGTGTGGGTCCTATAAACAGGAATTGATTAAGCAGCGATACAATGCGAAGACCAGTCAGTGCTCACGATGGTATGATAAAGAATGCGCTGGTATCTTTCATTTGACATCTTACAAATAACAAACTGTAGACTTACATGGCTGTGTGATAAATAGAAACCTCTGATTTATACAGCAAAATAGGACAAAGAAACCTCCAAAGAAAAAGTAGAATACCTAAAGAGGAAGAGCATGCCAACCATAGAATGTACTTAACTGTAGGCATAGACGGCCCCTGTGAGCCGCGTGTGATCGGACAAGGCCTGAAATCATCTGCTGAGGAAGCCGAACGCAGTCACGTGACTAGTAACTTGAAAAGTTGAGGGGGCAAAAGTGGACTGCGATACTTCATTATAAGTATTTATGTCTTCTGTGATTATGAGTGAGAAACAGTTCAAACACATTGATTGTGGAAAACCTACAAGTTTAATAAACATTTGCAGCGAAATGTTTCGAAATTTCGTTCTCGTAAATTAAATTCAGTTGCACCTCTCCCTAAAAAAGTGCAACAAAAATTCTCGTAAGCGCTGCTTGTGTAATGGTGAGAAATATGAAAATTAATGAAAACATGGAACTAATATTAACAAATATTTAAGAACTAGGTATCTTCATTAAGTACAGTACTATAAAATCGACTAACCTAGGAATGATAATTATGTTCTCTTTATCTTTTTAATTTATCCACTTGTTCTAATCAATTTTAATAGGTGTAACAGTATCAAAAAGCAAAATCAACCGGCCCGAGTTATACATAATTACCCAATGATTTCGCTGGTTACATTAGGTTTCCTAAACTAGACAGCGATGATCTCCTAAGCAATTATATGTAGGTATATTACTTTACTTTTTGGCTGTCTACGTTTACTGTTTTTGTTGTCTACAGCTAAGCACAAGCTTACCTTTTTCAATACACCTCAGATCACTGTCAACTCTAGAAGCAAATGCGCATTTACATTTTTCACAGCACATATTGCTGTCACATTTTTATTTATAGACAGGAGAGAGAATATCGTAAATATCGAGAAAAGCTGTAAAACCCTTAGATTTCCATTGATGTTCAATGCTTCATTCTCAATTGCCGTCCTTTATACGATAATATTTGCAATATATAAATTTCATGCAGCATTAATTTTAATGTCTTCTTATACTGTTCAAGTAGCCTCACTTTCTTGTTTGATAGGTCCTATTGCAAGCAGAGCTCAAGGTTATTGAACACATACAATTTGGAACATGCATCATGACAAATAATATACCCACCGCCAAGAATACTCTTTTTCCCTTCTATCTTGCATTATGCAAGGGAAAACAATTAAAATTTTTAAGTCACCTCCATTTGAAGAGTAAACTTTACAACATAATTACAATAGTGTAAACCGCATGCAATCTGCTTTATATATGAATACTTACATGTTGATTAGATATTAAATACCTTCATAATAGGTATATGGGAATTATGTATACAACAATGACTGCATTTTTCTTAACAATTTTATGGTTACCGTGAAAGATTGCCTAATAGTTTTAGGAAACATGGAAGGTTATTATTAGGCCACGGAAATGCTCGTTTTTAGTGCAAGTTAGTTGTGCCTGGACTGTTCCGTGGCGAGCATACGCGCTCGCGAGGAAGCAACTCATCATAACGGTCAGGCGCACAGTCATGAGTATATGAATTGCCTTACATACAATAATCCTACATTTCGTACGTACCCAATGTTGACGAAATCTTTTTCCTTTCTTTACAGAAGGTAGTTCCATAACTGACTCAGTGAACCTGCACCCCCCCCCCCCACACACACACCCACACACTTTCTTGTTTTTGGAAACAATAAACCCTGGTAGCTCCGAAAAAAATGTGAAATAAAGCTTAGGAAAGATATATGGTTTCAATAATCCTACATTTCGTACGTACCCAATGTTGACGAAATCTTTTTCCTTTCTTTACGGAAGGTAATTCCATAACTGACGCAGTGAACCTGCACTCCCCCGCCCTACACACACACACACACACACACACACACACACACACACACACACACACACACACACACACACACACACACACACACAGACACACAAACACACACACACAAACACATACACACACACTTTCTTGTTTTTGGAAACAATAAACCCTGGTAGCTCCGAAAAAATGTGAAATAAAGCTTCGGAAAGACATTTGGTTTATTTAACAAGTTTCCAAGAAAATAAGTTGCATAATGAAATGTTCATATTTTTCATCATGATAGGAAGGAATTACAATGCACAGGTAGATTGCCAAACTTAATATTTCTGGGTTTATCAGTTAGAGTATGTTTGTACCGCCAGAAGCTTCTTTAGACTTCGCATGAGGTTAAAGGAGCGTACGTGAAAATATTTGTATTGTCGTTTAAGTATTATCCCGTTTCTTCGCTAAGCTGTTCAACATTGCACAGTAATTTTTTGTACCCCACAAATTCTGTATAACACAATTTTGTTTCCTAAACAGTTCTCGGAAAATTATACCGACCAGCACACTTGCCACATATCTACCATTTACATCTTTGGGTTCATCCACTGAAACCTATATTTTCTGGTCATTGGTCCTTTCTCAAATTTTGGCAATCGTATTCTGGTACGAAATTGGTAAATATTCCTTGCGTATTGTTGCTTCTCCTGGAAATTGTTGATTTGTTCCTTTTTCAGAAATGATCTAAAGTAAGGATTGTCCAAAGTTCTAAATGCGATGTTCGCGTGCATCATGATGATACATAAGTATTTATTGAATTGCCACCGATCATTTGAACTCGATTGATTCTTGTTTGAATTGCGTTCAATGTTTTCCTTATGTCCTTTATTGTTACAGTGTCTTTGAAAATAGTACTTCCTAGTTTGTAATAACCTTAAATTACATACGGCACATATAACACCTCCTTCTCCAAGAAATGTGTCACATTTGCATTGTTCCATTGAATTACTTAGTATTGCACTTCGCGAGCGAGGTGTTTTAGTCATTGCACAATGAATCGCTTAACACACGCAACCCTTCAGTGTGTCAGCTGAACACACAAGGAATAGTGAGATTCCGATGCACGGAACTGTACGACGAGAGGAGTGGGGTGAGACGTGCGTCACACTCTATGCCGTCTGTATAGTCAACAGCATTCGCCGTACCCTCCAGGAGCCTACTACGATAGGTACCCCGGGTGTGTCAAACCCTGGCGCACCCGGGATCCCGAGCCACACTCTGCATTGGGTTCCTCTAAGGGGTAAGAGGGCATATGCTAAACGCCTGATCAGCTTTGGTCTGCCTATGTGTTTGACCTTCAAAATTATACTACCCTGAACACAGCCTGATGGGTGGGTTGACGCAAGGGGTGACTGGGTAACCGCGTGATTCTCAGACCCTGGTTATCGTGCAGGATCTGTGTTCGTATCCGATGATGGTCAGCCCCGGGGAGGGGCCATTGCATGAGCTGATGCACTCCTGAAGGCGATTGGATCCCTCTGTCCATATACCGGGTGGTGTGATCCTAGGGTGAGCTAGGTCCGGGCTACGACTATCACCTAAGCCGGGGTGGCGCACAGGATGTTAGACATTTGCAATGGTGGAGGAATAAAACGCAATGGGACATCCCAAAGAGAATCATAAATAACGCAAGGCTATAGTAAAGAAGAAACAGAGTCAAGTACTCCTCTCTGCTTGGTAATCACTGCAACTGAGGAAGCAAAAGAGTTTACGTCAGTGAATCCATTCGTAGTTCATAAGGGTCTTGAGAAGATAGCTGGCCCAGTGTAAAACTGCACTAGATCTCGGAATGGCATGCTAGTGACCGAAGCTAATTCAGCATCCCAGGCAGTAAAGATATTAAAAGCTAATTTTTTAGTCAGCTATCCAGTACGTGCAGAGCTGCACAGGACTCTCAACTCCTCGCGCACAGTGGTAAACATTCCTGCTTTGGACGGTATGTCCATCAAGGAAATCCAGGAGAACCTAATACATCAAGGTGTAACATCCCTGTACAGGGTTCAGCGGAGAGAGGGTGTCGGATACCAGCCCTCTCGTACCCTGTTCCTTACCTTTGATCAGGTAGATTTCCCACAACGGATTAAGGTAGGGTATGAGGCCATTGTTAGACCATACATCCCGAGCCCGTTAAGATGCTGTGGAGGCATCGCGCACGACGATGACTGTACATCACCTCCCAATTGTGTTAACTGCAGCGGAGAACATCCAGAAAGCTCCTGAGAGTGTTCCCGTTATGTGGAGGAAAGACCCAATCAGGTGATCCAGGTTAGGGAAAAGGTGTCCTCAGAAGCTCGGAAACTCTTGCGTTTGCGCCAATCCCGAAGGCTGGTATCTATAGCTCGATTGCAGCTAAACCGGTACCGCGTCGGGAAATTGCAACTCAAACTAGCGATCCAAACGGGGCCACATATTCAGGTAAACCTCTCGTAGTACATCCAAAGGGCTTAACATCGCCTAACACCGCACCCGCTTATCCAAGCACCGTATGCGAATCGATCAGGTCACCAAGATCGCCAACAAAACAAAAATTGACCTCGTTTAGAAAGACTGACAGACCTGTAATATACGATGTTTCACGGTAATATTTAAGAACAAATGTAATCGATCCTACTTCCTCAAGGATGATCACAAAGAAGCTCCAAAGACATCCAGTCTTTGAGTCAAGAGTCCCAAATCGTATCCTGGAGATCCTCTTCTGAGGAATCTGGGATGGCTTCAACCGGTGACTTTCACTTTCGCCGGTCTCCATTTCGAGCAGGTTCGAGGTTCTCGCACCGAAATTCGCTATGGGGAAATGAACCTCATAGGTAGAGGAGATGTAAGAAGATCCTGCCCACACTCGGAGAATCCCAGTGAAATCGAGGCAGCATAAAGCCTCTGAAAAGAGTATAAATCCAAGAGATAAGAAAAGAGCTAGATTGAATTGACTACCGCCTACTCCAAGGTTTGGAGTACTTATCAGATACAAGTATTCGTATGGTTACCCTACATTGGGACGTGCGTGTGCTCAATTGCTCTTGTGAACCTCCGAGTGTAAGCTTATGGGTGCTCTTTCGGCAGGGAGAGGCGAGAGGGGAAGTCACTAGGTATACTGCATATGCGTTGGTCGGGGAACCAGCTCGAACTGCGAGTTGTACTGGCGGAAACGCACGAATCTCCAATCACTTATTGGCCATTAATTTACTTGACCAGCACTTCTTTCCTTCGTTGAAAAATAAATTTCCTGAAAAAATCCTTTCTGACGTGCAGTCCTATCCAATTTTAAGTAAATCTAAGTTAAAACAGAACTACAGATCATTTATTCTCGAAATGGTTTTGAAGAAATTAAAAGTGCAATAGCCCTTCTAAAGTTTTTAATTGAAAATAACCTGAAAGAGCTCTTTGGTGATGTTAAGCACACTTAAAAACCATCGGTCTGGGCCGGATTTTACCCGCGACCTTGGGATCGGTAGACCAGCGTCTAACCAACTGAGCCACCCAGACCGACACTTGTGAAGCAGAGATGTTTCTCCACTTTGAATCAAAACACTTCTTGGAAGTACCATAGATGAAGATGGCAGTCTCTCTTACCATGCTGTCTATTGACAAGGAAATGATCCAGTCTTTCATATTTCACCGAGAGTCATAGATAGATTCGCCAAGCAAAAGGAAAGGAGGATGGGGTTTCTCTACAAATATACCTTTACAGGAGATTCAACCTCATCAATGTCATCAGGCTGGTTTAAGGTAATTTTAGAGGTACTGAAATACTTTATGCAATTTAGAAAATCGAACTATTTAGGAAGGTAAACTTACATAATGCATTAAAAGTAGTGAACCCCCTGTTATTTTAGACACCAGCCGCCACTGTATAATACTGATAATGAGCAAAGTTGTGAAAAACGCTATTGGGCATCCCATGTTTGCAAATCATAGTTCAGAAAATGCCTATGAGTTTTGGTTATGTTGCACCTGAAGGACAGTGACTCTTAAGTTCGTGGAGTTCTTCAGATTAACACCAATGCTATTAGGCTACATCTTAGAGAGAATTAAACCAGATATTGAAGCTACACCATACAACAGAAACAACAAACTCCTTGCACCTGAAGAAAAACTGTTATCTTGAGATGAGTGAAATAACTGATTAAAGGTTACTATATTAAATGTTTCTTTAATTATGTATAATACACATTTCTTATTAAATAGAGCTAGGATATTTATGTAAATGCATATTCTTTCCCTTTGCTTATACATAACTAAAAAGGATAAATGTCCATCAATTAAAACCGTAACTATCATATGACATGTCATTGTTACATATTGTACATATTTGAGCATGGGATGTTTTTTTACATATTTGTACTTTGCTTTTACCTTTAGTGGACAAATAGTTTAAACAGTGACCATGCAAATAATGCAAAGACATGTTACCTAATATTTTTACATAAATATGTACCCGACATGTTCTTCATGCCGATATTACATCATTCTGTGTCGATTCATTAAGTATTATTATGTTACTTGATTTGACAACGCTGATATTTCTGTATTGAAAGCACATGGCGAATAAAGTGAATTGAATGCATACAAATGTAAATTTTGTTTCCTAATTCCTCTGCCATTCCTTCCACAGCCTCTTTTTTCCCCCTCACTATTTCTATGCTCTGCATACTGCAGATTGTATAGAAGTTCATTCTGCTGAACCAAATCAATAATCATTTTCTCTTCCAGGTATGAGAATTTAGTTTTACAGTCATTTTGCCCAAACTTGCAAGTAAACAACACGATATCACTATTATAACCTCACTTTTGATCACATAATACTTATTCAGATCGCTTAAGTTCAACTGAACTGAAAAAAAGACTGCCACCGTAATTTTCGTCGTCTAGATTTCTGGTGGAGAACTGAAAAATCTAGTGACAAACGAATTCAGTTCTCAGTTCAGTTCTCGACTGAAGGAAAACATTTTCAAAACAAACAATGCACCCATTCATGATCATGTGGCCCTCACCTGAAAAATCTTAAGTTCTAGTTCAGTTCAGTTTTCAGATTGGAGGAAAGTAAGGCTTAAGCCCGAAAATGCTAAGAAAGCGATCTCAATCTAACCTCCTAACATTTTTGGCATTTTATTTAAAATAACCCTTAAAATTTTATACATAAAATCAAAATATGATAGTTAACAATTTTGAAATTGATAAACAAACAATATTCCCAACAATTGAAGAATGAAGTAACACAAAGTTAATTACAAACAGAAAATATGTCAAATTCATAATATATTTAATATATATTTGGGGACAAACCAATATACTGTTTCATATGCCCCTTGTGTTGTTCTTACCCATTTTTACAAGTTTGAAACACAACATTTCTCCTTACTCCTTTGTTGCACTGTATCACTTTTCACTTTACACAATAGATTTTAACAATCTTCTCAAATGTGTGTTTTTGTTTTTTGTTTTGACATGACACTGTATGTCTTTATATTGTTAACACATCTTACCACCTCACAATACAATACAATGAGTATTTTTAAGTTCTTACAATTGAAATTGACGGGCTCTAATGACCTAGCTGTCGACGGGCCCTTAAACCCTAATCAGTCACTCACTCACTCACTTGACATTGACATAAGTATTACCTAAGCCTATTCTAATTGAATATGTGCCACTCAAATTGTGCTTAGGTTATGAGGAGAGAGGATACAAATTTGAGCTAACGATTGTGATCATTAGAGCCCGGATTTTTGCATATTTACATGTTTTATTCCTTGATAGTTAAAAGACAAATAAATGTCTCTTTTATTGTTCTGTTGGTATAGAAGCACTAATCTATCCATAAAAGGCTGCTGAAAAATGAGAGAGAGAATGTCGGTCTGGGTGGCTCAGTTGGTTAGACGCTGGCCTACGGATCCCAAGGTCGCGGGTTCAAACCCGGCCCAGGCCGATGGTTTTTAAGTGTGCTTAAAAGTGACAGCTCCATGTCAGTAGGTTTACTGGTATGCAAAAGAACTCCTGCGGGACAAAATTCCGGCACACCGGCGACGCTGATGTGATCCTGGCAATTGACAGCGTTCTTAAACAAGATTTTTTTTTTTTTTTTTTTTGAAAAATGAGAGCCGAACTATCAACAGTGAGCGGTTGTTGATACAATATAAAATATGCCAATCAACAGCTTAACCTACATAGCGTTCAACAATTATGCCGCAAATCGTTGAAGTTCGGTGCCGCCGTCGTAGCATAACAACTCGATACTGTTGCCCCCTTGCCACCTTGGCTGATAGGTTGCTTGCCTGCTTGCCTGCTTGCTTGTTTGCCTGCCTGCCTGCCTTGCCTATCTTGCCTGCCTTGCCTGCTTGCCTGACATGCCTTGGCAGCCTTGCCGCCTGGCTTGCCTGCCTGCTTGCCTACCTTGCTTCCTGCCTTGCCTGCCTTGCCTGGTTGCCTGCCTTGCCTGCTTGACTGCTTGCCTGCCTTGCCTTCCTGCCTGACTTGCCTTGGCAGCCTTGCCTGCCTTGGCAGCCTTGCCTGCCAGCCTGCCTTGCCCGCCCGCCCGCCCACTTGCCTGCCAGCCTGCCTGCCTGCCTGCCTGCTTGTCTGCTTGCTTGCTTGGTTGGCTGCTTTCTTCCTTGCGTGCTGGCTTGCTTGCCTGCTTGCTTGCTTGTTTACCTGCTTGTTTGCTTGCTCGCTTGCTCCCTTGTTCGCTTGCTTGCTTGCTTGCTTGTTTGCCCACTTGCTTGCTTGTTTGTTTGCTCATCTCCTCACTAATCCGCTTGCTCGCTATTTCGCTTGCTCTTTTTCTCGCTTGCTCTTTTTCTCGCTGGCTCGCTCCCTGCCTGCCTTGCCTGCAAAACGTGCCTTGCCTGCCTTGATTTCCTTGCCTGCCTGCCTGGCCTGCCTGCGTTAGCTGCCTTGCCTGAGTTGCCTTCCTGCCTGGCCTGCCTTGCCTGCCTTGGCTGCCTTGTCTGCCTGCCTGCCTGCTTTGCCTAGCTAGCACGCCATCCCGCCCGCCCGCCCGCCCACCGCCTGCCCGCCAGGATGCCTGCCCAGCCGAACGCCCGCCCGCCCGTCCGCTTGCCTGCTTGCTCGCTCGCTTGCTTGTTCTCTTGCTTGTTTGCTTGCTGGCTTACTCGCTTGCTCGCATGTTCGCTTGCGCGCCTCCTCGCTTGCTCGCTTGTTCACCTGTTCGCCTGCTCGCTGGCTCGCTTGCTCACCTGCCTGCCCTGCCTGCCTTGACGGCCAAACCTGCCTTGTCTGCCTGCCTTAATTACCTTGCCAGCCTGCCTGCTTGCCTTGCCTGACTTGCCTGAATTGCCTGCCTTGGCTGCTTGCCTGCTTGCATGCCTGCCTTGCCTGCCTGTATTGCCTGCCTGCCTTGCCTCCCTTACCTGCCCTGCCTAGTCTGCTTGCCTGCTTGCCTGCCTGCCTGACTGGCCTGCCTTGGCTGCCTTGCCTTGCCTGCCCTCCCTTGCCTGCCTTGGGTGCCATTCTGTCTGCCTTGACTGCCTTGCCTGACTTGCGTGCCCTTCTGCCTGCCTTAACTGCCTTGCCTTGCCTGTCTTGCCCGCACACCTGCCCGCCCGCCTGCGTGCCCGCCTGTCTACCGATCGGCCCGCCCGCCCACCTGCCTACAAACCCTCCGGCACGCCCACTCGCCCGCCTGCCTGCCTGCTCGCCAGCCCACCCGACCACCCGCTTGCCTGCTTGCATGCCTGCTTCCTTGCCTGCTTGCTGGCTTGCTCTCTTGCTCGCATGCTCGCCTGTTCGCCTGTTCGCCAGCTCGCCAGCTCGCTTACTCACCTACCTGTCAAACCTACCCTGCCTGCCTTGCCTGCATTGCCAGCCTAGCCTGTCTTGCCTGCCTTGCCTGCATTGCCAGCCTTGCCTGTCTTGCCTGGCTTGCCTGCTTGCCTGCTTGCCTGCCTGCTTGCTTTCCTGCTTGCTTGCTTGCCTGCTTGCTTGCGTGCTTGCCTGCTTAATTGTTTCCTGCTTGCCTGCTTGCTTGCTTGCCTGCCTGCCTTGCCTGCATGCTTGCCTGCCTTGCCTATCTTGCCTGCCTGCCTTCCCTGCCTGCCTTGCCTGTCTTGCCTTCCTTACCTGCCTTGCCTGCTTGCCTTGCCTATCGTGCCTGCCTTGTCTGCTTGCTTTGGCTGCCTTGCCTACCTGCCTTGCCTGCCTTGTCTGCCTTGACTGCCTGACTTGCTTGCCTGCCTTGCCTTCCTACCTGACTTGCCTGCCTGGGCTGCCTTGCCTGGCTTGCCTAGCGCATGCCCGCCAGCCTACCTGCCCGGCCGACCGCCCGCCCGCCTGCCTGCCTGCCTGCTTCCATGCTTGCTCGCTCGCTTGCTTGCTGGCTTACTCGCTAGCTCACATGTTCGCTAGCTCGCCTGTTCGCCTGCTCGCAGGCTTGCTGGCTTGATTGCTCACCTGCCTGCCTTGCCCGCCTTGACGGCCAAACCTGCCTTGCCTGCCTGCCTGCTTGCCTTGCCTGACTTGCCTGAATTGCCTGGCTTGCCTGCTTGCATGGCTGCCTGCCTTTCCTGCCTGCCTTAACTGCCCTGCTTCGCCCGCCTTCCGTGCCATTCTGCCTTGCCTGCACGCCTGCCCGCCTGCCTGCCCGCCTGCCTGCCCGCCTGCGTGTCTATCTGCCCGCCCGCCTGCCTGCCCGCCTGCGTGCCAATCTGCCCGCCCGCCTGCCTGCTCGCCAGCCCACCCGACCACCCGCCTGCCTGCCTGCTCGCCTGCTCGCTCGCTTGCTTGCCTGCTTGCTGGCTTGCTCGCTTGCTCGCCTGTTCGCCTGTTCACTTGCTCGCCAGCTCACATGCTCGCTTGGTCACTTGCCTCACTTGCCTGCCAAACCTACATTGCCTGCCTTGTCGGCCTTATCTGCATTACCAGCCTTGCCTGTCTTGCCTGCCTTTCCTGGTTTTCCTGGCTTGCCTGTTTGCCTGCCTTGCCTGCCCTGCCTGCCTTGTCTGCCCTGCCTGCCTTGCCTGCTTGCCTCCTTGCCACCTTGCCTGATATGTTGCTTGCCTACTTGCTTCCTTGTCTGCTTGCTTTCCTACTTGCCTGCTTGCTTGCCTGCTTGATTGCTTGCCTGCTTGCTTGCTTGCCTGCTTGCTTGCTTGCCTGCTTTCCTGCTTGATTGCTTGCCTGCTTGCTTGCTTGAATGCTTGCTTGTTTGCCTGCCTTGCCGGCTTGCATGCTTGCCTGCCTGTCATGCCTATCTTGCCTGCCCTGCCTGCTTGCCTGCTAGCCTGCCTTGCCTGACTTGCCTTGGCAGCCTTGCCTGCCTGACTTGCCTTGACAGCCTTGCCTGCCCGGCTTGCCTGCCTGCTTGCCTACCTTGCCTGCCTTACTTGCCTTCCTACCTGACTTGCCTGCCAGCCTGCCTTGCCCGCCCTCCCGCTTGCCTGCCCGCCTGCCTGTCTGCTTGCCTGCTTGCTTGCTTGCCTGCTTGCTTGCTTGCCTGGTTGCTTGCTTGGTTGCCTGTTTTCTTTCTTGCGTGCTGGCTTGATTGCCTGCTTGCTTGCTTGTTTACCTGCTTGTTTGCTTGCTTGGTTGCTTTCTCGCTTGTTCGCTTGCTCGCTTCCTCCGTTGTTCGCTTGCTTGCTTGTTTGCCCGTTTGGTTGCTTGCCGGTTTGTTTGCTCACTTGCTCACTATTGCGCTTGCTCGCTATTTCGTTTGCTCTCTTTCTCGCTGGCTCGCCTGCCTGCCTCCCTACCTGCCGTGCCTGCAAAACGTGTCTTGTCTTCCTTACCTGCCTTGATTTCCTTGCCTGCCTTGGCTGCTTGCCTGCTTGCTTGCCTGTCTGCTTTGCCTGCGTTGCCGTCCTGCCTGGCCTGCCTTCCTTGCTTCACTGCTGCCTTGGCTGCCTTGCTACCTTCCAGCCTTGCCAAACGGCCTGCCTGCCAGCCTAGCTTGCCTGCCTTGCCCAAAAGCCTGCCTGACCGCCCACCTGCCTGCCCATCCGCCTCCCTGCCCTCCCGCCCGCCCGCCTCACTGCCTGCTTGCCTTCCTGCCTCCTCACTTGCCCGCCTGCCTGCCTGCGCACCTGCCTGGATGCCTGACTGCCTTGCCTGCCTTGCCTCCCTTTTTCAGCCTTGCCTGCCTTGCCTACCTTGCCTTCCTTGCCTGCCTTGCCTGCATTGCCAGCCTTGCCAGCCTTGCCTCTCTTGCCAGCCTTGCCTGCTTGTCTGCCTTGCCTACCTTGCGCGCTTTGCCTGCTTGCCTGCTTGCCTCCTTTCCGGCTTGCTTGCTTTCTGCCAGCTCGCTTGCCTGCTTGTTTGCTTGGTCACTTGTTCGCTTGTTCGCTTGCTCACCTACCTGCCTCCCTACCTGCCTTGCCAGCCTTGCCTGCCTTACCTGCCTTGCCTGCTTGCCTGCCTGTCTTGCCTGCGTTGCCTGGCTTGCCTGCACGGCATGCTTGCCTGCTGCTTGCTTGCCTGTTTGCCTGCTTGCCTGCTTGCTTGCGTACTTGCTCACTGGGTCGCTGCTTAGTTGCTTGCTTGCCGGTTCTCTTGCTCGCTTGTTCGCCTGTTTGCCTGCTCGCCAGCTCGCTTGCTCACCTGCCTGCCTTGCCTGTCTTGCCTGCCTTGCGTGTCTTGCCTGCCTTGCCTACCTTGCCTACCTTGCCTGCTATGTCTACCTTGCCTGCTTGCCTACTTTCCTGCTTGCTTGCTTTCTTGCCTGCTTGCCTGCTTGCTTGCCGGCTTGTTTGCTTGGTCGCTTGTTCGCTTGCTTGCCTGCTTGCTGGCTTGTCTACTTGCCTGCTTGCCAGCTCACGTGCCCGCCTACTTTCTCGCCTGCCC
Source organism: Tenodera sinensis (assembly GCA_030765045.1). NCBI lineage: Eukaryota > Metazoa > Arthropoda > Insecta > Mantodea > Mantidae > Tenodera > Tenodera sinensis. Next base: position 131,463,567 of record CM060965.1, on the reverse strand, counting down.
ACGTGCCCGCCTGCTTGCTTGCTTGATTACTTGCCTGCTTACCTGCTTGCTTGCTTGCCTGCTTGCTTGCCTGCCTGCCTGCTTGATTGTCTGCTTGCTTGCGTGCTTGCTAGCTTGCTTGCTTGCGTGCCTGCTTGCCTCCTTGCCTGCTTACCTTCTTGCTTGCTTGCCTACTTGCTCGCCTACTTGCTTGCTTGGCTGCTTGCTTGCGTGCTTGCCTGCTTGAGTGCTTGCCTGCCTGGCTACCTGCCTGCTTACCCGCTTGCCTGCCTGGCTGCCTGGCTGCCCCTGCCTGCTTGTCTGCATGCCTGCTTGCGTGATTGCCTGCGAGAATGCTTGCCTACTCGCCTGCCCGCCTGCTTGCTCGCCTCCCCGCCTGCTTGCTCGCCTGCCCACCTGCCCACCTGTTTGGCTACTTGCCCGCCTGCCCGCCCGCTTGCTTGCTTGCCTGTTTACTTGCTTGCTTGCTCACTCGATCGCTCGATTGCTTGCTTGCTCCCTCGCTTACTTGCTCGCTCGCTTGCTTGCTTGTACGCTCGCCTGCTTGCTTGTACGCTCGTCTGCTTGCTTGCTCACCTGCTTGCCTGCTCGCTGCGTGTCTGCTTGCCTGCATCCCTGCCTGCCTGCTTGACTGCTTGCTTGCTTGCCTGCTTGCCTGCCTGTCTGCTTGCCTGCTGCTTGCGTGCCTGCCTGCCCGGTTGCCCGCCCGCACCTCGCCCGCCCGCCCGCCGGTCCTCCCACCCGTCCGCCCGCCCTCCTGCCTGCACACCCCCCGCCTGCCCTCCTCCCCGCCTGCCTGCCCGCATGCCTGCCCGCCTGCCTGCCTGTTTGCCTCCTTGCCTGCTTGCCTGCTTGCCTGCCTGCTTGACTGCTTGCTTGCTCGCTTGTCTGCTTGCCTGCCTGCCTGCTTGACTGCTTGCTTGCCTGCTTGCCCGCCCACCCGGCCGCCCGCCCACCTGCCTGCCCACCCGCCCGCCTGCCTGCTCGCCTGCCTGCTTGCCTGCTTGCTTGCCTGCCTGGTTGCCTGCTTGCTTGACTGCTTGCTTGCATGCATGCATGCTTGCCTGCCTGCTTGCCTGCCTGCTTGACTGCTTGCTTGCTTTCCTGACTGTCTGCTTGCCTGCTTGACTGCTTGCTTGCTTGCCTGCCTGGCTGCCTGCCTGCTTGCCTGCTTGACTGCTTGCCTGCTTGCCTGCCAGGCTGCCTGCCTGCTGCTTGCCTGCTTGCCCGCTTGTCTGCTTACCAGCCGGCCTGCCTGCCTCCTTGTCTGCTTGCCTGCCTGCTTGCGTGCGTGCCTGCGTGAACGCTTGCCTGCTTTCCTGTGTGCCTGCTTGCCTTCTCGCCTTCCCGCCTGCTTGCTCCCCTGCCCCCCGGCGCGCCTGCTTGCTTGCCCCCCTGTTTGCCTGCCTGCCTGCATGCCTGCCTATCCTATAGCTCGTTGTGAGCAAGACGCCAATCGACAAGACCCAGGAAGCGGCGCCGACGCAGCACCTGGGGGCCCGGCTGGAAGGCTTACTGGAGAGGTCGCCCGACCACCTGACCGCCGAGCAGCGAGAGAATGTCCAACAACTGCTGAGACGATATCGGCGCGTCTTCAGCCAAGGCATGAGCGACTACGGCCGCACGGACCGAGTGCTTCACCACATCGACACCGGAGACGCCGGGCCTATTCGGCAACCACCTAGATGCGTTCCGCTGACAAAACAAGCGGCGGTACGGGACATGCTGGAAGACATGAGAGCTAGGGGAGTGATCGAAGAGTCTTGACAGCTCTTGGTGTTCCCCTTTGGTACTGGTGACGAAGAAGAATGGCAAGCTACGCTTCTGCGTGGATTACAGGAAGCTGGACGCTGTCATCAGGAAGGACTGCTTCGCCTTACCCCGGGTTGACCACATCTTGGACACACTTGCTGGTGCGCAGTGGTTCTCGACCCTGAACCTGAAGTCGGGTTACTGACAGGTGACTCTGGACCCGAGAGACAAGGAGAAGATCGCATTCTCGACAGGCCAAGGGCTTTGGCAGTTCACAGTTATGCCCTTTGGTCTCTGCAACGCACCAGCTACCGTCCATCGCCTCATGGAGTCAGTAATGAGAGGATTGACTTATGACGCCTGCCTGCTATACCTGGACGACATCATCGTCGGCAAGACACTCGAAGACCATCTCGACAACCTGAGCAAGGTGCTACAGAGACTGCAGGCGACCGGCCTGAAGATGAACGCGAAGAAGTGCCAGCTCTTCCGCAAGGAAGTTAACTACTTGGGCCACATAGTCTCACCAACCGGAGTGGCCACAGACCCGGAGAAGACACGGGCCGTGAGAGATTGGCCTCGCCCAAAGGATAAGCGAGAATTACGCAGTTTCCTGGGGTTGTGCAGCTATTACCGTCACTTCATGAAGGGTTTCTCCAACATCGCCAAGCCCCTTACTCGCCTATAGGAAGAACACCGGCCTTATGAGTGGACGGAGGACGCCGAAGGTTTCTCCAGCAGCTGAAGAGGACACTTTGCAGTGCTCCTATTCTTGGGATTCCCACAACCAGGCGACGCCTTCATTGTGGACACCGACGCCAGCGACCATTGCATTGGAGGCGTACTATCCCAAGTCCATAAAAAATAAAAATATATTTTTGTTGTTTAACGACGCTGTCAATTGCCGGGATCACATCAGCGTCACCGGTGTGCCGGAATTTCGTCCCGCAGGAGTTCTTTTACATGCCAGTAAATCTACTGACATGGAGTTGTTGTTTTTAAGCACACTTAAAAACCATCGGCCTGGGCCGGGTTTGAACCCGCGACGTTGAGGTCCGAAGGCCAGCGTCTAACCAACTGAGTGACCCAGACCGACATCCCAAGTCCAGGACGCCCACGAGCGGGTGATAGCCTACTACAGCAAAACGTTGTCCAAGGTAGAGAAGAACTACTGCGACACCAATGAGAGGTACTGACGGTAGTGAAAACCTTGGAGCACTTCCAAAAGTACCTGTACGGTCAGTCATTCCACCTGAGGACAGACTACTCCGCTCAAACCTGGCTACTTAACTTTAGAAACCTGGAGGACCAGACAGCCCGTTGGGTCCAGAGGCTGGAGGAGTACAACTTCACCTCCGAACATCGTAGAGGGAAGATTCACGCCAATGCGGACGCCATGACCCGAAGAACCTGCCCAGAAGAGTGCGGCAAATGCACAAGCGTGAAAGTGAAGGAGCGTATGGCAGCTGCCAGAGTGGCCACGGCAGTGCCTGCGGACGGATGGGAGGACGCGCGCCTGAGGAGGGAGCAGCTGGCGGACGCCGACTTGGGGCCGCTCTTGAGAGAAGTGGAGGTAGGGACAAAACCAACCTGGGAGGACATCGCACCCAGAAGCGCTACGTACAAGTCGTACTAGGCGCAATGGGACTCACTGAGGGCCAAAGAGAGCGTGTTGTTACGCGTATGTGAATCACCCAATGGGAAGACGCAGAGAGAGCAGTTGATACTTCCCCGGAGTAAGGTCCTGGAAGTCTTGGAGGAAGTGCACGCCGGTACCTCAGGTGGACACCTAGGAGCAAACCGGACGATCGACAAACTCCGACAACACTACTACTAGCTGAGGCTCCGAGCAGACGTTGAGAATTGGTGCCGTCAATGTCATGTGTGCGTGGCAAGTCGCGGCCCCCAGACTAGGAGCCGGGGTCACATGCAGCAGTACAACGTCGGAGCGCCTTACGAACACATCGCCGTCGACATAGCTGGAGCATTCCCAGTGTTTGATCGAGGCAACAGGTACCTGATGGTGATTGTGGACTACTTCACCAAGTGGCCGGAGGTGTATGCCATCCCGAACCAGGAGTCGAAGACGGTTACAGACTGCCTCGTGCAGCAACTGTTCTGCCGTTTTGGGTTCACGTTAGAGCTCCACAGTGACCAGGGCACCAATTTTGAGTCCCACCTAATGAAGGAGGCATTGGAAAGACTTGGAGTGAACAAGACCCGCACAACACCTCTACATTCGCAGTCGGACGGTATGGTCGAGAGATACATCAAGACCCTAGAAGAACACCTGAGATAGGTCGTGGCCAGCCATCAGCGAGACTGGGACCTCAAGGTACCACTGTTCTTGCTGGGCTACCGGTCGTCGGCGCACGACACCACTGGGATGACGCCAGCAAGTTTAATGTTTGGCCGAGAGCTACGCTTCCCGTGTGTCCTGGCTTTTGGGAGTCCCCCGGAAGCAAAAGGGCCAGCGACCGAGTATGTGGAGAATCTGGTATACCATCTCCACGACAGGCACGAGATAGCTCGTCGGAACATACAGATGGCGAGCGACTGCATGAGGACATGGTACGACAGGCAAGCCAACAGCTGAGGATTCCAGCAAGGTGATCTGGCTGGTTGTACCGCCCTACCCGGACTAAGGGACGCTGCCCAAAACTGCAACAACCATGGCAAGGGCCGTACCGGGTGGTAAAGAGAATTAATGACGTGGTCTACCGCATCCAGAAGATGCCCCGAGGAAAGATGTTAGTGGTACACCTGGATCGTCTGGCCCGTTACGATGGTGCTATTCGGGACGACCAGCATTAAGAAGGGAGCAGTGTAACATGGCTTATCCATGTCATTAAGACTCCTTGATTTTCAAGGAGGTTGCCATAGAGACAGTTTTATTGGTAAGAGTTTGAGAAGGTTAAGAGACAGAAAGCAGTAACGTGGCTGTACTTGAAGGTTGAGATTAAATGTGTAGTTGTGTTGTGAGCAAATAAAAGATTGAGATTTGCTAAAATTGTTACAATATTATCTTCTATAGCAACAGGTTCTTCCAGAGCTCGTCTGTCTGCGGCAATATTGTGTAATACCACAGAGGCCACAATAACAGCTGGAATAATGTTCAGCTTCAGTGTGATTTTTCTGTTTAAGCACTGAAACTTTTTCTTTCAGCATCCAAATGCTCACTCAACCACATTTCTGGCAGCGTTGTATGCTGCTTCTGCTGGTGTTGTGGGGTTCAACACAGGAGTAATCAAAAATGGCCTGCAACTATACCCACTTTCACCAACAAGAATGCCTTGCTTCGACCCCTGTTCAAATTGCAAACAGATCCTGCTATTGTTGAACATCCTGTTGTCATGCGTAGAGCCTGGCCAACCAGTCACAAAATCTATGAACTTCCTCTCGTGAGTGACAATTCCCTGGAATAAAGTAAATATAATTAGCAAGTTTACTATAGTCTAAGAAAAACCTGCATTTTACATATTTTCAACATCATCACTATACCTAGCAATTGAAACTGAAGATACCTTTCCTATTGCGGAAAACTTCAGCACCTGACCTCCAGGATTTAGTATAGGGACATGGGCCAACTCCAGACACAACAGCTCCAGCAGTCACATCAGCAGCCAGAACGCCACCAGCAGCCTCATACTTCCACAAGTCGCGCAGATCGTCGGAACCTGAAGAACTTCTTCGATCATCGCGGAGACCCCTGCAGCGACATGTGTAAGATCATGATGTGTTCCAACCATCCAAGATAGTCGCCGGAAGTCAGTACTCAATCCTCGCCACTACAAAACAAACCATTTCACCCAAACACCAACGTAACATCACTGCGTGCTACATTCAGGGCCTAGCCATGGGTGTAGCCCAGAAATACCCCATACTCGCTCCCTTCCTTGGAAGGCAGCACACCACTTCCTCTTATGTCGCAGGTGCTCATGGGGAACTGCGCAAAACACTCCCATGACTTTGAAATAAAACGATAAATGTTTTCCCTTCCCCTTCTTCCCATCCTGGCGAAATAAGCCGCTCTTTCTCTTCCAAATCTACTACTGTCTCCCCTTTCCAAAAAAAAAAAAAAAAAAAAAAAAAAAAAAAAAAAAAAAAAAAAAAAAAAAAAAAAAACATCAATTGCACCCACTTCTCCAGGAAATCATGACTGTTCATACACTTGGCGAGCATTGTTTCGACATTCTGCTCTGCCTGGAAATTTTACAAGCCGTGATCTTCTCTAAGCGAACTAATTTAGATACTCTTTTGATGATTCTGCTCACTGTTGACTGACTTACTCCTTGTAAGTCGCCAGAAACCAACTGAAAATTACCTGAAATCAATACACTAATTACAATATCATGTACATCCTTCAAAGAAAAAGTTTGCCTAATAAACTTCAATCATGGACCTGCATACTGCAAATTCTGCAGGCAGTTGGTAAAATTGTTTCCTGTCTGCCCTAGCAAAATGAAATGCAATTTCCATATTGTAGCTATGTTACAGACATATGTTTCCATCTTGCTGAGTCAGTATTTAGTTTTATGAAACTAATTGCTTGTGACTTTTTTGCTGTGTAACACTTTTTATGCGGGAGAAAATCTCTTGGAAAAGAGGAATTGAATGGTCCCTGCACCTCGCTTAACATTTCCCCTCCTTGCAATTTCCCACTGTGACCACCCTCCGGAATGACGTAGTTTCTCCCAAAATCTTCGTTCTTCAACATGCAATTCATATAATTTGTATATGACTAAATACTATTTTACGTAATTACATATTTCTCTCTATATATGCAGTTATAATAAAATAAAAAAATCTTGACGGATTATACTTAAAGGACCCTAATTTCAAAGTTTTAAATTACATATTTTGAGGTATAATACATATTTTACACCATACTACCTACTTTTTGCATATTTTAATATTATTGTGGAGCTACTACACATTTTCCTTACAAGAAAGAAAGAACGAAAGAAAGAGAGAAAGAGAGAACGAGAGAAAGAGAGAAAGAGAGAACGAGAGAAAGAGAGAAAGAGAGAACGAGAGAAAGAGAGAAAGAGAGAGAGAGAGAAGGAGAGAGAGAAAGAGAGAGAAAAAGAGAGAATGAGAGAGAAAGAGAGAGAGAAAGAGAGAGAGAAAGAGAGAGAAAGAAAGAGAGAGAAAGAAAGAAAGGAAGGAAGAAAGAAAGGAAGGAAGAAAGAAAGAAAGGAAGAAAGGAAGGAAGGGAGGGAGGGAGGGAGGGAGGAAGGAAGGAAATAAGGAAGGAAATAAGGAGGGAAGGAAGGAGGGAAGGAAGGAGGGAAGAAAGGAGGGAAGGAAGGAGGGAGGGAGGGAAGGAGGGAGGGAAGGAAGGAGGGAAGGAAGGAGGGAAGGAGGGAAGGAAGGAGGGAGGGAGGAAGGGAGGGAGGGAGGAAGGAAGGGAGGAAGGAAGGAAGGAAGGAAGGAAGGAAGGGAGGAAGGAAGGGAGGAAGGAAGGAAGGAAGGAGGGAAGGAAGGAGGGAAGGAAGGAGGGAAGGAAGGAGGGAAGGAAGGAGGGAGGGATGGAGGGAGGGAGGAAGGGAGGAAGGAAGGGAGGAAGGAAGGAAGGAGGGAAGAAAGGAGGAAAGGAAGGAGGGAAGGACGGAGGGAAGGAAGGAGGGAAGGAAGGAGGGAAGGAAGGAGGGAAGGAAGGAGGGAGGGAGGGAGGAAGGGAGGAAGGGAGGAAGGAAGGGAGGAAGGAAGGAGGGAAGGAAGGAGGAAAGGAAGGAGGGAAAGAAGGAAAGAAGGAAAGAAGGAAAGAAAGAAAAACAGTTTTAAGTTTTATTAATGTGCTTCTCATAAATTGTCATCTCATACAATACTGCTGCATTCAAAATTAAATTATGGGATTTCGATGTGGACTTAATGACTCGTTTTGAAGTTTTCCTTTTCTAGACTTGTTCTCAAGTGCTTTAGAATTTGAAACAGTCAGTTGCATTAAGTTTATAACTGCATATAGAGAAACAGAATATATAATTAGGTACTTAAAATTATATTTAATCGTATAAACAATTATATTAACTGTCTGTTGAACGAAGGTAGTGAAGACAACTACATATTCCAAAGGACGGTCATGGTGGGTGGTTGCAAGGAGCGGAAATGTGGAATGAGGTGCAGGGACCATACAATTCCTCTATTACCAAGCTCTTTCCTGTTATACGGCAAAAAGAGTGCAAGTTTTTCTTCCATAACATCTGATAAGTTTTATATGTACCTTTGATGGAAAAAACAAAAATAATGTTGATTCTTTGAGTGTAAACACACACGTGAAGTTTAACTTTGGGAGCTGCTTGGAAAATTGAGTTTATGACAATACATTTTATCACAATTACGGACACATTTTCTTTGAGTCCTAACTTATAGAATATGGATGTTCTTATAAAATATGGATAATTTTCACCTCTATCCTTTCATTGTGCCAGACAAATAATTTCAAAAGGGAACACATTCCCTAAGAAAATTCTTGCAATACCACTGATATTTCCTTCTGCTAAATGAGTTAAAATCTTCCTAATTGCAAGTGTTTTCACCGGTTAATCCCAACGGTTAATTTGTAAGATCTGAAATGGTAACATTGCCATAAACGTTCTTCAGTATTTTGTTTACAATTGGCGGCCATTTCTCGCAACACCATCACTGCCCTTATAATATTATACTATGTAGCACATAGGTGAATGTTGCTTGTACTTCAAATATCGATGGTGTGGGCACATGGCATCCTCTGGTGCAGTACTTACAATTAGACACATTCTACGTAAATAAATATCTCACGGTATTGGTTTAAATATGCAAGTACTTTGACAGCAATAGGTAGAAATTATTTATATCTGGTACATATTTGATGCAAACAGCGGATTTTGCTACATTTTTCGAGAACAATGATGCGTTATTGGTATGAATAGACTGAATTGCCATTTCATTTCATCACAATGAAAATTATTTTAATGGTTTGAGTTGAACTGTAAATCCTCACTTTGTATGGGATCAAGACCAATGCAACAGTAACATGTCTCAAATTACAAATGCGCACATGATTAACCTTTATTTGAAACTATTAGAAAACTAAATAATTCTTACCTGCAGCATACTATCGCAGTGCTACTAATAATAAATTGTATCACGGGTGGTACAGTTCTTGCAGTTTCTTTAGCGATGTTGTGTATAAACATCGCCAGTATATCTATCACGATCCGCTTATCGAATCCATACCTGCATTTGAATTCATTGTTCCTATAAAATTATTCGATCTGGTTTTTGCAAGTCTTATAATGCGCCGAGGAACACGAACATCGCCAACACGGTGTTCTATTTGTTCTATGTTCTCGGCAAAATCTACTACTGCTAGAATGTCAGTCATTACGCAAAGTCAAGATAAGCACGAAAGTCGAGAAAATCGGCGACTTCGAAGGAAATTCCCGATCAACACTATCGCTCTTGAAAGTCTCGTTCTTGAATAAGAAATTGACAATTCTTTACTTACAAATCTCTACTTTCATCCAAAGTCCCGTTCATAAATACAAGCCTAATAGTAATTGATTGCACATTGAGTGCATTTAGTTTCCACCCCCCTTGCTATCCCATCACGACTTTTTTATAGTGTTTAACGCCCGCTTTTAATACATCCGGCACCGCAGGCGGTGACCCGGGAGATATATGTAATAAAGATGGAGAACCAGTGGAATGAGATGGCGGGGGAAACCGAAGAACCCGGAGGAAACCGAAGAACCCGGAGGAAACCCGCCCCAGCTCCGCTTCGTCATTCACAAATCCCACACGCGATTGCTTGGGATCGAACCCGGACCGCTTTGGTTTGTAGCGAATGGTCTAACCACTCGGCTACGGCACGGCCTCACTTCACGACGTTCATGCTCATTACACTTAGGAAACCCCTTGTGTCACCAGCATAATGCGCAGATGCATATTTTTTGAATATTAGCGTATTCCTGAAGGAACATCTTCCAGAAATTCTGGGAAAGTTGGATTTTTCTGTGCCAAAATGTGACTGTTACGCGTGTTAAAATGTTCTCGTATGTCCACAATATGGTTGTAGGAAATCTTAGTTAATCAATGCGCTTCTTCCCCCACTCACACACTTATTGACCTTCAGTCACCAAGGACCATTTAGCCATTCAGATTATTTATTCCACAATGATTTACTTCTTTACTCGTACTTCGCACAAACACCCGTGCCCGAGGCTGATCGCTAAAGACATACTCTAGCAACCACAGCTATGAGAGCCAGCATCAATACGTTTATGAGGCTGAACAAATTGTAATCGGGGTGGAAGGTCATCTGGCCCCAGTCTTGAACTCGGATGAGATAAGTATGTAGTTGCTCTTTCGCGTAGAGTTCTACTCGTACTAAGACTGATTTTATGTAACCCACATATTATAATAGGCTGTCAAACTGTTACGCCTCTTTTGGCGCTATACTTACACCTACTACCTTTCTTTTTTCCTAATAACGTATTCCGCAGGATCGAGACAGGATACTACCAAGTAACACAACAAATTACAGCATAACATAACATTTATTATGATGAACACTGTTAAACATTAACAAGCAATTATTAAAAGGCAACAACAAACTTTCAAATGGACTCTGTTAAATATTAACATATAAATATTAAAATGAAACAACAAATTTGAAAATGGACTCTGTTAAACATTAACATGAAAATATTAAGATGAAAGCAATACATTTTCATATAATTTGAAATTAAGAAAACACGGATAAAATACAATCTAACTGGAAATCTTGCTTACAGTCTGTGACAATCTCCGCCTATACCAAGTTGCTCTCCGGTTTACTGATTAAAGGGCCTCATACAGTGCAATCCCCCCTTATTAACTGTTCCTCTGGAGTTTTCCCACTCCCACAAGACTATTTTTAATTAAATTGGTACTCATCCCGATGTCGGCACTCGAAGAAATAGGATGTACGGCGAACTTTCAGCCTGGAAGCCACGCCCTGGTCGACAGTGTACAACTGGCTCCTCTGGTTTCACAGCCACTCATCGAATCCTCCTTTCCACACAAGCGACGTCTCTTACCAGCATTAACTGGCCAATTCGAATCAGAAGTCAATACCGCTCCTTCCCATAGGAACCACATGAACCAAGTTGAATTACATGTATCTAGCAGGGTTAGGCTTATGCGCCTGTCCTGAATTCACCACGCCTCAGCACCGTCCCAACCACTTGCAATGGTCCCCTGGTTCTACTTCCCGTTGCTCAGGGCTGACCCACTCCTGGTCACATCTCACGGTAGACTTCCACCCACACTCTCTCCACGCAGTAGAATCCCCTAGACAACCGGCTTTTGACTCTGACGTCACCTCAAGCTGTTTCATCTTTTGCCGGCCACCCTCTCTTTTGGCTCTTCGAACGGCCCTTCGTGCCCCCACCAAATTAATCCGTTACAAAACTCAAAGCTCTTTCAGTAAACGGAGCATATCAGTATATGCTGCCAGCTGAGATTGATAACCGGAACTACAAAGTCGCAACGTGTTGTATAATATGCAAAGGAATCTCTTACTTGTACCATTTAAGGAACAAACTGTAGGCTTCAGATTAATGATATAAACAAGGTTAAAAACCGAATATTTTCGAAAATGCCTAGGAAGCAAAACATAAGCGATATCACAATACCAAATGGAGAACAAAGATCTAGTGACAGAATTTCATCCAACGCGACGCGAATTTCATGTAACTCGATAACAAGATGTTCTCGGATATACATTCGCTTTAATAAATTACCCAAATATAACCCCTGAATCGCGTCTTAAAATTATTCGGTGTTATTATGACTCATTGTGTATATCCTTAAGAGTCGTTAAAAAAAGGAACCCACTATGAAACAAATTTTAATACAATGGGACGAGTTTTCTAAATCATTCTAGTCTTTGAATATATATTAGTCTGATTACTTGGGTGCGGATTTTGCATGTTTGCATGTTTTTCTTCTTGGACTTAATTGTATGCAAACAAAGGATAAACGCATTTGCCATTGTTTGGAATTAGTGAGCAGAACTTAATTGTGCATGTTTTTGCATATTTGTAGCATGATGGCATATTTATACTTTTAGAGCATATATTTGCTTATTTTACAAACTTAATGCCGAAATAAATATTTTATTCGGCAAAATATTAAACTATGAAAGTTTAACAACACACTCTTTCGCTGTCTAAGCCGGCAATGTCTACATGAACACCATCTGCATTGTTAAGAATGCACGCACACTTTTATCTGTTACTATAGCACGCCAACAGCGTTCCGTTTCAACAATCGAGTTGATTTAAAGCAACTGTGAGTATATTTCCATTAGTCCGGGGAAAAGCTCCGCTCTCCTCCTTGGTAAGGTTCGCCATTGGCGGCCAGAACGGTCACTTCGGCTCAGCGGAGAAATATCCCAGGGGTAACCTCCGCCAAATATTTAGGCGTTCTCCTCGACCGCGGGCTAACATATGCCTCACACGTCCACGCAAAGGCCAGACTTGGTCACGCTACGCTCAGACAGCTCTACCCTATCCTCCGATCCACCATGCTTGATCACATAAAACCAGGCAATCATTCCGCCTTTGATCTTATACGGCTGCGAAGCCTGGGGATCAGCGGCACGTTCTACCATACGCAAACTGCAGACAGTGCAGAATAGGGCGTTAAGAACCATATATGATACTGGGCGTAGATTCCCGTCTTACATCCTTCACAACCACTCCGGACTACCCTACATCATGGACTTGGTAAGGGAGCGATCCCGAACCATGCACTCCAAACTCAACTCCCACACCAATCAGCTGGTACGAGCATTAGGTCAATACGACCACAGAGCACCTCGTAGAAGGAAAAGTTACCACCTACGCAAGGACGCTCTTGGATAATGGTAATGCCACTCCCATCATCTAACACATACTTACCCCAACACCTATTCCTGCCCCCTTCCTGTATCCAAAATTATATATACAGGAAGAAACCATTGCCCAAGACACAAAAGCCTGCAAACACATGAACACCTTTACTATCGCACAGATAAAGTCGCATTAGCGGCTAGGTGCTGTGCAATTAAACATACCGTACAGGAGAACCTGTATGACCTGTTCTAGAACGCTGGCATGCTGGAATGCTAGCTTTCCAAGCATTTATTCAGCTAGTGCATTACGTCCGTGGTGAGTAGTGTCGAGATGCTCAGAGACAAAAGTCCTAGCACTACGCTTCTGAAAACCTGCCTTGAAGGAGAGAAGACTTTAATATATGTATTTTGATGGAAAATGTATATTTTGTCAAGCTTGTTCAAGGAAGGTAAGCTTTTACACTGTTTAAAAATATTTATTAACAAATGTATACACTTTCTCTACCCCAAACCTTAAGTCTGTATGAATAGAAAGTACAGCATTCGTCCAAAATTCCATATTAAGATTTTAGTAGATATACGCGTCTCAAGGTGCTCTAATTCCAAAACAAGCATTTTAGAAACGCTCATACACCTAAGTTACACCGTAGCTCAAAAACGGAAAGTCACCGAAATGTCAAATCATACAGTAATAACTTTGGTATCACGGAAGATTGTCATTAAAATAAAATTCCCTACACCAAAATTTGTTTGCATCTAAAAAAACTGTGGTAGTTTACTCGAAAACGCCTCTAATGATTTCGATCAAATTATGATAAAATATTAAGATGACAAAAACTATATACATCCTAGATTTTCTGGGACTACTCACAAAAAAATCAAACGTTAGAAGAAAATACCACTGACGGAAAAAAAGTGTATCTCGTTAAAAAAAGTTTATATCGTGTGGGCGTTTTTTTTTCCTTAGCATTAACTATTTTAGTACTGCGGTTATTTTAATTTTTTTATATCTGGTAAACGGTAAACGACAGAGAAGCTTTTTTTTTAAAGCTATAATGTAGAGCTCTTTAAATACATAAATGTATGTCCTAGGGCGTTTTGTAACATTATCCGTTGCGTGTGTTTGTTTGTTTGAACTGCTTGGGATTTAACAGGTAGAAAAGGATCTATTTTTTGAATGGTGGGAATGGTATAGTACCCTTAAATTGGTAGAAGATAGATAAAATCGTTGCTGATACATATTAAAAATGTATTTATTGACAAAGTCACATTATGTTATCTACTTAGGTCTTTTAAAGTTCAACAATGTTTTAATTAATAGGTCAACTGCACAAAAAAGTCCTAGTGGATCAGCATTTGCAGACTACATCTCACATAGAAAATGCAATGAAAATTAATTTTCAACTTTTGCTGAATTTGAACCCGAAGGATAATTAAATTTTCATGGGCGTCGCGAAGGGGCGGGGGGCGCAAGGGAGGGCCGCGGCCCCTCCCTGGAAGTTGGTCAACTTAATGTGCAATCAATTACTGACTATTAAACTACTATTTTAAAACATCAATCTCTATTTAACACAAATTAACATGGTTATATGCAACGAATATTATAAATTTTGACAATAAAATAGTGAATTGATATTGTAACAAATTTACCAAATCTTTTTTATTTTCTCAAGCTTCAAGTACAGCCATACTACTCGTTTCTGTCTCTTAATCTTTCCAAACTCTCACACAATACTAGTTTCTGTCTCTTCATCTTCAACAACTCAAACTTGTCTCTATAGCAACCTCTTGAAAATCAAAGAGTCTTAATGACATGGAGAAGCCATGTCACACTGCTCCCTCCTCAGAGCTGGTCGTCCCGACCAGCACTATCACTGCGGCATCTCCCTTGCGCCCCGGTGGATTAACCCATCGAACCTCTTCTCCTGGTGGTCCACGAGGGCCTGGTGGTCCTGGTATACCTTGAGGTCCTGGATTTCCATCTCTTCCAGGCATACCTTTAGTTCCAGGTTCACCATCTTTTCCCGACAATCCTGGAGGTCCAGTCATGCCTTTGTCTCCTGGAGGTCCCTGAGGTCCAGGTAACCCTTGTAGACCAATGAGACCACGGTGTCCTTTTGCACCCTTTGGACCTTCTTCTCCTCTATCACCCTTACCTCCCTCTGGCCCTGGAGGTCCTGGCTTTCCTCTAGCTCCCTGTGGCCCTTCTACACCCTGTGGTCCAGTTTCTCCTCGAAGACCCCGTTCTCCTGCTGGTCCTGGAGGTCCATTTGGACCAGGTGGCCCTGGAAGACCTGGTGCCCCTGGAGTTCCCGGAGGTCCTGAAGGTCCTACAGGTCCCTTATCTCCCGGTCTTCCTGCAATACCAGGTGTTCCTGCTTTACCTGGTGCTCCCTCTGGTCCCTGTTCTCCAATTGGTCCCGGTGGTCCTAGAGGTCCTGCAATACCTTGTGGTCCTGGAGGTCCTTCACTGCCTGGCTTCCCTGGTGGACCTGTCTCACCTTGTGCACCTCTCTGACCTCTGAGGCCAGCAGGTCCTGTTGGGCCGGGTAATCCTGGAAGTCCTCTGTCTCCTGGAGGGCCCTGTGGACCAGGTTGTCCTGGAGCTCCATGTTGTCCTTGAGAGCCTGAGTCACCCTTAGGTCCTTCAGGTCCTGGTGCACCAGCTTGTCCTGGAGGTCCTGGATTGCCCTGTTCACCTTTCATTCCTGGGAATCCACGTTCACCCTTCATTCCAGGCAAGCCTACCAGACCCTGAGGGCCAGGGAATCCTTGTAAACCTTGAGGGCCAGTAGGACCTCGCTCTCCAGGGGGCACGATCCTAGGTATCGCTGTTGGATAGTGTCCCTTGGTCCAGGTAGGACGATGTATGCCATCCTGCTTCGAAATTCTGCAACAGTACCGCCGGTCTTGACGGTCCCTCATCCAGTTGCCCTTCTTCCTGGTGTGTTGACGGGCCATCCTGCGCACTTTGAAACGGCTCACTGGGTACCATGTCCGCCGACCTCTCTGGCGCACCTTCGCAGCCACCTTGCTTCCGATGGGTCCGGCAACAAACCCCACCACATCCGCGCGAGTCGCGTCCACCGCTGCACTCGTGTTCACTCGTGCTCGGCACGGCCTCTCCTGTATCCTGCCGTCCACGATGATGTCCACCATTCTTCCGTTCACGGCACTATGCGTCAGGTGATTGGATGGCCCCGACGGTCCCCCCATGTCACACGCCAAGTCGGTTCTCGCGTGTTGCTCGTTTGCTTGTGCGCTTCCCTGCTGATCGTCCGAAACGGGCGCAACTGTCGCCTCGGCCACTAGGTGCTCCCTCCCCGGCTCCGCGCTATTCCGTCTGCCCCTGGCATCCAGTACTTTGACGCTCTCGTCAACTCTTACTACCAGGGCGCCAAGACGTTCCCCGTCGTCCTCCACGACGTCCACGTGCTGGCAGAGGTCTTCCACCTTTTCGCCGAGTTGTTCCACGTCTTCCGTCACGCCAATCCGTTCGCCGAGTTGTTCTACGTCTTCCGTCACGCCAATCCGTTCGCCGAGTTGTTCCACGTCTTCCGTCACGCCAATCCGTTCGCCGAGTTGTTCCACGTTTTCCCTCATATCATCCGAAACGGGCGCAACTGTCGCCTCGGCCACTAGGTGCTCCCTCCCCGGCTCCGCGCTATTCCGTCTGCCCCTGGCATCCAGTACTTTGACGCTCTCGTCAACTCTTACTACCAGGGCGCCAAGACGTTCCCCGTCGTCCTCCACGACGTCCACGTGCTGGCAGAGGTCTTCCACCTTTTCGCCGAGTTCTTCCACGCCTTCCGTCACGCCAGCCAGTTGCCCGTCAATTTTCGCCGATAGCTCCGTCTTCATCTCTTTCAGCTCGGCAGCGAGGTTGTCGTTTCTCGTTTCCATTTTGGCAAATAATTCTTTCATCATTGCCATCATCCTGGTTTCCGAATCTCCATCCATCTTGGTTCTAACGTTGCAACTTCTAACGACGATGTAATGAAACTAGAAGCAACTCGACGAATCCCACTTCCTGACACCAAATGTAACAAATTTACCAAATCTTTTTTATTTTCTCAAGCTTCAAGTACAGCCATACTACTCGTTTCTGTCTCTTAATCTTTCCAAACTCTCACACAATACTAGTTTCTGTCTCTTCATCTTCAACAACTCAAACTTGTCTCTATAGCAACCTCTTGAAAATCAAAGAGTCTTAATGACATGGAGAAGCCATGTCACAATATTATCTGATTGCAAATTTCAAACATGTGGCCCCCCCCCTGGAAAAATATCTGCCGACGCTCATAAATGAAAATGATACGTTTAATGCGAACCTGTGTGAAGCCCTAGTAGCAGCTAATATACCTTGGAGAAAATTGGATATTCCAGTGTTTCGCGGATTTTTGCAAAAATACACTAAAAGACGAATTCCCAGCGAGTACACATTGAGGAAAAATTATTTGGGTCCACTGTATGAAAGTATTTTTTTTTAATGATTTATTGATCGATCAGCGCATGTGCGCTCTACAGACCATTGTTGAAATACACATAACAATAAATAAAATATAATAAGTAACATTGAAATGAGGTAAACCCCATTGGGTCCCTCACTGACAGTATTAGTTGAAATTAAATCAGATCTTGCTGTGATAACTGGTCCAGTGGTAGACGACTCTTGATGCGTGTTGGAAAGCTGGATTTGCTGCCAAGAGAGTAGTGAATAGATCCAGGAACGTTCTTTAGATTGCTGTAAAACTGTTCGGCTTGTGAAGAAATGGACTGTTGAATGGTACTGATTCCAGTTTCTCTGTGTAGTTGATTGTTTCTGACAAACCATGGCGCATTAGTTGAGATACGTAAGATTTTGTTTTGAAACGTTTGGATGCGTTTAATTTCTGTAGCACTGGCTCCTCCCCAAATTGGACAGGCATATAGTAAAAGCGGCCTTAAAAGAGTTGTGTAGAGTAGTATGCAGTTTTTTAACTTAAGCGAAGATTTTTTGTTGAGAAGTGTATAAAGTTTTGTCAGTCTTATTTGGGCAAGTTTGAGTTTGTTACTTATATGTGGCTTCCACGTGAGTTTTCTATCAAACAGTACACCAAGGTATTTCACCGTTTCTCTGTCACTTTTCCAGGGTATAGAATTTGTTGCTATCGTTACTGATGGTGGATATTCCGGTCTGCATAATGTAAACACCATTGCTTCACATTTGTCATGGTTGAGAGAAATGCGCCAGTTGTCAAGCCAGGGTATGATTAAGTTTAAGGCCTCTTGAAGGCGATTTCTAGCGGTGTGTAAATTACGATGGGTTGCATAGATGGCAGTATCATCGGCATACATTGCTATTTGAGCTGTGGGCGTTGTAGGTATGTCAGAAGTGAACAAGTTGAACAGAATTGGACCCAATATTGAACCTTGTGGAACACCTGCTGTTACAGGTCTGGTAGAAGAATGACTGTTACCTATTCGAACTGAAAAGGTACGGTATGATAGAAAGGAAGATATTATTTTGTAGAGGTAGTCTGGAGTGCCATAGAGAAACAGTTTGTATAGTAGAAGACCCTGATGCCAAACTCTGTCAAATGCCTGAGTGAAGTCAAGGAATGCGACAGTAGTGTGTTCTTTCTTCTCGAAGCCTTGACCCTTGTTCTAGAAATTTTCCTAAACGTTTCAGTATAATCTTTTCATACACCTTGGACAGAGTTGGCAGAAGACTTATTGGACGATAATTTGTTGGATTGGAAGGGAATTTTCCAGGTTTATGAATAACAATAACTATGGCGTGTTTCCAGATTCTTGGGAAATAACCCATTCGCATAAAACTGTTGAACAACGAAGCTAGGATAGCAAGTGCTTTGCGACTCAAATGTTTTAATACAAAGTTTGGTATTAGATCATGCCCAGGCGATTTTCTTGGAGGAAGTTGCTGGATGATAAAAAGAATTTCTTTGGGTGAAGTGAAGTCAATGGGTAGTGGTACTGTGGCGTAAGAACCAGTAAACTGTTCAATTTCGTGGTTGAATTCTACGTTGCTTCCTGGATTAGATCTAAACGAATTTTGTAGAGTATCTGCAAATAGTTCGCTTTTCTCACAGTCGGAGATGTAGTGTTTTCCATCTTGCTCTAGGGGCGGAATAATCGTCGGCTCTTTTAGTACTCTTTTAGTCTCTTTCCACAATGATGAGTCTTCCGGTGAGATACTGGAGAGATGCCGTTGGTAAGTTGAATACCGATATTCATCCATTCGTTTCTTCACTTCTCTTGTGAGTTGGTTCAAGCGACGAAGTTGCCAAGTTTCTCTGTGCTTTTGCCAAAGTCGACGAGTTTTGTGCTTTTCTTTCAGGAGGTTTCTGATGCTTGGGGGCAAAGATTCATGGTAAGATTTTCTGTGTTGATGAGGTCTCGCTGGAGCTGTGGCTTTGTCTATAGAGGAAGTTACGGATTTTGTGAAGCTGAGAATTGCTGCATCGGCATCACTGGGGGTTCTCAAATTCTGTGTAATTCTTAACTGGTCATCCATTACGTGCTGAAAAGTCTCCCAGTTTATGAAACCTTTGTTGAGTTTCTTTGTGTGTTGCGGTTGTAGAATCGGAATGTCATCGAACGAGATTAAGACTGGGCAGTGATCCGAGTCCATTTCAGGGAGAACAACCATTGTGGGAGTGCTTGATATATTTTTGTAGAGTGCGATGTCTAATATATCTGGTGTTATATTTGGTCTATAGAATGTGGGGTCTGACGGAGCTGCAATGTTAACTGCGTTGTGATCGGCTGCAATTAATAAACGTCTTCCATTTGGAGTTGTTACACGGCATCCCCATGTTTGATGCTTGCTATTTAGATCTCCTGCTAGGAAAGTCGGTGCTGTGTCAGAAAATAACGTATTAATATCCTGGTCATTTAGATTGGGTCCTGGCGGTTTGTATGCAGAAATTATTGTAGTTTTAGAAGAATTGCGTGTGAATATTTGAATTGCGCAGGCTTCGATGCTGGTTAATTGAGGTAATGCAACTGAGTGGTGAGGTATGTCTTTTCGAATAACTATAGCCACTCCACCTGAAGCGACTGGAGCATTGCGATCGCATCTATACACTGCGTAGCCAGGTATAGAAAACTTTTCTTTGTGTAATAAGTGCGTTTCTGTGATGCAAGCTACTGTAACATTGTGTCTGGAGATGAATTCCAAGAAGGCTTCTCGCTTTGCTTTGACTCCATTGGCGTTCCAATTTAGTATGGTTAGTTGTGAGAATGTTTTTTGGTTTTTAGTGCCCATTAGCAAACAAACTTGTGAAGAGCTTTAGTAAAAAGGACTTTATTAATGGCAGGAATGGTGTGAGGAAATTAATGGCTAGCTGAATTAGGTTTTCGGTTCCATCGGAGGAGCAAGACGAAGGAGAAGAAGAATTCTGTGTTGATGTCTGCTGAGTTAGCTGCCTAGGACTTTTTTCTTCCGAAACAGCAGAGCGTGGCCATTGTGGAATTTCAGGAGTTGGAGAGGGCGAGTTTGGTGACAACCTCGGTAAATTTTCCATGTTTAGGTTTGAAGACGGTGTTATTGCAGGCTGAACCACCCTTGCATCGGCTTTCTTTTTCAAATCTAGGTAATAACGACAACCTTTGAAATTTGCCGGATGTGCTTCTCCACAATTCACGCAGGAGGGCTGAGTGTCTTTGTCTTTTGTGCATTCAGAAAAGTGGTGATTTGAGGGGCATTTCACACATCAAGGTGTGAGTCGACAGAAGTTCTTAGTATGCCCGTAGCGTTGGCATCGTGTGCATTGTGGGATATTCGCGGGCTTCTTGCGGTATTGGACTTTCATTATGGCATGGTAAATATGTTTGACTTCGAAGATCTTCTTACCCTGCTCATTGTTTTCTAATTCTACGGCACACAGTGGCATAGGTTGTCGATCTTTATAGAAAAGCCTGGTAACTTTTACTACTGGTAAGTTCAGAGAGGTTAGTTCTGTAACGATATCGTCATCTGTAAGAGAGTAGGGAACATTTCTTAAAATAACTTCAAGTCTTTTGGAGTTTGGGTCACGGAAGGTGTGAAAAGGAAGCTTCGATTCTTCCAGGAATCTTGTTACAGCGCGGAAGTCATTTACTGAAGTTGTATTTATTTTAAGAACTTTGTTTTGTTGCTGTGTTGTGTACTCATCTTTTACAGTAGAAGCTATATCTTGGATAATCTGCTGGTAATTATTGACTTCATGAATAAAAATTGGTGGGATTCTGAGTTTAGGAGTTGTAGAGAGATTTTCTTCAGAAGTTGTATCATTCTCTTCCTCCATGCTTTCCAAAGGAGAAAATTTGTTGTGAACGGAGGTTAAGTCGACTATATATTTGGTATTTACAGCTGATACTGAAGCTGTGTGCTTCTTGTTGGGTGTAATGAAGCAATCGTTAGAATTGGAACCGTTGTCTTGGTTAGTTTCTACAAGCGGGCGTTTATGGACCAACTTAGGTGGTTGTAAGATTGTTCGCGATGTAGTAGCTTTGTCAGGATAACTCATAGAATGTGAACTTGAGAAGCTTTGCTCTTGTTGACTAGATTGCATTATGTTGGTAACCAAACAAAAGACTGACTGGAAACAACTGACGGTTTGCTTCTCTAACAAAACAAAAAGTCTTGCAGAGGGCTAGCCGTGCAATACTGAAATTACTTTAATTAACGTGTTATATGCTGTAGACAGTGTTCCTAACATGTACACAGTATATTAAAAGATTAATGATTACTTCTACAAGCGAAGTTTACTCACAGGTTTAGTTGGTTGTAAAATATTGCACTTTTTGTATCACAGAATAACACCATTAACAGCTCTGTTCCCTGCCTCCTAAAACCTTGTATGAAAGTATGAAAAGTTTCGTCATTAAATGATGTTACTTAAAGTAAATTGTTTAAAACATTTCTGTAATCTGTATTTTAAAATAGTTTTTTTTAAATAAGTTGTGGCTTAGGATGCATTCAATAAATTCAATAGCAATACTACACAACGTATTTATTACCAGCCAAGTACACAAGTTTTTGAATAACAATAGAAAAACAAAAGATTAACTAAAAGTATACATAGAGTGTTCAACTAGAGTACTTCTTGTTGAAACGAATACGTCCTCCAGAGTGAGTTACCACAGATGGAGGTGATGTACTCTGCTGAATAGGGTCTGTCACTTTTGGTTGTAGTGCAGTAGGATTTGTTGGGGTGATCATTGTTGTGGAGTCGCCAGGGTCAGCAACGAAGGCAGGTTTCGGCCGATCTAGCGAAACGGTTGTTCGTATGCCACGGATTTCAATGTCAAAGGTCTTGTTATGACGATTTAATATTTTGAAGGGGCCAACATATGGAGATTGTAGAGGTCTACAAGCTGCATCGTGTCGTAGAAACATATGTGAACAATTTTCAAGGTCACGAAAACAAAAAGTCTCTTGGGTACTGTGAGGTCTTGGTCAAATAGGACGGAGTTGCCTGAACCTGTTTCGCGAATCCCTGACGAAATCTGATGCCTCGATGGTGTCCCTGGCAGTATCTGTAAAGTATTCGCCTGGCAATCGCACTGTCTGACCATATACTAACTCTGCAGCAGTTGCACAGATGTCTTCTTTGTATGCAGTGCGTATGCCCAAGAGAACTATAGGCAAATCTTCGGTCCATCGGTCTGAAGCGTGACACTTGATAGCAGTTTTAAGCTGGCGATTAAATCGTTCCACTATTCCGTTGGTGGCTGGATGGAAGGCTGTTGTTCCTGTGACCATGGTTAGAGCTTTGAAAAGGTGAGACTCAAACTGACGACCTTGATCAGATGTGAGTCGTTGAGGAACGCCGAAACGAGCAATCCACCCACTAAAGAAAGCTCTTGCCACTGTCGCTGCTGTTATATCCTGAAGCTGTAATATAGCTTCCTAGTTATTACCTCGCCATTTGAAGCTGCAGTCGTTGGTGACGTGATGTTGTTGGTCACGTTGATGTGGTTTGGTGTGTTGTCTCCGGCTAGCTGAGCATAATCTCTTTATCTCGGGTTTGCGTGAGTGTAAAGGACAACCCAAGAACAACTTTGCACATCAATTTATTTTATATAAAATATTTTCGGGAGATATGCCGATTCTATATGTGTATCTGTAGAAGCATCGCAATCACATCTGCGCAGCACGAACTGCACGAACTCCCGTACTGCTCTCTGGTTGAGTACTGACTAGACGCTTCTCTCTTACCCACGCCAAGAAGACCGTTCGCTTCCAATTTGAATGTCATGACGTCATCCAAGAAAGCCTCGTATCCAAAATGTTATTTCCTTTTCCCGCAATTTAGAAATGTCCCTTTCTATTATAACATGTTCTTTTATGAATTTTGAATATATAATTACCTTTTTAGGATTAAACGATGTTTACTTTATATTTTATTAAATATATCGCGCGACTTTTAAGGTTTGTAGAACTGACTTTCGAACGTATATTTTAAACTATGTGGTATGACGTCATGACTCGTTAATTTCAAACCAATAATGCGTTTATTCTACAAATTTAACGACTATTATTTACTCATATCTTGCTCACCTTACAACACTTGCTACTCTATTATCTATTTATGTTATTACTCAATATTTATCGCAAATCTCAGATCCGGCAATTAAATTAAAACGTATCTTTTTCAAAAGCCCATTCGATCGGAAATCTAAATTTCGGTATCAAATGCCCCCATTTATATTATTTTATTATTTCATAATAAAATAATGTAAATGTCTTGCCCGAAAGAAAAATTAAAAATTACTCCTGTATTTTGAAGAATCGGCAACACTCCCATTGTATACAATTTTCAATTACACTGTTTTTTTTTTTTTTTTTTTTTTTTTTTTTTTTTTTTTTTTTGAAATTGGTTATTAACACATTTTCTCATTAATCTATTTAACATGACAAACAATTGTACACTTGACTAAACATTAATCCTTAAATACTAATTACAATATGTTATGGTTTCTTCTGTGAAGCTTTTATATAAAGGTTAAATTTCAAGAGTCTTTCTTTATACTTCCTTCTTTCAGTTCATGTTTGCTCACTTCGCTCTCACTATCACTTGCACTGTGATTTTTCACTTTTGTTATTGTAACACATATCTGTACTATATCCTTTAAGCACTAAAATGTACATATATTTATATAAATCCATTGCACTCTTTAGACAAGTTCTTTCTTTGTCTTTCTGTGATAACTATCTATACATCTAAATATTTTAACAAATGTTTACAAAGTAAATATTCTGTTTTCTCTCTATGCGGAGATGAACAATTTAACAATCTTTCTGAAGCTGTTATTGTGATCTCTATACAATATATTTTTAAGCTCTTTGTAGTAGATAGCAATTCACATTCTGCATTTTTCATGAATATGTAAGTAACTGACCAATATATGATTTTCAAGTAAGCTAACATTTACATTTTATCTCAAAGCTGATTGGGCGCCAATAGACAAATGACACTTCCAATTTTTCTTTTACATTAAATCAAGGCTCCAAGGCACCACACGGTTTCTTGTATGGTCGAAGGAGTTGTTTATGCCATCTTCCCAGACATTTTTCATTTTTAACATCTTTTAATTCATAGGTATGATAACCAAATTTGGATATAATTTCTGCAGGACCTTTATATAACAATTCCATCCTTTTGTTCCTACCTCTCAAGGCACTTGATAACTTATGGTCTTTAACTAGTACCCAATCGCCTATCTTAGGTTCCCATTTATGTTTTCTACTCTTTTTCTTTAATTTTTGCTTCTCTGCCTTTTTCTTGATTCGTTCAAAAGCAATTTTCGCTCTTTCTTCTTCACTTAACTGAATGTCATTAATTTTCAATGTTTTTGGTACCCCGATCAATATTGGTTCTGGTTCAATTCCTAACATTAATTTTATTGGTGCAAACCCAGTAGTTACATTAATGGTGTGATTGATAATCTTTTCTATCAATGGACAATATTTCACCCAATCCTTGTGATTATGATGTGTAAGTACACGTAAATAAATTCCTATATCTCGGAGGACACGTTCTGTTGGATTCCCTGATGGAAAGTATGAGGAACAATGATATAATTTTATCTCATGATTTTCTAGGGTTTCTTTAAAGATTTTGCTCCGATGAACTGTAGCATTGTCTGTTAAGATTGCCTGAATCTTGCCATATTTAGGCACATAATCTTTTATTATCTTTCCTACACATGTTTTGCTGCTGATATTCCTAACAGGATAAATTTTAATAAATTTACTAAAAACATCATGAAGAACAAACATATATCTACATCCAAATTGTCCTACTGGTAGCTCCCCATGTGCATCAGCAGTAACTAGTACATTTTTCCCTTCTCTTATGATTGTCTGAGGTTCTATATCAAATTTGATATTAAATGGTTTGGCCCTTTGACATAAATCACAGCTTGAACATATTTTTCTCACTTTCTTTGCCAAATGTTTTATATAAAAATGGTCACTAATTACCATGATTAGCTTTTCACTACCTGTATGAGCTAATGTTTTGTGATAAGCAAGTATAAGTTTCTCTTGTAAAGCTTTTGGTACCATTACTTTCCATTTAGGTTCAATTCTTCCATGAAATTTATAGATTTTTCCCTCATAAATACCTATATTATCTTTTAGATTTTCTGTGATTGGTTGTGCCTTTTCTTTCAATTTCCTAAGTTCATCGTCCTCTGTCTGTAATTGTTCCAAATTTCGAAATTCTTTAGCTAATTGTGTCCCTTCTAAGGTTTTCAAATATAGTATGGTTACATCATGTTTGTTGTCACTAATTGTATCTGGTATTGTATAATTGGTTTTCATCCTCGATAACAAATCACTAAAAATATTTTGACTTCCTGCTATGTGTCTGATTTCTATGTTATGGGATGTGATCTCATGTATATATCTAGAAATACGTGTGCTTGTGAGTTTGCAAGAGTTCATAAATGCCAAACTAACATGATCTGTGTAAACTATTACTGGGTTGTTATATACATATTGCTTAAATTTTACAAGTGCAAAGTAAATAGCTGCTATCTCTTTTTCTGTAGTGCAAGCCTGTGATTCAGTCCTTGAAAGCCCCCTTGAAGCTACAGCAATGAGGTGATCTTTTCCTTCCTCATCTTTTTGTAATATGACACTACCATAACCTAGTCCTGAAGCATCTGTATAAATTATGTAGGGGAGATCTTCCCTAGGTTTTTCCAATAAAATTGACGCTGCAAACAATGTTTTTACCTTTTCGAAAGATTCTTGTTCTACTGATGACCATTGCCATTTTACATCTTTTCTCAATAGTTGTCTTAATGGGGCTACTACGGTTGCATATTCCAGGATAAATCTTGACTGATAATTTAGAATACCAAGAAATCTTCTCAATTGTTTTATATTTTTAGGAGCTGGTATTTTATTTATGCTTTCAATTCTGTCGGGATTAGGCCTGATTCCCTCATTTGAAATAACATAACCTAAAAATTCTGTCTGTTTCACAAAGAATGCAGTTTTACTTGGCTTTATTGTCATGTTTGCTTTCTTTAACTGACTAAGCACATAATTGATATGATTTAAATGATCCTCTATATTTTCTGAAAAAATTACAAAATCATCCACATACTGAGCTACAAATTTCTTTATGGTTTCTCCAAAAATTTCATACAAAGCTCTTAATAGTGCACTACCACTGGTATTCATACCAAAGGCGCAAACTCGAAACTGATATAATATTCCTGAATGTAAAAACGCTGTATATTTTCTTAAATCTTCTCTAAGTGGGATCTGCCAAAAAGATGCTGTAAGATCTAGAGTAGAAAAAATTTTGCCCTTCTGCAATTTGTTCAATATTACCTCTACACTTTCTGGTCTAAATCTATCAGGTTTACAATGTTGATTTAGTTTTCTCGCGTCTAATGTCACCCTAATCTTTCCATTGGCCTTATTTACAATACATAGGGGATTCACAAATTCTGAATTCGAAATTTCAATAACCTCATCTTCTAACATTGACTTTATAACTGCATCTACCTCTTCTCTTATTGTACTAGGGATAGCTCTCGCTTTATGTGTAAAAGGTTTGATGGGTATCATCTCAAACGAATGAGTATAAATATTACATTTACCAGGTTTCTCAGAGAATACTTCTTTATTTCGGATTAATATTTCAAACAGTTTATCCCTCTGTTGTTCATTTAGTTGATCAGCCTGAGTTACTTTTTTCCTCAACAATTCTTCTAAGTCTTCACTACTCTCCCTATCATAGTACCTAGTTGCATCAGAAACCCTCAAATTGTCTATGAAATCATTTTTATCCCATTCTACATTTTCTTTATTATCGATACTGTACTCTTTGACATTTACTTCAGTTAATTCCATAGCTCCTACTTTAACATAT
Organism: Tenodera sinensis; assembly: GCA_030765045.1. Classification (NCBI taxonomy): domain Eukaryota; kingdom Metazoa; phylum Arthropoda; class Insecta; order Mantodea; family Mantidae; genus Tenodera; species Tenodera sinensis. The sequence continues at coordinate 131,436,570 of CM060965.1, read as the reverse complement.
TCTACAAAGAATGTATCCCCTTGGATTTCTTCTTCCTCTTTTTCTCGTACAATAGTTTCTGAACTACTATCTTCCACAAAAGGCACTATAATGGTCTCATCTTCAACTTTCATTTCTAGAATCATGTTTTTAAAATTCACCACAGCTTCCCAGGCATAAAGACAATCACAACCTATTATAATATCTGTCACAAGTCTTCCTACAATCAGAAATAAAATTCCAAGTATTCTCCCATTTATTTCAATATTTATCATTGCTTGAAATTTTACTCTCTCTTTTCGTTTTCCCACAGCTAGCGAGCAATATATCCCATTAACTGGTAAAGACATTACTTTAAAGCTACTACTTTGTAAATTATCATAAAAATTTTGTGAGCATACTGTGCTATTTGATCCCGTATCTATAATTGCATTGTATTGTTTTCCATTTACTCCAATTTTGATTTTAGGTGGATCTCCTACTTTTTCGTTTTCGTCGATTCTATTTTTACATTCTCTTTTCTTTTGTATCATCATTTGCCTTCCAGGACTATTTATTTCCGAGTACTTATCACAATCATTACTAGGATACCCAGTTCTCACTGAAGGCGCGTTTGACCGGGTCTGGCGTTTCCCTGATTTTTAGGTATTGCTCCTGTACTATTTCCCGAATTGTTACTTCTGTTTTCCTGCATTAAATCGGGGTTACTTCCTACCATGTTTTTTGACCGTGTTAATGGCCTCAACCATTTCCGCATTTTCGGGGGAATTTCGTCCACTAGAATACCTTTCTCCCTGTCTTGGTGACCTCGGTCTAAACTCGTTATCTCCATTTGTCCAATACCCATCATTTGAATTTCTACTATGTCCAAAATAACGTCCCCGTCTACCTCGATCAAATCTATTTGTATTCATATAATTCACCCTTATATTTCTTCCCCTTAGATTACCATTTCTATTTTGGTGATGCCCTTCCTGGTTATATCTACCTTGATTTTCCCACCGGAATGATTCCATCCTTGGTACTGGTCCTTTATATCTTTCCCTAATCTCACTTCTATTCTGATAATACTGTGCCCCTTGCCCGAAAGAATTGACAGTTTCTTTTCCTTCATATGTATTTCCAAATGCGTGTTTTGGCTTATTGACTTCTAAGGCTGATAATAATTCTATCATAGCTGCAATGCTATCGGGTCGGGCTATGATTAGGTAATGTTGAAGTGTTTCCGGAAAATGTGGAGTAACTATATTTATTAGATCTTTTTCATCCAAGGGAGGGTCCAACATCTTCGATTTTCTCGCTATTCTCATAAAATAGTTTACCATCGATTCCTCCGATCTAGGATTAAATTTTCCATTGCTTAATTCAACTCTTATATTAGCCTGCCTACTAGCTCCCCAATATCTGGTTAAAAAGATGTTCCTAAAGGTCCTGTAGTCATTATTGTTACCCATAGAAAGGCCTAGCCAATTAGCAGCATTACCCTTTAGACATTTTCTTACTATCACCATCTTGTACTCCTCTGGTATACGTTTCACCGTGAAGTACTCTTGTAACCCTTCTAAAAAGGCTTTAGGATCATCTGAATCTTCATTTTCAAAAACTGGAGGTGTCATTTCATTTAAGACATGGTTAGGCCAATGTAAATTTGAATTGTCACCTATCCCTGAGCTATTTCCGAGATCAGAATGGGAATTACTGTTACCTCTATTTTGCATCGAAATGTCAGCTGATACACCTGGTATTGCCTCGTTTCTTGCAACTTCTTTACTAAGATTGTTGTGATTACATGCATTTTCACTTAATTTCAAATTTTCTAAGGCCTCTTTTACCTGAGTAATTTCTGTTACTACTCCTTTTATTTGGTCTGTAACATCCTCCAAATTTCTAGCCTGCCTTTCATTTTCTACATCAGATCTTTCTATTCTAATTTTACACCCCTGTAACTCTTCTCTAATTTCTTCCCTTTCTTTATCTAATTTTTCACTCACTTGTTGACCTAATTTCTTTTCAGAATTCTTTACTTCTTGCCTTATTGTCTCTAATTCTCCCTTAACCTGTTCTACCTGTTCTCTATTTTCTTTTACTTCACTACTAACTTTATTAATTTCCTCCCTAACTTCTTCCCTAAAGGTTTCGAAAGCTCTCTTCTGATTTTCCAATTGCATTCCCAATTCCTGTTGTCCCTTCTCTACTTTCTGTCCTAACTCTTTACTATTTTCATCTATCTTTTGACTTAACTCTGTTCTTAATTCTTTACTATTTTCATCTATCTTTTGACTTAACTCTGTACTCATCTTTTGACTTAACTCTGTACTCATCTTTTTTACTGTTCTTAATTCTTTACTATTTTCATCTATCTTTTGACTTAAATCTGTACTCATCTTTTTCATTATCGTTTGAAACATATTCTCTATTTCTGACATAAATGCTGGCCTTTCTGAATTACTACTAAACATTTCTGCACTACCTCTAGGTGTTTCTCTAACGTTCTGATCTTCTAATTCTTGGCATATTCTGCTACCAATTACATTCCGATTAAATTCTTCCATCCTACTTATACTTTCCCTAATTTCCGGACTTTCAAAACCTCTAAACTCACTATCACTGTCTTCCATTTCTAAGCTATTTATATGTGTTTTTCTACTCACCAAAATTTTCAATATTTTCACTATTTCACTTTAACTGCACTTAAACTTGTTCACTACACGTTTCACAGATGTTGACGCGCTGGGCACCTTCTTGTCTGCTGGTTCGATGCTGGCTCGGTCGTCTTGGGGTTTGGTCCATTCTTTCGAAGCCACACGTTGGGAAGCCAATTTGAAGCTGTAATATAGCTTCCTAGTTATTACCTCGCCATTTGAAGCTGCAGTCGTTGGTGACGTGATGTTGTTGGTCACGTTGATGTGGTTTGGTGTGTTGTCTCCGGCTAGCTGAGCATAATCTCTTTATCTCGGGTTTGCGTGAGTGTAAAGGACAACCCAAGAACAACTTTGCACATCAATTTATTTTATATAAAATATTTTCGGGAGATATGCCGATTCTATATGTGTATCTGTAGAAGCATCGCAATCACATCTGCGCAGCACGAACTGCACGAACTCCCGTACTGCTCTCTGGTTGAGTACTGACTAGACGCTTCTCTCTTACCCACGCCAAGAAGACCGTTCGCTTCCAATTTGAATGTCATGACGTCATCCAAGAAAGCCTCGTATCCAAAATGTTATTTCCTTTTCCCGCAATTTAGAAATGTCCCTTTCTATTATAACATGTTCTTTTATGAATTTTGAATATATAATTACCTTTTTAGGATTAAACGATGTTTACTTTATATTTTATTAAATATATCGCGCGACTTTTAAGGTTTGTAGAACTGACTTTCGAACGTATATTTTAAACTATGTGGTATGACGTCATGACTCGTTAATTTCAAACCAATAATGCGTTTATTCTACAAATTTAACGACTATTATTTACTCATATCTTGCTCACCTTACAACACTTGCTACTCTATTATCTATTTATGTTATTACTCAATATTTATCGCAAATCTCAGATCCGGCAATTAAATTAAAACGTATCTTTTTCAAAAGCCCATTCGATCGGAAATCTAAATTTCGGTATCAATCCGCGATTGGATATGCTTCAGGATATCCATCTGTGAAATTTTGAATATCTACAGTTTTCATTGGATTGATTTGAAATTTTAACACAACAATCACTGTATAGTGAGGAGTAACTGTGCTAAATTTCATACATTCAGGCAGATTAGTTGCCAACATATTTATATTTTATTATATTTTTTTAATATTTGTATAAATGGTTTCCCATGATGCAATTTTGATTTGAAAAACTTGATAATTTTCAGTTATGTCCTGTAATAGAATGTTAGCAAATTGATGAGATAATTTCTTAATCTTGTTATTAGTTTGCATAAAAATAAATTGTAAAGTTTGAATTCATTATTTTTTTTCATTTAAATTTTGTAATGTAAACTTTAATATTTAATTACTCGGCAGTTATTCACTTTACGAGAAAATTATCTCATCATTTCTTTTTAATGTTATTTATAAGCAGGTACACCAAATTTCATGCATAAGTACTGAAAATTGCATCCTGTGGAGCATTTTAAAGAGCAAACAATGCTAAAAATAAAAACGTGGAAAAACTAAGTTTGAAGTCATAGCAAGAATAATGGAACTGTATGGATTTAAATGGACACGACCACTTACAGGCAATCAGGTAGGTGGCCATGTGACATAGATAAAAAGGCCGTAAGGCTGTAAAAAGCATATCAAAACAAAGCAGACGATTTATACTATTTGATAAAACAAAAATCCATTTTTGGCAATTTTGGAAATTTTAAGCCTTTTTTCATTGATGGGTATCCTTAAGGCCAACGTGAAAAACGGTCGATGGCCGTTACGCAATATGTAAAGCCATTGGATGGAGGCAGTGGACCAACAATGTCAATATGTACATGCTCGAATCGTTGATTAGGTGGAGTGAAGGATCCAAGGGGAGCAGTGGCATGCCTTGCAACTTTGTTACGCTGGCAGGCTATGCTGTTACGAACAAATACTCTGCAGTCACGATCGATATCAGGCCAAACAAAGGATTTTTAACCTGGTAGATCGTTGCTTTCACACTGGGGTGCGACAATCTATGAAGAGATGTAATAGCTTGCTGTCGGAAATTCTTCGTCGGAAATTCTTCGTCACGCCCCTCCGAAGGAGTGTCGCCTTGTCGTGGCAGAGGGGCTCAGTACCCGATCCAGACGGCCTACTAAGTGTCATTCTGATTACTGGTAGGCAAGAGGTGAGGGGAAGCAAAGAACATTCCAAACGGGTAGATGGGGCTCGTTAGTCTTGGTTGACGACTCATCTAGGAGAAGAGGACTCCGAAATCAAACTCCTCCAGGGGCTCCTACTACGGTAGGTACGGGTTTGGCGTACCCGGGACCCCAAGCCATACTCTCGATTGGGTTCCTCCAAGAGGTGAGAGAGCACATGCCAAACGCCCAATCAACTTTGGTCCACTTTTGTGTTTGACCTCCCTCCTGATACCTCCCTGTACACAGTCTGATGGATAACCTACGCGCGGGTTGTTGGAGGATAGGGTGACGCAAGGGGTGACTGGGTAATCGCGTAAGTCCCAACCCCTGGTTATCATGTAGGATCTGTGTGCGTATCCGCTGATAAAGGTCAGTCCCGGGGAGGGTCCATTGCATGAGCTAATGCTCTCCTGAAGGCGATTGGGTCCCTCTGTCTATACATTGGGAGGTGAGACCGTAGGGTGAGCAAGGTCCACGCCAGGACTCTCACCTAAGCCGGGGTGGCGCCCAGGATGTGAGCATGCCATCGGAGACATTTGCAATGGTGGAGGATAACATCGCCATGAGTACGAAAACTCCTAACAAAACCAAACAAAGTAAAGTCTGTGTAAAGGAAATAGCAGAGTCGAGTGGTCCTCGCTCCTTAGTCATATCTAGAACTGAGGGAGATAAGAAATTTTTATCGGTGAGCCCATTTACAATTCAAAAGGGTTTGGATAATATTGCTGGTCCAGTAAAATCATGCACTAGATCTCGCAATGGCACGCTCCTGGTTGAAGCACATTCAGCTACCCAGGCAGCTAAGATACTGAAAGCGAACATGCTAGCAAGTTATCCTGTACGCGTCGAGATGCACTGAACCTTGAACTCCTCGCGCGGTGTGATAAACACCCGTGCATTGGAAAGATTATCCAATGAGGAGATTCAAGAGCATCTGACGGAGCAAGGCGTGATACACGTTTACCGGGTTCAACGTAAAGAAGGTGGCGAGTTAAAGCCAACTAATACCCTGTTCCTGACCTTTGATAGGGTAGATCTCCCGCAAAGGATTAAGGCAGGGTATGAATCCATCGAAGTTAGGCCGTTCATCCCGAACCCACTCAGGTGTTTTAAGTGCCAGCGCTTTGAACATACAATTGAGCTTTGTAAGGGACTAGCTACATGCCCTCAATGTGGAGATGAATTCCACGATGGTGCATGTACTACAGCTCCTACATGTGTGAACTGCAGAGGTGAACATACATCCAGTTCCCGAGACTGCCCCCGCTTTGTAGAGGGAAGAGCGATCCAAGAGATACGGGTTAAAGAGAAGGTGCCCTTCTCAGAAGCCCGGAAGCTCTTGCGTCTACGCCAACCCTCTGTTCCCAGATCCGGAACCTATAGCTCAGTTGCAGCTAAAGTGGTAGCGAGCAGAGAGATCGCAACGCAGACCAGCGATTTCAATGGGGCAACAATTTCTGAAAAAACACTTGTTGCCCGTAGCTCTATACCAAAGCCTTCAACATCAGCGCGCACATCTGTATCAACGTGTACGAAATCTGTTGGTGAAAAAAATTCAACTGTTCGATCACCAACGAAAATGCCAAACTCGACACAGAAGACTAGCAAACCTGTTATTTACAATGCCTCGCCGATAAAATTTAAGAAGAACTACACAAAGAACGATTTCCTCAAGGAAGATAAGGCTCATCCCAGTACATCAAAGGGATATAAGAGTCCAAGGAGATCTCCTCGAAGATCCTCTTCTGGGGAATCTTCAGGGGTGGACTTAGACCGGCGTCTTTCATCTTCGCCGGTCCCCATTAGCAACCGGTTCGAGACACTCGAACCCAAGTTTGCTATGGGAAAACGCACGTCCTCGGCAGATGACATGGAACTAGAATCTGCCCACACTGGAAGACCCCCAGTGGAAAAGAGGCGCGAAAAAGCGTCTGACAAAACTATAAGCCCAAGAGAGAAGAAAAGGGCGAAATTAGTTCGACAACCGCCTACTCCAAAGTAATGAAGAGTTACCTTGGAATTACCTATCCCATACACAATGCAATATGACTATCCTACAATGGAACATACGTGGAATTCGAGCTCAAAGACCAGAACTTGAGCTCTTGCTCAAAGAAAACGAACCTCTGGTTGCATGTTTGCAAGAAACTAAGCTGCGTCCTCAAGACGCTTTCCATCTAAGGCGATACACCTCAGTACGGTGTGATGTTACACCAGAATAGGGTGTTCCGGCACATGGCGGCGCTATGATACTTGTGAGAGATGACATATATATGCAATCTGTACCAATACAGTCTGATATCCAATCAGTTGCAATAAGGATTGTACTGCCAGACATCCATTTCACCATCTGTAATATATATTTGCCTCCGTCCCATGACTTCTCGCACATTGATTTAGACGATCTAGTTTCCCAGTTGCCAACACCGTTTCTGTTGGTGGGAGACTTCAATGCGCACCACCCACTTTGGGGTTCAAGTCGCGCTTGTGCGAGAGGTACGCACATTGCCGATTATTTAGACAGTCACAACCTAGCTCTCCTCAACACTGGAGAGCCTACATTCATTTCTGACACTCATAACAGTTTTTCACACCTTGATCTTTCAATTTGTTCACCTCAATTGGCAGTCTCCTTACAATGGAATGTCATCTCTGATCTACACTCTAGTGACCATTTCCCATGTCTTATTAGTCTCTTGACGAAACCTACATGTTCCTCACGTATGCCCAGATGGCGTTTGGACCATGCCAACTGGAACCTTTACACCCAGTTGGCTGTCTTTACGTACAACGAGCACGACTCAGTGAATAATTTGGCGCAGCATCTCACGGAGACGATTGTCTCTGCTGCTGAACAATCGATTCCGCGGTCGACTACACACCCCCGTCGATTTCCCGTCCCCTGGTGGACGGAAGAATGCCGGAATGCTATCCGTGCTCGAAGGCATGCACTTAGGGTTTTCCAACGTCACCCTACTTTGGAAAACCTAATCGAATACAAGAAAATGCGCGCCAGGTCCAGACAAGTCATTAAGGATAGCAAAAAGTCATCATGGAGCAAATTTGTAATTTCATTTAACCGACACACACCTTCCTCGGTTGTGTGGGATAGATTAAGGCGTGTTGCAGCTAAAACGACCCAAATACCAATAGCGGGACTAAAAACAGCCACAGGAGCTGTTATTGATTCATTTGAAGTGGCCAATACCTCTGGCAGTGCTTTCGCACAAGTGTCTAGCTCGGAAAACTACTCCCCCGAGTTCCTTCCATTTAAAACTCAGGTGGAATCTCAAGGCTTCATGTTTCGTTCTAGAAACGTAGAAGATTACAATCGCCTTTTCACCATGGCGGAGCTGGAGCATTCCCTGAAATCTTCGCGATGTTCAGCACCAGGACCGGACGGTATTCATGTACAAATGTTACAACAGCTCTCTCCTGAAGGTAAGGCATTCCTGCTCGAGGTCTATAATCGTGTTTGGGTTGACAGTATACTCCCAGAAAATTGGCGGGAGGCCACCGTTATTCCCATCTTGAAGGCTGGGAAGGACCGTCATCTTCCCTCCAGCTATCGTCCTATTTCCCTCACCAGTTGCGTTTGCAAGGTGATGGAACGCATGATCAATGGACGATTGGTATGGTGGTTAGAGAGTCGTAACCTACTGATTAACATCCAGTGTGGTTTTCGACGACGCCGTTCAACTGTTGACCATCTTGTGTCAATATCGACACAGATAATGGACGGCTTTATGAAGAACTGTCAAACCGTTGGCATATTTTTCGATCTTGAGAAGGCTTATGATACGTGCTGGCGAGCAGGGATTCTACGTTCCCTGTATGCCTGGAACATACGTGGACGCCTACCACTTTTCATTCAGGAGTTTATGAAGGACCGCTTTTTCCGAGTAAGGGTCGGCTCGGTTTTTTCTAATTCTTTTGCTCAGGAGGAGGGAGTACCTCAGGGTTCGGTGCTAAGTGTAACGCTCTTTGCTATAGCAATTAACTCCATCTGGAAATGTGTTCCACTTGGAGTTTCGTCATGCCTATTCGTAGACGACTTCGCTGTGTATTGCACTTCTCAGCGCACGGCGTTCTTACAACGGCGCCTGCAGCAATATTTGGACAACCTTAGAGAATGGAGCGTGAAAAACTGCTTCCGTTTCTCAACTGAGAAGTCAATTTGCGTTAATTTCTGGCGCCGTAGGAGACGATTACCACCTTCGCTCCGATTTGGTCCAGATGTACTTCCCTTCGCAGAAGAGACGTGCTTCCTGGGTTTGATCTTGGACAGGAAGCTTAGTTGGTCGTCGCATATTGCACAGCTAAGAGCGAGATGTGACCGTTCCCTAAATATTATGCGAGTACTGAATGGCAAATCGTGGGGAGTGGATCGGACAATTTTGTTGCGAATATATCGCGCATTGGTCCGATCCAAGCTAGACTATGGTGTATTGTTTATTAGTCAGCACGACCATCTGTGCTGAGAAGATTAGACGTGGTCCATAATAGGGGCATCCGGATTGCAACAGGAGCTTTTCCAACAAGCCCAGTGGTGAGCCTTTACGCCGAGTCCGCAGAACCTGCTCTGCAATATCGGCGTGAGATTGTCTTGGCAAATAATGGTTGTGCGCTTAGATGTATGCCTAAGCACCCAACGTTCGCTTCTTTTTTCACCACCACGCTAAGAGAACGATATAGAAATAGCACCCTTAGTCCTAAGCCTGCGCGGTTCCGTTTCCAAGAGCTCCTAGTGAAGCTTGGAGTGGAACTGCCTGTGATGTTCGCCAAGGGCGAGAGACTTTACCCCCCTTGGCTATCTGGTACGCCCCATGTAGATCTTGGGATGACCATACACCAGAAGTCCACGATGCCTATTTCAAGTATCCGCACGTGTTTCTTAGAATTTTTGTCAGGCTGCACTGACCGTCGATATATTTACACCGATGGGTCAAAGGGCTCCAACGGTGTTGGATGTGCTTATGTTTATGGAACCGAACCATATACATTCGGTTTTCCAAAGAGCACCTCCATTTTTACTACAGAGCTTTATGCAATTTATCGAGCCGTTTTGTATGTTCGCCGTCGTAAATTAGGTGACTGCCTGATTTTGAGCGATTCCCTCAGTGCACTGCAGAGCCTTTGTCAGTTGTACAACTCCCACCCTATTGTACAACGTATCCAGGATGCCCTCCATGTTTTACACGCTTCTGGCGTTGACGTGGGATGTGCATGGATTCCTGGTCACGTAGGTTTGCCGGGGAATGAAATGGCAGATTTAGCAGCAAAGACGGCAACCACAGAACCCAGTATTACCATCTCACGTGTTACTTCGGAAGACTTTAGGCTTGAAGTGCGGAGAGCGGTGCTGTCGTCCTGGCACGACGAGTGGTCAACTCTCCGCGGTAATAAGCTTAGAGAAGTGAAAGAACTTCCGATAAACTGGGTAACTTCTTGTCGCACATCTCGTCGCGAGGAGGTTAGCTTGGCTCGATTAAGAATAGGCCACTGCAATTTTTCGAATGGTTACCTATTTAAAAGGGACCCTGCGCCTCTATGTCCGCTGTGTGACAACCTTTTGTCAGTTCGCCACGTGTTGCTAGAGTGTTGCTCTCTAGCGCACCTTCGGGATTCTCTGAAGCTGCCTTCCAGACTTGCAGAGGTCCTAGCGGACGACAAAACAGCGGTTGATAGAGTTTTTAATTTTTTAGCGGAGTGCAATATCAATTTGAGGATTTAAATTTTTTTTTTTTAATTATCAGTTTCTGCTTTTGGACGTATTTACGCCTTGTTTCATATCCGGCTATTGCCACTGCCTTTTGCCTTTGTAAACTTTTCTTGTTGCTAGTATTTTTATTTTTTGAGTGAAATTTATATCTGGCTATTGCCATGAATCTTTTAAGGGCGCTGATGACCTAGAAGTTGAGCGCCCTTAAACCAAATCAAATTCAAATTCAAAAATTCTTCGTCACGAATGGGCGAGCGTGAGACTCGCATATGAGATGAACTGTAGAATTTGGAATTAGTACTTTCTTCAGAACCAAGCTAGTGCCGGATTGAATGAGAGTTTGAATTTCGTCGTCAGATTCTTGTGAACATGCCAAGGCTTAAAAGTCGATTTCTTCAGCAATCGGTGCAATTCGAGACAGTGTATGAGCTGGGATATTGCTTTCGCATTGGATATGGCGAATGTCGGTCGTGAACTGGGCAATGTAATCCAGATGACGTGACTGCCGAGGTGACGCTTTCTCTGGCTTCTGCCTCAAAGCGAACCTCAGAGGTTTGTGATCCGTAAATAGGATGAACTGTCTTCCTTCAAGCATGTGCCTGAACTTCTTAACGGAGGCATAAGCGGCTAGGAGTTAACGATCTTAGGTAGACCACTGTTGTGATGGAGAGAGTTTCTGGCTATAAAACGCCAATGGTTGCCAGTTACCGTCTACAAGTTGTTGAACTGAAGCTCCAATTGCTGTCGATGATGCATCTACCATTAGAGAAAGAGGTGCACCTGAGCAGGGATGTGCAAGGAGTGCGGTATTTGCAACAGCGTTCTTCATGTTGTGGAAAGCTTGTTCAATTTCTTCATTCCACTGGAGCTCGCTGGTAAGTTTCGGATTTCCTTTCAAACAGCTGTTCAATGGCGCAGCGATGCTGGCAGCATGAGGGATGAAGAGTCGATAAAAATTAACAAGTCCCAGTACTACGCAAGTCTCGGATAGATGATGGTTTTGGAAAATTTTCGATTACTTCAACTCTGTAAGTGGTCGTATTCCGCTTGAATTGACTAACTCAAGAATTGCACTTCTATAGCTCTTTGCAGTGTTAATCACCACTCCGTAAATACGGAGTCGACTGAATAGTTGACGCAAGTGGTCCAGATGTTCGGTTTAGTCTCGAGATGCGATCAGAATATCGTCAATGAACACATAGGAGAAATCAAGATTGCGTATTACTTCATCCATTAAGCATTGAAAAGTTTGAGCAGCATTGCAAAACCCAAATGGCATGCGAGTGAACTCGAATAATCCGAATGGGGTTGTGACGGCTATCTTTGGAGCGTCCTCTTCCGCAATAGGTATCTGATGGAAGGCACAGACAAGATCAATGGTTGAGAATATGTTACGTCCTTGGAGATTCGCGGCGAAGTCTTCAATGTGTGGGACCGGATAACGATCTGGAACTGCTCGAGCATTTAGCTGACGGTAGTCACCACAAGGTCTCCACTGATCGTTTTTCTTAGAAACAATATGGAGTGGGGATGACCAACAGCTCGTAGATGGTCGACATATTCGTGGGTCATCATAAATTCAAATTCTCGTTTGGCTATTATGAACTTGTTAGTTGGTAGCCGCCGTGGTCTCGATCGGATTGGTGGACCAGGAGTGGTAACAATATGATGTACCGTAGAATGCACACTCGGCGTGGCACTTGAAGTTGGGCGTGTTATCTCGATGAATTCCTTAAGCAGCTGATGATAAGGTGAATCACCAAATATTGTGCGAATCGACGGACAAGTGACGCAACGAATATGCCCGTTGCTTGTCAAGTTAGTATTTGAGTCAGACGTTTGTGACGTAGGTCTGGAAGGATTCCCTAGTTAGCCAGAAAATCAGCTCCAATGATAGGGTGAATCACATCAGCTACAATGAAACGCCACGTGAATTCACGACGTAGAGAAAGATCGAGTTTCAGGATTATATGGCCGTAAGTCTTAATAGCTGTTCCGTTTGCTGTGAAAAGTTGATACTCTTCTGCACGGTGACGAGGAAGGTGGGCTACAGGAAAGACAGAAATATCAGCTCCTTGTTTATGAGGAAGTCCACTTTAGATATTTGGTCGGTCATGAAAAGACGGCGGTTCACATGATTGGGGTCAGTTGCCGTCGCTACTGACTCCCGGAGTTGTTTCCCTGGTTGCATGGTGGACGATGTTTCTGAGCCTTAGATCCGAATTTTCTGTGAAACCAACAAATATCTGTACTAGTCGAATTTGGTCTTGGAGAACGATGGCGATGTGAAGAACGATGCCGGGGAAGCGAACGGGCGGCGCCGTGGCCGGTGCGGTTAGCGCGCTCACCTACCACCTAAGCGGCCCGGGTTCGATCCCAGGGACCCGCATGTGGTATTCGTGGTGGACGAAGCGGCGTCAGGGCGGGTTTTCTCCGGGTGCTCCGGTTTCCCCCGCCATCTCATTCCACCGGTGCTCCATCTTCATTCCATGTATCATCAGTGTCACCGCCTGCGGTGCCGTAGTAGTAAAAGCGGGCGTTAAACACTACAACAACAGGAAGCGAACGGCTGGAGTGAAAATTTCGTGTCGCCATTTTGGTTACCAACTTTGTCAGCTCATTGATTTGGAGTTGCAAAGACCCAATAGTTGCGGTCTCAGGTGCTGTTGCCATTATCGAGGAACTCGGTGTTGATGGGTATAGCTCTATCAATCTATCGGCAATTATAGCGCGGGTTCAAACCCGGCCCAGGCCGATGGATTTTAATTGTGATTAAAACGACAGCTCCATGTCAGTAGTTTTACTGGCATGTAAAAGAACTCCTGCGGGACAAAATTCCGGCTTACCGGCGACGCTGGTGTGATCCTGCCAATTGACAGCGTCGTTAAACAAAAATAATTTAATAATTTAGGCAATTATGACCAATGCATCGAGGTTGCCTTCTGAAACGGTTAGAATTTTCTGAATATCAGACGGTAGGCGGGACATCCAGATACTTTTTAGCATGTCTTCAGCCATTGTCGTACCGGCTAATGTTTTCAGACGGCGGAGTAATTGGGATGGAGTACGGTCACCAAGTTCTTCATTTCGAAGCAGTTTTTCGAGTCTTTTTGCCTCACATTGTGACAAGCGTTCGACTAATGCTTTTTTAATCGTATCATATTTGTCAGTGGCTGGCGGTGCCGATATAATGTGCTGTACCTCTGTGGCTAATTTTTCCGTTCAATTAACCACGACATGACTATATTTTGTAATATCGGCAGTTACGTTAGCGAGAATAAGTTGGCTCTCGAGTTGAGCGAACCAAAGCACCGGATTTTCTGTCCAAAAGGATGGTGGCTTGACCGAAATATGGTTCATCACTGCTTGATCGTCAGTCGCTATGAGATTTTGGTTAGGTACACGAACTATAATCACAATGGAGAGGTAAAGTTAACGTATATTGTGTAGATATCGTGATTCGTTCAATATAAAAATGTATTGAATGCCTACGACAGGATCACGTCGGCGTCACCAATTTATGGCTCAGGGTGCATTCAATAAATTCAACAGCAATACTACACAACGTATTTATTACCAGCCAAGCACACACGTTTTTGAATAACAATAGAAAAACAAAAGATTAACTAACAGTATACATAGAGTCTTTGATGTATAAAATGGCATAGACCTCAAAGTATTAAAACAATAACATTTTTGAAGGTCCCCGAAGAAATTAGAAATAACATATGGGCTTCGGTGGGTGAAAGTACAGACTCCTGTGGAAATTATGTTGCTAACATAGTTGTAGGGAAAATGGATTCCATTGATGCTGGAACCCCGTATCTGATTATGTGCACTGTTGAAAGGACATTGTGTATAAGAACATTTTAGCTGATAATCGAAAAAAATTTACATCTAAAAATTTGGAGAAATACATTGCAATTTGTTGCAATACCAATAACAGTGAAATTTAATGTGAATATAGATGCATGTATGTCCTCTAATATATGGACGGTACTTATTAAGTTATTCGTTTTGGAGAAAATAAAATACTTTAAGCTGCGCATATTTTCATGTTTTAATGCATATTTTCTGCATTTTGAGCATATTTTCATGAATGTCGGTGCATATAAATCCACAGCCTACTGATTACACACAAATTGGCTCATATTATTTTATCATCATAACACTATTACCATCGAAAACAAATCGATAGCAATGTTTTCCAGCAGCTAGAATAGTCGTATGACTCATACATATATGATATGGCTTTCGACAATTCGACTTAAAAATTAGGTGATCGCCAACATTGGCAATGGCGAGCCAAAGCACCGCAAGCATACTAGAATAAAAATGTTCCAGGCGCGGACGGCACGCCGACTAATGCGCGTGCATGCAACTCAGGTCCCAGGCCACACACACAATACGGCAAAGACCCGCGCCTCAGAAACCACCCAGGAGCTGCAACCTGTTCGCGCAGGAAAACGGTAGATGGTGTAAATAGTTAAGTGCGCGAACTGGGACGCATATTTTTGGTGCGCCCAGCGAAAGTGTGTGTGTGTGTGTGTGTGTGTGTGTGTGTGTGTGTGTGTGTGTGCGCGCGCGCGCGCGTGTAAATTAATATTAAATTATTTTGTTCTTTAACGACGCCGTCAATTGCCAGGATCACATCAGCGTCGCCGGTGTGCCGGAATTTTGTCCCGCAGGAGTTCTTTAACATGCCAGTAAATCTACTGACATGGAGCTGTCGTTTTTAAGCACACTTAAAAACCATTGGTCTGGGCCGGACGCGCGCGCGTGTTATAGGACATACTGTTCTGGTATGACCAGGAGTGAATGCGTGTGTGTGTATGTGTGTAATAAATATGTGCGTATATATATAAACACTCAAAGACAGAAATAATGGGAAAGCCTACTAACAAAAACTGTTCTCGGTGACCTCAGGTTGGTCACCGCATGGGTTTGTAATATAACAAAAGAAATGTACATATTGTAAATTTGTCTAACTATAAGTTCATGCCAAATGTAGTATGTAAGCCGGGCCTAATGCACCGGCACTAGGCCACAGCCGCGGCTCCTCAGGGTAGGCATTGCCTGCCCTACCGTAATACATCAACAAACAATGTTTAGCTATGATTCTGCATTTTATCATTTGAACCGTCACTTTCCCTAAATTGCAGTTAGAGAAACGTTTTATCGGTTATAATGACCAGCGCATGATCAAATCCTTGAATCTCAATTCCGATTCATCAAAACTGAGCTGCTTGTTTGAAACACGCGGCACAAATGATAACGCATGGAACCTGGGTAGTGGAGAGCCAGCAGTCAGAACACTTGCCGGCTCAAATCCGAATTTATACGACTTTTTCCAAACAGGCACGAACGAAGATATCAGAGATCCGAATCGTCTCCTTATCCCTCTGTGTAATACCAGTGTGTTGTAATACCAGTATGACCGACTCAACTAGTGAACTATTACAAAGTCCGCTTTCGCGGCGCACTGACAATGAAAAGAAGAGTGTTTTAGCTATTTAACACAATGCTACAGTCAGACACTTCTTCAATTTCTTCATTCATTTTAGTTTTGGCGGTAATTCGTACGTAAGTCACACTCATTCATTCTGCACTTATTAAACAACCAAACAATATATTGTTTGCGATATCCGCAATGACTTCGTCCCCTTTATTTCGGATAAACGGGGTTCTACTGTATTATTATCATTGTTAGTATTACTATTATTGCTATTATTGCTATTATTGCTATTATTATTATTATTATTATTATTATTATTATTATTATTATTATTATTATTATTATTATTATTATTATTATTATTATTATTATTATTATTATTGTTATTGTTGTTGTTATTGTTATTGTTGTTGTTATTGTTATTGTTGTTATTATTGTTATTATTGTTATTATTATTAATATTATTATTGTTATTATTAATGTTGTTATTGTTATTGTTGTTATTCTTCTTCTTCTTCTTCTTCTTCTTCTTCTTCTTCTTCTTCTTATTATTATTATTATTATTATTATTATTATTATTATTATTATTATTATTATTATTATTATTATTATTATTATTATTATTATTATTATTATTATTATTATTATTATTATTATTATTATTATTATTATTATTATTATTATTATTTTATTATTATTATTATTATTATTATTATTATTATTATTATTATTATTATTATTATTATTATTATTATTATTATTATTATTATTATTATTATTATTATTTTATTATTATTATTATTATTTATATTATTATTATTATTATTATTATTATTATTATTATTATTTATATTATTATTATTATTATTATTATTATTATTATTATTATTATTATTATTATTATTATTATTATTATTATTATTATTATTATTATTATTATTATTATTATTATTATTATTATTATTATTATTATTATTATTATTATTATTATTATTATTATTATTATTATTATTATTATTATTATTATTATTATTATTATTATTATTATTATTATTATTATTATTATTATTATTATTATTATTATTATTATTATTATTATTATTATTATTATTATTATTATTATTATTATTATTATTATTATTATTATTATTATTATTATTATTATTATTATTATTATTATTATTATTATTATTATTATTATTATTATTATTATTATTATTATTATTATTATTATTATTATTATTATTATTATTATTATTGCTATTATTGCTATTATTGCTATTATTATTATTATTATTATTATTATTATTATTATTATTATTATTATTATTATTATTATTATTATTATTATTATTATTATTATTGTTATTGTTGTTGTTATTGTTATTGTTGTTGTTATTGTTATTGTTGTTATTATTGTTATTATTGTTATTATTATTAATATTATTATTGTTATTATTAATGTTGTTATTGTTATTGTTGTTATTCTTCTTCTTCTTCTTCTTCTTCTTCTTCTTCTTCTTATTATTATTATTATTATTATTATTATTATTATTATTATTATTATTATTATTATTATTATTATTATTATTATTATTATTATTATTATTATTATTATTATTATTATTATTATTATTATTATTATTATTATTATTATTATTATTATTATTATTATTATTATTATTATTATTATTATTATTATTATTATTATTTTATTATTATTATTATTATTATTATTATTATTATTATTATTATTATTATTATTATTATTATTATTATTATTATTATTATTATTATTATTATTATTATTATTATTATTATTATTATTATTATTATTATTTTATTATTATTATTATTATTTATATTATTATTATTATTATTATTATTATTATTATTTATATTATTATTATTATTATTATTATTATTATTATTATTATTATTATTATTATTATTATTATTATTATTATTATTATTATTATTATTATTATTATTATTATTATTATTATTATTATTATTATTATTATTATTATTATTATTATTATTATTATTATTATTATTATTATTATTATTATTATTATTATTATTATTATTATTATTATTATTATTATTATTATTATTATTATTATTATTATTATTATTATTATTATTATTATTATTATTATTATTATTATTATTATTATTATTATTATTATTATTATTATTATTATTATTATTATTATTATTATTATTATTATTATTATTATTATTATTATTATTATTATTATTATTATTATTATTATTATTATTATTATTATTATTATTATTATTATTATTATTATTATTATTATTATTATTATTATTATTATTATTATTATTATTATTATTATTATTATTATTATTATTATTATTATTATTATTATTATTATTATTATTATTATTATTATTATTATTATTATTATTATTATTATTATTATTATTATTATTATTATTATTATTATTATTATTATTATTATTATTATTATTATTATTATTATTATTATTATTATTATTATTATTATTATTATTATTATAGTTGTTGTTGCTGTTACACTTAGGCTACCCTAAAATTTTGGCTGCGAGCCGCCACTGCTAGGCCATAACTTCTTATTTATTAATAAAGAAACCTGAAAATTCGATTGACAGAGCTTTATATTACCTGCAAGTCAAGTCCTGAATTCTGCTGCCTGCTAAGACGCACGTTTACGTTCGCTTTGCTTTCATGCGTTTTAAAGCCCTGAGCGTGTATGCAGTTCCATTAGATGCTTTAGCTAATTTGTGCGTATGTTATGTGCGTAAAACACGCCTTTGTGTCCCCTTTGTTAAAATGGGGACTTTTTAAAGCGTTTTTTGAGGACTTTCAGCAACACAGGGTTGTCTACACTGATTGTCCCGTCGGTCAGTCGGTGTCACGATTATGGTCGGTGTTCAGGGGGGCCTCTTCCCGCTTCCCGCGCAATCGCCCTTCCTAGAGCTGTCTGCTGATGACGTCACACGGGAGTCTCGCAGTACCGATATTCACACGTGCAGCTTACATTTTACGATATAATTCAAATCCCATCGTACTATCTAAGTATCTCTACTCTACTTTCCTTGTTTTCTGACATGAAATGTCAACGCAGGCGTTTTAATTGAACAAAAGAAAGCTCTCATTGTGTAATATTTTGTAAAACAGAAATGAAAATTATCTGTAGGTGGAAGGAACAACAGTGTGCCACATAATCGTGCCATTATTATTTTGTTACGAGCTTTCAACACGCTTTTTTCACTTTCTTTAGGATTTAGGTTATATTTGCAATGCAGCCCTTACTAAAAGGCCTTTTAATAATGTAATAAACGAAAACAGAATGTGACACTGACATTCTTCCCCTATTAAGACAGTATTATATTGACTGAGCTGTTCTTCTAAGAACAGCTGTGTGGTCACTCGTTTTCAACAATATGAAAATGCAGTGCAGAGGAAAATGAAATAAATAACACTGGTCGACAAGATTTTTTTCACAAGAAATCTGAATAGTGAATCTAGTGCATTTTTTCATCCTGAATTCAGATGTGTAGTCAGAATTTTCCCATCAGGCATAGTTTTTCTGTGAAAGCTACTTTTCAAAATATGATTTTAGCGTTTTCTTTGACCTGTCATAGGAACCTAAAACAGCTAAAGGAAAAGTATGCTGTTAAGGCTAAAGGGCAAAGGACAGCTTCAAAATTAAGCAAAGAAGTTGTCACTAATGAAGTGAGTAAAATCCTTTCCAAGTGTTTCACTCCAGGCCAAATTCGATGTCTGTTAAAAAGTAATAAACGTGTCAAATGGTCCTCGGGGGATATAGCGCATGCTTTAACGCTAAGATCGCTGTCTAGAAAAGCCTACAGGTACCTAAGAGGCCATAGTATAGCCCTTCCTGGTCAGACAACTTTGCAAAAATGGACTCACCATTATAAATGCAAACCTGGAGTGTTACACGAAGTGCTTGCTTTACTGAAAGCCAAATCACGAACTTTTCAAGATCGTGAGAAATATACCATTTTGGTGTTCGACGAAATGAATATAGATGGCCGCATTTGTTATGACTCCTCGGATGATCGCATTATCGGACCCCACAGCAACGTCCATGTATCCATGGTTCACGGGCTTTTCGCGCCTTGGAAGCAACCCATTCACTACGAGTTCGATGTGACGATGACTGCAAATTTGCTACATCACATCATTACTGAACTGGAGGATTGTGATATCCGTGTAGTAGCAGTAACTTGTGATATGGGAGGGAAAAACTCTAAGGTGTGGAAACAAATGTAAACATGGGAAAAACCTTTTTCACTAATCCAAAAGATAAAGCCAGGAAGGTGTGGGTTTTCTTTGATGTTCCTCACCTTTTAAAGTTACTGCGAAACCATTTTCTGGATGATGGTTTGCGGTTAGCGGATGGAACTCAAATGAACAAGAATCTTATAGAAGATCTTTTAGAACTTAAAACAGGGGATCTATCTATAAGCTATCATATCACTCCAGCACATTTAAGTTTAACTGCCAGATCCAGACAGAATGTCAGAATGGCGGCCCAGTTATTTTCTAAAAGAACAGCTCAGGCAATAAAATACTGCCTTAATAAGGAAAAAGAAGGCACTTTCTTTCAGCTAGTAAATGATGCCTTCGATGTTCTGAATTCTAGGATTCCGAAGGACGAGAAAGCAATGCTCAGAAGTGGATATGGGCTGAATTTAAGAAGCCAGGAGAATACTCTGCTCCGGTTTATGGATATCGTGAGCGGAATTAGAATTGGGCGTCATAAAGGATTAGTCCCATTTCAGAAGGGCTTCATTACATCCATAAAGTCTCTTTTGGGATTACATGGAGAAATGAAAAAGTTAAACATGTCATATATATTGACCTCTAGGCTTAACCAAGACTGCCTGGAAAACTTTTTCTCCCTTATTCGAGGACTGGGTATATTTTATAACAATCCCTCACCCTTTGAAGTAAGAAACAGAATACGCCTACTGCTTCTTACAGGCAACAACAAAATTCCAATTTCCAATGGAGCATCAGTGGAGGCGATTAATCAGACAAACCAGTCTAAACAAGACTTCGATTGTGACACTCAGTTCTTAGATTTCATTTCTACCGAGCTGTGCATGGACGTTGCTAAAGAAATTTCGGCACCCACTGAATATGAGGCAATACTACTAGAAGATACGAGGATAAGCGATACTTCTGAAATGGAAGATTTTAACACAGACGCTATAAAGTATCTTGCGGGTTACATTGCATACAAATGCCGGCCTTTTGACAGTACTTTGGGAAGCAAAGACAGTGACTATAATTTGCCAAAACAAGTGCCACAGGACTGGATTACAGTTATTTCAAAGGGCGAACTTGTTCGGCCGACTGAACAGTGGTACCAAAAAGTGAAGGAATTTGAAGTTATATTTGCGGGATTCCATGGCTTTAATGTTTCAAAATGTGCTGGAGTGATGAAAGCGCTTATTGGCATGATTTGCTCTAAATTTCCTGAATTGGATGAGAGAATTGTTTCCCTATACGTCAGGACCCGCACTTTCATTAGGATACGGCATTTAAATAACAAACTAAAAGCTGTAAGTATGACAAAAACGAACGCGAGGAAGTGTCAGCAGTGGGCGTCAGCTACTTCTTCTGCAACAGCATGAGCAAATGTAAGTCTACTTTTAAGATCAAACAATAATTTGTTACTTCTTACTTTGATTGTAGTTTCGGTGGTGGTGGTAAAATTGGTTTGTAATTAGTAGAATGTGTTGATGAACGTTTCTAATGTGTTTTCAGTTAAGGTATCTTTTCTATCACATATCACTGTATTTTTCTACACTTTATTAATTATTGCTTAAGTTTTTACGCACTGGAACTGTCAGTCAATGATTTAAATGGTATATGTCGAAACGGGTTTAAAGCGCTCACTTTCTATTGCCGTCTGAACTGCGCGCGCTCTGAGACCTCCGTGTGACGTATCTTGCCGGCAACCAATGGCAGCAATTGTGCCGGAGTGGCCTACCTTCTTTCTCTAGTTACCTTGGTCGGTGTTCACATGTTGTGCCCGGTGTTAGACAGGAAATAATTTGCAGTGTTTGTGTGAGTGGAAATGGCAGCATTAGGTACAGATATAATAGTTGGGACATATGAGGAATTTCTTTTGGGTTACAAGTTGGTTCGAATGGAAGAGGTGAGTGAAACGTGATTCTTTTCGTGTATACTCTTTATGCTATTTGTAATTCTTCAGTGACTATTTGTTGAACTACGAAGGTTATGTTTATGCACATTTTATAAAGTACGTACACTGCTACGTAGTGTATAGCAGTCCAAATTGACTATCTGGGTGAACAAGTCTGTGTTACCCATTCAATTGCTTGAATTGGGTATAAAACAAAACCGTCACACCTATCGTGTTCAGTATCTTGAGATAGGCATGTTTACAGAAGTTCATCTAACAACCAATGATTGTGTAGGACATTAGGGATTTTTGTTATTTACCAAAACAGTTCAAGTGGAGTTTCGCGCACTTTTAACACTATAGTGCACTGTTTTATTCCTCAAGCATTAAGAATGCATCTTTAAGAACAATAATTGACACACAGTGTCATTTCTTTGCATAAGTGTCTGTAAATTGCACTTATTGAGGCAAGGCATAATATAAAACTGCATCGACCCATGTTCTCCATCGAGTTAACACCGGTGCAGGAGGAAGTCGGATATTAGGTGCTGTTGATCTAAACAACTTAACTCTTTTAGCAGATTTAACAAAAATTCTCTTTGTACTGGACACAAATCTATCTACCAGTGGGAAAGAATCGCGTATTGTCTCAGAAATTCAATGAAGAGCATGTGACAGGGTGGTCAACATTAAAAAGTAAAATTATCGCACCAGCCACTCAAAATTATAAATTTGGATTCAAAATTATCGTACATCATAAAGCAAAGGCTACAACAATAAAAATAGCAGTATAATACTTATGAAAATATAAGAGTAATGATGTTTATTATATCCACTTACCAGATTGATGACCTCAACAAATATTACAACTTTCGCACTTATGTTTCTCGCACTATTCATCTGAAAGTTGTTGTTGTTGGCTAATGCTGGATTTCTGACAATGAAGTCATTAATTCTCTTGCTCTCCAATATTTTTCACTGATGATATTGAAGAGAGCAATAGCAGTAATAGTAACCGCTTTTTAGAGAGCACCATATTTTTATGTTTTGGCAGTCACATCGCTCTCTCACAACCCCCAGAATGTCTGGAGGACCACACCTGTCGTTGGTTTACGGCTCTCACGGACCTGACCGGGAGAGTTATCAAAATAAATTCACCGACATCCTCTGATCACCAATCAGAGGACGTTGATTAAAGATATAAATTGTGTCTTTTAACAAGATGTACGTTTTTTATGTAGTAATGTTTAGTTGTAGATAGTTAAGTCTATCTCTTAGAGTTCATCAGTTATACAAAAGTTAAAATAAGAACAAATTAGAAACTAAAAGCTTCACTTATCTTAGTAATATTGCAAGTTTTCCACGGCTTACATGTTTCAAGTTGTATCCAACTTATTTTCAAAGCTATACAAACTATCTTCCTTCCTTAGAAGTTTGAAAACAGTGTTATAAACAATTTAATTTAAAATAGAAACAGAGTATTTAATTTCAACATTCCCCAGAAAGATATTTTCAGCAAGTTCCTTGAACCGTTACCAGAAGAAACATCAGAAGAAGCATTGCCATCTGCACCATGGAAACCCAGTTATTGTCCGGTTGATAATATAGGAAAGTTAACCTCCGAAACGCATTCCGGAAAATTATAAATGTAAGTTTTGTTTAGTGTTATTAATTTACTATCCTTTTAAATTAAAAACTATACAAACTAGTTACCAATGCTCAATTTAAAAATTGCTCAATTCATCTGAAAGTTCAGCTTCCTCAACCGTTGCAGCATTGCACAATTTTGTTGTTGAGATAAACCTTAACATCTTCTCGGTGACTTGCAGATTTTAAGATCTACCATGTTCTTTCATAAGTTGAGATGACAAAATGAGTTCATTTACCGTATCTAGTGCCAATCTGCTTATAACTTTGGTTTTTATTAAACCTAGTTTAGAAAAAAAACTCTTTCACAAGAAGTGTTTCTGTGGGGCACAGAAACCACTGATAATGCAGAGGCTGCCAATTCTTTGAAATCAGTATGTCCACCAAGGTGGCATGTGTTTAACAGCATTCCAGAAACTGCTAGGTTCAGGCATGTTCTTTATTTCACACGGAATATCATGTATTCCGAGTTTTCTACATTGATCATCAATTTTCTGAACAGTGCCTTCTTCATTGAGATTATCAGACCTGGGCACACTGGCAATAAGAGGATAAAGGGTAGCAGGCTTAGTAGCTATGGGGTGGAGACAGACAATGAGGACAAAAGTGGTGTTATTTGTAATTAGTTTCACTTTGCTGGAGTGACAAACCAGTGAATATGATATTTCGAACTATCATACATTCAAATTATCGTACACCCCCATAATTATCGTATGGGTTGACAACTATCGTACAGACATTAAAATTATTGTATGCCCCCATAATTATCATACGAATTGGCAACCCTGGCGTGTGCCAAACAAGTTATATGAATTAAGTTAGGAAAAACACCTTTCGGAGTTTGTCCTGATTTTACCATATAAGGTAACAAATAAAAGCAACCAGTTGTATTTGATTCCACATGGGCATTATAATTTCAAAGATTCCATCACAAACTGTGTCACAGTTACATTGTCAGTGGTCAAAAATTCGCACACATTATGAAGATAAGCTGTAGTCTTTTGTCCATTATTTAAGGCACCCACGATTATATTAGCAATAGAATGGCGCTCTGAATCATAGGTTTCATCAACAGACAACCACACAAACTGATCTGCTAATTCATTTTGTATATTTGACGATACGTTATTGTAACAATGTCGTACATAAGTCTTACGCAGTGTACTTTCTTCAGGCAATTTGTCGAGTATATTTGGTAAGAAACTTTTTAAATATCGGATTATTAATTTTGAACAAAGGAATATCAGCAGCTAAAAATACTTGGCACAAGTCATAGGAAAATTCAGTAACCCTACTTCCTAAACACTCTACTAATTGTTTTAGAACAGGTTATTTGTTAGCGAGTTTCTGATTAAATTCTCCTTACGTTTTGCTGTGTTTATGTGCTGAACTATTTGAAATCTTTTCTCACTCACTATATTTTTCTCACACACTCCACAAAACAGTACCCTATTATCTGTAGATATTATATCACCCGAAAACTCTTTTTGTAAATTAATTAATCTAGCACTCTAAGCTGGTTTTATTTTCGGCATTTGAAGAGCTTTTTAACATTTTACATGCCTAATTTAATTTGGTAGGAATCAGTTCACAACATGGTTACGTTTGAAGAGCACGACACAACTACTGGTGGGCAGGCAAGCATTGCTATAATGATGTAGCTCAAAACGTTGACCTGCACTTTATCTTTGTTAATATAAACCTCTCAGATAACGCACTGATTATTCTCTACGCACATACATATATTGAAAGGATGGAAACAGGGGATTCACTGCATGACAACATGACTCAGCATTGGTTCTCGCCACCTCGTGAGTTACATCATATGCAGTACTACCAACACGAAAAATATTATCCAGGTGGGAAAAGAAATAATAAAAAACCATACAAATCTTTAAAATATGCTATATAGGGGCTATAGTATTGAAATAATATGCATTTATCAAAATCAAGAAAATATGCAGTTATATGCACCATAAAATCATGTCCAAATAACTTAAAATTCCATAATTCGTGCACATAATGTAAAAGCATACATTTTTAACGCCTATGAAAAAACATGCAAGTGCATGAACTTCCTAGCCCTATTAATAACAAAGACACCATTGGTAGTCTAATACTTTGTTGGGGACTCCTTGACTTTAGCAACTACCTCATACCTTTTCTTCATAGAAGTAACCATGTTCTTGCATTCCTCTGGGCTGATTTTATTTCACTCTTCTTCCACGAAGCTTTGTAACTCTTGTTTAGACATGTCTTGCTTTTACTGACTTTTTTCTTAAAAGTTTGCCACAAATGCTCAATGGGATTCAAGTCTGGACTCTGAAGAGGTGTTTGACTATTAGTTTGGGTATATTCCATATCAACCAATTCATGTTTAGTCCTGCCTTGTGTTTACTGTCATTATCTGATGAAACCGGTAACTGGATGCCATGCCAATTTTTTCTGCTCTCGGCTATCTGTACTTTAGATGCTTGTTCATAATGCCATCAATAAATTGCATATTACCAACACCGTTAAATGACAAGTGGGCCCATATCATGATGGAACCACCACCAAGTTTCACTGTGGAAAGAGTTTTTCTGGGATCAGTGTCTGAATTCGCTTTTCTCCAGATGTTTATCCCATCTGACTCAGAGATTTACCTCAATCTTGAATCATGCTGGTCCAAAAATTCTGGTCCTTACGGATGTGCTCTTGAGTAAACACAACTGATTTCTTTCTGTTTGCTGCACTTACATACAGCTTTTGTGTTTGGCCATGATATCCGTACTTTCGTAACACATGACAAATAGTTCTGTCAGACATCTTTCCAGAGACATTTTCTTCTAATGGTTGTAAGTGAGGAACAATTTTGGATTTTCATTGATTCCGCTTGTAGTGAAATGTTCCTCTCGTACATTCAGTCTACTTTCTTTAGGTTTTCTTGGTAAATTCTTTGTAGAACCTTGCTCCTTAAATTTGTTCACTATGTACCGAATGGTGGAGTATGATTTGTTAACTGTTCCTCCTTTTTTACTGAGTGAGTACACTCTAAGTGCCAGGTTTATAATTACATGGTTAAGGTAAGAATTAAGCTTTTTTCTTTACCTATTTTGCTAGTGACAGAACATATGCACCCAACTGCGACCACAGCAGTGCGTAGCAACCTTTGAAACACATGCCTGTTGAAGTTTATGATGCAGGGGCATTCTTAATTACTGTACGAATAGGAAAGTTGTACAAAAGTTTGCGCTATTTTTAAACATTTGTTATCTCATACAATAGTAAGGGTTTGAAAGATATTTTCTATTGGAATTTAAATTAGATTCGTCAAGCAGGTATATCAACAAAAGCTTTTAAGCAAATATAGAACAGCTTTTCATTGCAAAGCTGTTGTATACAAATATGAGTGTTATATACTGTAATTGTGGGAAGTATTAGATTTAATTATGCTTGTTTCATCTTATATTTTTAGTAAGTTAAGATTGTATTATTTTTGAGCACAAATAGATTAGCCTTATTCACAAAGGTACATCAGACCCATACTCAATTAATTGCCTAATAAGTTCTGAGTAGGAGTAGTGATTTGTTACCTTGTCTTATTCAACTCTCTCAGAATTACTGTATGAACACACTTGGCATCTTTACCATTGAATCTGCCTACCGGAAAAGATGACTTAATAATGGCCATTTTAAAAGAAGTCTATAAGTAACTTGTGGTTCGGAGCTCTTTTCACTTTACCCAAAAGTGGGATATCTGCGCTGGTCCTGGTTCTTTTGGGCATTCTTATAGTCCCTGGATCAAATCAAGACCCTCCGGGAGCACCTTGATTTCAGGTCAAAATGAAGATGAACTTACAGTAAATTAGTAAATAATCTGAAACAAGCATTGACTTAATTTCAAACTAACAAACTATAAGGATAAGACTTTGGCATTGGGTTTCCACCATAAAATAGGCAACACAGTTAATTTCCCTAAACTAAAATGGCTGAAAATGAAATTTCTTATACAGGTAACACAAAATTTCTAATTGTTTGGATGAACAATTAAATTGGAATATGCATGTGTATTGAAGCTTCAGTTAAGAACATAAGTATTATTTATTGAATATTCATCTTGTGGCACAGGACAAATTTAAACACTTTCAGAATAGCATATTTCTCAGTCTCTCATTACATATGGGATAACAATAACTAAAGTAGTGACATGATCAGAGTATTCAAAGTGCAAATAAAAAGGGTAATCAGAGTTATGATGAATTTGAAGAGAATGGACAGCCGTAAAGAATGGTTTAAGTAATTAGAACTTATGCCAATACTTATTTATCTTTTTGAAATAACAGTATGCTACAAACAAATTTAGATAAATTTAATAAAAGCTGTGATATAGAGCCATTCCGCGAACATGTCATACCGAGTGTTAAAATTTGAAATTAATGTTTCACTTTTTTTACTGAGGAAAGATGATACTAGATACTCCAAAGTATCTTATGAAGTGAAAAATAAATGTTTTTAACGTGAATATGGGTTCAAATTTCACTTCTTAAACATATATTTCCAAAGCACTAAAAATAAGCGCGAATAACGGTGATTTTCAAATCAATATTTCACGAGCTATGTACAACTGTTTTAATTTTTTTGTTCTGTACATCACACAATGACTCTTCGTCTTCGAAACGTGTATATGGCTAATAATTTTCGACATTTATAAATAATCCTTAGAGCCTCTTTAATTATTACTGTGTGTCAATGTCAGTCACGGTAAATAAGGATAAAGTCCTCTGGAGGGAAAAGTAATAGACTGAAATAAATATCCTTTTTGATTCTGCGTCATTACAATATAACAAATAAAAAGTATCAAAAAGTTTTCCTTTATAGTCATTAGTAGGGCTAGGAAGCTCATGCATTTGCATGTTTTTTCATAGGGGTTAACAATGTATGCTTTTACATTATGTGCACGAATTACGGAATTTTCAGTTATTTGGACATGATTTTATGATGCATATAACTGCATATTTTCTTGATTTTTGATAAATGCATATTATTTCAATATTATAGCCCCTATATTGCATAGTTTAATTATTTTTATGGCTTTTTATTACTTTTTTCTATCTGGATAATATTTTTCATATTGGCAGTAATGCACATGATGCAACTCACGAAGATTTCAATATTATTGCCCCTATATTCCATATTTTAATGATTTTTATGCTTTTTCTTATTTTTTCATCTGTATAATATTTTTTTCATATTGGTAGCATTTCTGAGACAATGATTCTTTCCCATTGGTAGATAGATTTGTGTCTAGTATGAAGAGAATTTTTGTTAAATCTCCTAAAAGAGTAAAGTTGTATAGTTCAACAGCACCTAATATCCGACTTCTCCTGCACCAGTGTTAACTCGATGAGGAACATGGGTCGATGCAGTTTTATATTATGCTGAGCACATAGAAATAGCCGAAGAGGTTATTAATTCATTGGACTTGAAAGATGCTTCATCAATAGAAACTGTGCAAAATATTCTGTCAGGCACTGGGTTAAAAGAGGATCTTAATTTCATATCTGCCCATTTTTCTTTCTTACCAACAGTCATAACGGCATTGGAAGCTGTAGGGTCTCCTTTGAATGAATCGCTTACTGTCTTTGAAAAACAATATGTGATCTAATAAGTTCGGTTCCTGGTAGCATAGGATAAAAAGTGAAAGAGGAAGTGAATTATGTAATTTCAAAAAATTATAGTTATAACCAGATGTGCGATATTCGAGACATCCTCGAAAGAAAACCATCTGTCACACCAAGAGACTTGACTCTCTCTGTAAAGCAGTTAACATCATTTAAATATGCCCCGATAACATCTTGTGACGTGGAGAGAAGTTTTTCACGTTACAAAAGTGTTTTGCCAGACAATAGACGACGTTTTATAGTTGAAAATGTGTGTACTGTTGGCTGTGAACTGCAATTTAGCAGTTAATACTAGCAGCGGGACCACTTCTGCTTCAACCTCTAAGGAATAAGGTAACTTTATTATTTTTACTAACTCGTCTTGCCTACTGCAAAAGGACATTATTTGTTTTAGTTAAATAGTGCATATTTCTTGGCATATTTTCAAGTTTTTAAGAGCATATTTGCATGCATATTTCAGTGTTTTTTAGGGCATGAACTTCCGAGCCCTAGTCATAAGTTTTCCCACAAAACAGGTGACTAACGGACAATTAGTACTGGTGCCCTGTGGTCGTCATACGCGTACAGTGCTTCTGAGACTTCTTCAGGATAGACGTATCAGTCTGTTTTTGACTCCATGGCTAAAACACCAGCCCAAAGACAACGTGAATACAAACAATGTCTGAAGGAGCAAAGCAGTTATGCACAATGGAAGGAAAAAATAGAAGTGACTATGAGGAAAGAAAGAGCAATACTGAAAGAAACAAAACAAGGAAGAGAACACCTCAAAGCTGAATATAGGAGATATAAGCAAGCACAGTGGGCAACACAGAAGATAAGCGAACAAGAAGGGATTGATAAGGATACTCCATCAACATCAACCGCTTTCAAAAGCAAACGGTATTTCGGAAAGTGCAGAAAACGTGTTGAGGAAACATTGCCGCAATCTCCACGTAAAAGAAAAGAAATGATTCGTAAATTAGCAGTTGAAGAGGGATTACATGTTGTAAAACCAAAGCTTTCTATCCCGGTATCAGGAAAACAACTATCAGAGGAACTAAAAAGTGCAATCAAGTTCTATCAAGATGACTCAATATCTTACCAAGCTCCTGGAAGAGATGATTTTAATAGCACAAGTGGTTTGTGATCAGAAATTGAGTGAATGTGTGCAGGGAGGATGCTCCAACTGCCCGGGATTG
The DNA here is from genome assembly GCA_030765045.1 of Tenodera sinensis. NCBI lineage: Eukaryota > Metazoa > Arthropoda > Insecta > Mantodea > Mantidae > Tenodera > Tenodera sinensis. The sequence goes on along the minus strand of CM060965.1, from coordinate 131,405,898 downwards.
AGTGGAGCAGACATTTCGGATAAACTTGCTAATTCTCCATGCGAATGAAAGCTGTGGAGTTCACGTAATGGAAGAATGGAAATAGAAGTTAAAAATGGGTCTGTAAAAGACTGCATTGAAGAACTGAGCAATTGCCTGCCATGTTTCCTTACTCACGTTTATGTAAAAAGACAGCAATCCGAGGCCTTTAAGAAGGCTCGGGAATTAGTGAAGCTGTGATACAGATAGACTTCTCTGAGAACTACACATGCAAGGGGCAAAATGAAATTCAAGCTGCCCACTGGAACAATACACAGATCTCAATATTTACTGCTGTTGCCTGGTGTAGGAAAGAAGATATTGGTGAAATTCAGAAACAATCTTTTGCTTTGGTGTCTGATTATGTATCGCATGACAAATATGCAGTTGATATTTGCTTAAGGAATATATTTTCGGAAATATTGGATATTGTTCCGAATCTTGAACTTGTGAAAGTGTTTTCTGATGAAGCTGCTTGTCATTTTAAGCAGAAATACACATGGAGCCATGTGACATATCTTTCCGAAGTATTTGGAATCCAAATTGAATGGCACTTCTTGGAATCCTATCACGGAAAGGGGGCAGTAGATGCGATTGGAGGACAAGTGAAGAGGATGGCATGGACAGCTGCGAAAGCAGGAAGCAGGATTCAGAGTGCTGAAGAAATTGTTAATACTGTTAGAAAGAAAACCAAAATATGTGTTCTTGAAGTTTCTCTGCCTGAAATTGAAGAAGCAAAAGAATTTCTCGACAAAAGATTTGAACGTATTTCACCTATGCCGTCCACTCAGCGGGTTCATTATGTGAAAGTATTAGGTTTAAATGTTGTGGAATATGCTTTTCTTTCATGTGCGGAAAGTGCCAGAAGGATGCACAACTTTCGGAAATAAAAACAGTGTAGTGATATGCGCGTGTACTACGAGGCTACTGCATTTAGCGTTCCTGCACTAAAAGGAGTCTTAATCATGTGATACAGGTATGTGCTGTGTGCTCTCATGTGTCATCTTTGTTATGGTTTTGAGTCAGCTTTTTATACTTGCAACGACGTAACTGTAATAAGAAATGAGAGCTGTCAACATGTTTATTCTGTTTATGTTGCATGACATTAATGCTTCTCCAAAGGATATGATTCTTCTCAAAATGATAAAAAGAATTACACACCTGTATGTAATACATGTATGTAACGTATAATACGTATCACTATGATTTACCATATGTTATACCATGTAAAACAAAGACAAAGTATTACAATTTTCGCAAGTGTCAGTCACAAAATCATGTCAGTTAGTCACCCTGACCTTTTGAATAAATATCTCCAGATGAGAATAATATGCCAAACCTTTTTTCAGGTCATTTGAAAGCTTACAAGTTCCTCTCTCGTAATTTTTCAAAACAAATCAATTAAGAAAACTTTCAGAGAAAACGGAGGTCAAACGTTTGAAGTGGGACCTGCAGTTGACAAAAATGTCAGTAAATCACGAAAAGTTTAGCGCTCATTATTAAATAATTGTTTCACTTTTTTAAGGTTTTTATGTTTCCTATCACGGCCCGTAAACCAACGACAGGTGTGGTCCTCCAGACATTCTGGGGGTTGTGAGAGAGCGATGTGGCCGCCAAAACATAAAAATATGGTGCTCTCTAAAAAACGGTTACTATTACTGCTATTGCTCTCTTCAATATCATTGTGAAAAATATTGGAGAGCAAGAGGATTAATGACTTCATTGTCAGAAATCCAGCATTAGTTAACAACATATTTCCTATCACAACCGCCAATGTATTCTCTGTCATCGTATGTCATTAAAATAACATTTTTACACCTATATTGACCGTTAGACAGACATTTTAGGAAGAAAATGTAGTGTAAATGTCAGTTAGTCACACGCGGAATTGCTCTATACATAACTGTAGTACAAGGAATAGTTAACACCTGCATGCCACTCTCCATAAAATGAAGATTTATGTGCACACAGTTTCAGATATAATGAAATTCATAGTTACAATAAACTTCCTACTGAAATAAAACAAATTGCTTCCCTCACAAAGTTCAAAAATAGTCTGAAGATATATCTGTTAAAAAAAAGTTTTATTATTCAGTGGGTGAAAATACTTGAATGACAAATAGAGATAATAAGCAAATATTAAAAATTCAGAAATTGATACATATGAAAGAGTGTAAATGTTATATTTTATGATATGGACAATCATACCATGGTGACACTGGCTGAGCGGTTAGACCATTCACATATCACCAAAGTAGGCCGGGTACAATCCCAGGGATCAGCACATGGTATTTGTAGTGGATGAAGTGGCGCCTGGGCGGGTTTTCTCCAGGTTATAGTGTAATACTTTCTCTGCTACGTGTAGTTAATAGAGGAAGTATTATATGATTTGAAGCTTTCCTGGCGACGAACATATTCAAGATGTTCTCGGGCTTCTAGCCAGGTGTAGTGATGCAGAGCGATCGACGTTTCGGGAGTGTACGTCTCTCCCATCATCAGGATGATGAATGACTAGCAAGAGTGAAGGGACCGGTATATATGCTAGTCATTCATCATCCTGATGATGGGAGAGATGTACACTCCCGAAACGTCAATCGCTCTGCATCACTACACCTGGCTAGAAGCCCGAGAACATCTTGAATAAGAGGAAGTATTCCACCCAAAAGTTTGATGTCGAGATTTCACCGGAAATGTATGTTTTGAGACCCTCTGAATCCAAAAACAGTATTTTTATAAAAAGGTCCATGTGTGTGCCTGTCAGTCTGGGCAGTACGTATAACTCAAAAACGAAGTCGCTTAAAAGCCATAGTTGGTATTGTAACAAATGAAGAAAACACCAGTTACCTACTGCTATTCACACTTTATTGCCTTCTAGTCAACGAAGTGCTAACGTTACACTTAGATCACTTTTGTGCAAACTCACAGCACAAAACAACTGTCGAATTGGATTACAAGCAAGAACTATCAGATTACACTCGTACTGAACTGCTACTCGGCACGATTCACTGAACGCCTCGTATACGTCTTTTTCTGCTCCAACCTTCACTACAAGCACGACTGGAACCACTTCCATTACTTCACTTCTCTAATCTTCCTGGTGGTTTTTTTATTTGTTTTTTATTTTTTTGGATGGCCCCTCACCCGCCAGCCCGGTAGCGATCGTTCGGTATGCAGAGCCATGCGCTACTATCGCCTCCCCATGCATGCTGTTAGTGAACTAAACATGTAGGATGCAGGGGGGGGGGATTCCCTTGTTAGTGTACATGCAAGTTAGTCGGATTAGTATCGGTTATTAAAATGCTGGCTTGCAAGGATGCGAGCGCGTCAGTGTTATGCCCAGTGGCCCACACATGACCGAGGCCCTGCGTGGGTCGCTGGGGTTAGTGGTATACAGTAAGAGGGTCAGAAGGCATAAGTCGTATCAGTGGGTTAGTGGTTAGTTTAGTGTATGGGGTAGTAGTGTAATACGTTAAGTGTTAGCATACATCAATGAATATACAAGGTGGGGGCAGACTTAGACAGAACTTACTGATAATGGTGGGCTGGTGCTGTTCCTGGGATGGCGGTCGCAGGCGACTGCTGGTTGATTCTACAACAAGATAGGTAGATTATTAAGGTGTGTAGCCGGTCAAGCGCGCAAGGTGGATGCGGGCGTCGATGGCTTCGGAGTTTGGAGTGAGTGTCCTTTCAAAGAGTGAGAGGGGCGGTTATGCTTATCACGGGAGTCGTAGTCTCCCAGCTCCCATATCAGGGGATTGGTGCTTAGTGGGATTTGGTCGTATAGGTCAGCTGCAAGTTTCTTGATAAACTGTTCGATGGTGGGGATGCTGAGCTCGCTGTGTAGTCTGTCTGCAGGGGCAGTTAGTGGGACCTTGGCTATGGCACGGAGCGCTTTGTTTTGTATGCGTTGGAAGGTGGCAATATGCGAAGCTGCTGCGTAGTCCCATACTGGGTCGCACAGGTTAGTATGGGACGGATGAGGGTTTTATAAAGTGTGAGTCCTGTGTGGAGTTGGAGGGAGTTGCTGTAGTTCATGAGGGGGCTTTCGCATCTGGGCGGCCGCTTTGTTTCGTGTCCTGCGAATGTTATCGGCCCAGGTGAGACCCTGATCGAGGGTGAGACCCAGGTACGTGACGGTGGGATTCCAGGGGATATTTGCGCCAAACATGGTGAGCGGCGCGAGTTGCGGGTGTCGGTGTGGGCTATGAAGGCTGTGTCGTCCGCGTATAATAGTTTGATAGTGAGCGGTGGGCTGGGCATGTCGTTCATGAAATGTTGAATAATACCGGTACTACTGTGAGTAGTTAACTCCGGATCGGAAGTGGCGATCTGAGAGATAGTTTGTTATGAGCTTTATGAGGTTGTCGGAGAAGTGGAGCTCCGAGAGCTTGGGGAGGAGTCCAGGGTGCCATGCTCTATCGAAGGCGCGTTCAATGTCGAGGAACACGGCTCCGGTAGAGCGTTTCGTGTTAAATCCACGAGTGATAAACTCGATGACGCGGAGGAGTTGTAGGGTGGTGGAGGGTTACTGCGGAAGCCGAATTGCTCGTTAATTAAGAGCTGGTGTCTATGGATGTGTGCACTGATGTGCTTTAGGATGATTTTCTCCATAAGTTTGCTGATGGAGTTCAGGAGACTTATGGGGCGATAGTTTTGCGAGTTGGTGAGAGCTTTGTTCTTTTTAGGGAAGTGTCTGACAAGGGCTGTCTTCCAGTTGGCTGGGTAGACCGCATGGGGTAAGATGTAGTTGAATATTGAGGCGAGTGCTTGGATTGCGTCAGGGGGCAGGTGCTTGAGTGCTATATTGGGGATTTTGTTAGGTCCAGGGGCGTTTCGGTTGGGGAGGTGCCATATGAGCCACTGTACTTCATGTGCATTGGTCTGGCGGATCCGGTTGTGTGTTTGCCGGGACAAGAAATCACGTGTAAGGCTTTCGGTTTCGGTTGTAAAAGCTGGGGAGCAGGGCTGGTTGTTGGGTTGCAGTGTGGATTGGAGTGCGTTGGCAAGAGCTTCGGCTTTTTCCTCGTCAGTGGGCGCGGTGAGCTGGTTGTGTATTAGTGGTGGGATTTGTTGCGACTCCTGGACTAGGTGTTTTGCAATCCGCAAAAGGGAACCGTGCTCCGGGTTCAGATCCCGGAGTGTTCGGTCCCACTGTTGGCCGACGGCTGCCGAAGCGGCCTTCTGAAGGTATGTGTTTTGCCTTCGGCAATTGTCGCGGTATGCTGGGTGGCCGGATTTTTGCCATTTGCGGCGTGCTTGGTTGTGCGCGCGGCTTAGTGTCTGAATATCCAGGGAGAGCTGCCTAGCGTTGTTTCGCAGTTTAGTCAGGGGAACGTATTCTGCTATGGCTTGCTTGATGGTGGTCTCGAGGTGGATTGTGGCCTGCTCGTGGTTGGTCCGGAGGGTTCAGAGGGCCCACGTGAAGCGTGATGGTGACTGATTCCTGGAATTGTGTCCAGTTTGCCTAGTTGAAGTTTCGGCGGAGGGGGAGTTGTGCGGCTGTTAGGGAACCTTCTAGCATGAGTAGCACTGGCAGGTGGTCGGAGCTTAGGTCATGAATCACCGTGAGCTTTGCCCTTTGGGGCAGTTGACGTATAAGCGCGATGTCTAAAATACTGGGTGCTACATTGTTGGGCGGGATGTTTGTGGGCTCATCGGGTGCATAGATTAAGCAATCAAAGTTATTTTCGTTGGCAAGCAGTTTTGTACCGGCGGTGTTGTTGGCAGTGCAGTTCCATATTTGGTGCCGTGCGTTCAGGTCTACGGCAGTAGCTATGTGGTGGTCAAATTGAAGGAGTTGGTCTAGATATCCCGTGTCAAGGTCAGCGGGAGGATTGTAGGCGGCTATTATGGTGGCGTTCAGGTCGCTATTGGATACGCGGACTTCGGCGGCTTCCATGCGTGTTAATGGAGGGACCGGTACTTGGTGGCGGGCGATAGCGACGCCACCTCCGGGCCCGTCAGGGTCGGAGCGGTATACGACATACCCAGGGAGGGTGAATCGGTTGGGAGGATGTAGGTGTGTCTGTTATTAGGACCAGGCCTATGTCGAGTTTGTGGAGGAAATCGGTAAGCTCTGTCTTTCGGCGTCGAACCCCGTTCGCGTTCCAAATCATTATCCTAATCCCGCGGTTGTTATCCAATGTGGTAGCAGGCAAATGAGTGTCCATATCATAGTCCTAGGGATCGCGGTTGTCGTCAGTCGCCCTGGATGGCTCCAGGAACCACGAATAATGCAAAGAATTGCGCATATGGTTCAGAATCTGGGGCGCATTCAGGGGGTGGGCAAGGAGGCTCTGTAGCAATCTCCCGTACCACATGCCACGGGAAACTGGTATTCTCTATATTACTGTGCACGGCCCTGGCATATGGCAGTTGAGGCAAGGGGACCTGCACAGTGGAGGGGGCCGGGTGACATGCCGCGGTAGGCTGCGACACTGACGGGCCGACGGTGCTGAGGGCGTCCTGTCCGATTACTGAAGCTGTGGGCAGGGGCCTTGGGGGGCAGCTGTAGTGCTTATATGGTAGGTATGGGTGGTAAAGGGGGTGAAACGTTGTGGCTCCCGCACGTTGGTAGTGGTTGGGGGTGTTCGCGGGGGGACCATAGCCCTTCCAAGCGAAGAGGCCGAACGTAGTGCGTCCGCTTGTAAGGAACGAGCCCGGAACTCAGCGTCACCTCGCATTACTGCCAGTTGGCGCCTATATTCCGGGTAGGCCCGCCAGCGTGCGCCGTGTCCCCAGAGCGAACAAATCCTCTGCGCCAGGGGGACCTGGCAGTTGGAGGAGGTGTGGGGCCGGTGCACTTTGAACAGGTTTCATAGCGGTCTCTGCAGTCTCCGGCTTTGTGACCCAGCCTCTGGCACCGGTTACACTGCACTGGGAAACAAGGTGGCTGAAAATGCTCCACCTTGATCCGGTAGTGCAGCAGCGTATCAATTGCTAGGAGGCGGGCCCGGTTCTCGTCAAAGCCCCGCAGCTGGATTATCTGGACCGCGTCGATGCTCATACGCCGAAGCTGCTCTTTAAGCGCGTTCTCAGCCCCATGCATGTATATGTGTTTGATGGCCAGCTGGTGTGTGCGGTTGGTGCTGGAGGCCGTTATACTAAACCGTGCTCCTCGCGACTCGAGAAAGCGGGTGAGATGGTTGTGGTCGATTGGGCTTCTTACATGGACCACAAAGTCACGCAAGACCGCTGCACGGCCGATTGTGTACCCAGAATTTGGGTGTACTGCTTCAAAATCATTGAGAAGATGGACTAGGTCGGCTGCGTGACTTTGCGCCACATAAATGGGTGGTTGTATTTGTGCGCTCACCTCACCAGCAGAGGTGGTTGGTGAGGGCGGTCGTTGGGTTCCTGCAAGGGGCTGGGGGCGTTAGGGGCCTGTGAGCTGCTGGGTGGCAGTGGGGGTGGCTGGTTGGGCGGCTGATGGGGCCACGTGGGCTGCTCTGCCGGAGCGGCCGATCCCGAAATTTGCTCCTGTAACTGTTGCCTGGGGGGCAGTTGGGCGGAGCTTGGATGGAATTAGCAGGTTGGGCATTTAGTGATGGGGCATCAGCCGACCGGTGCTGCCGTAGATCGGAGCGATGGATGCGGGATGAGGGGCTGGGTGCTGAAGAAGGGCCAGAGTGGGGACATGGGTGCTAGGAGACGAGGGGGCGCGGTATGTGCCGGCTGGGATTGCTGTGAGTGCGAGGTGCTAGGACCACAGTCAACCACGACTGACTCGATGGACGAGAAAGACGCGTTGGGCGTCAATGAGGGGGATAAGGACACCGGGCGTTGGAGTTGGAGGGAGTACGCTCCCGAGGGGGGACCGGTGGTTCCCTTACTGCGCGTTGCTGGCGCCATAGGGTGGTGCGCAGAGATTATGTATTTAGGATAGAATCAAGAAGAAGAGCTCTAGGTGGGCCAACAACGCCACCTAGCGTTGAAGCCTAAGGGGGAGACAGAAAAGAGGAGGTAAAGTAGGAAAGTAAAAAGGTAGTCAGCGGATGCCGATAAGCGTGAGGAACAGCGGGCCGGACACCGTAAGGTGCGCCGTTTCTCGTCAACAAGGGCGAGACTACAGTCACACGCGATAGTGTGACAACGGCCGCCTGTATGCTCTTTAGGAGTACGGCCCCGCGAGCGGTGCCGTGTTTCAGCTGGTTAAGGCAAAAACTCGCTGGTCGCTTCTCTGCAGGCGGCGAGCGGTCCGCTGCTGGTCGTACTCTCTCTCTTCGGCTGCTCCCGCTGGACTGATTGCTAGTTGCCTATCTAGCGCGCTGTCGAGCGGTCCGCTGCTGATGTGGGCACGAGTGGGCCCCTTATATAGTTCTTTAGACAAAGGAAATGTTTTGGAAGTCGAATGGTCGAGAGAGGCAGGGAGCGAACAGTCCAGACACCGTAATAGTAAACAATAGCTATTGTTCCCGGAGCCTCTATTGTTCCGCTGGCGGACCGTCTCTCTCGGGCAGGTGCACGCCTCCGGCCCGTTCTTGTTGCCGGGCAAAGATCAAGCCCCGACCGGCATTTCTTACCAGCCGCGTCCAGGCTGACATCCGGTGTGACACTGCCCCCTCAAGGCTGGTCGTCCCGACCAGCCTTTCACTGGCAGCATCTCCCTTGCGCATACGGCGGACTAAGCCATCGAACGTCTTCCCCAGGAGGCACGATCCTTGGCACCGCTGTTGGGTAGTGACCTTTGGTTCGGGTAGAACGGAATATTCCATCCTGCTTCGAACTTCTGCAACCGTGTCGCCAGACTTGACGGCCTCTCGTCCGGTTGCCCTTCCTGGTGTGTTGACGGGCCATCCTGGGCACTTGTAAACAGTCCACTGGGTTCCATGTCCGCTGACCTCTGTCGCACCTTCGCAGCTACCCTGCTTCCGATGGGTCCAGCAACAACCTCCGCCACATCCGGTCGAGTCACGGTCACCGCTGCACTCGTGTTCAGTCGTACTCGGCACGGCCTCTCCTGTATCCTGCCGTCAATGATGATGTCCTCCATTCTTCCGTTAACGGCACTGTGCGTCAGCTGATTGGATGGCTTCGACGGTCCCTCCATGTCCCACGCCAAGTCGGTTCTCGCGTGTTCCTCGTTTGCTTGTGCGCTTCCTTGCTGGTCGTTCTTCACGTCATATCCTGGTTGGTTAGGTACCCGACACACTCCACCAGGGGATCCTCGACGACGTCCTTGAACTGCGATTTTGTCTTCCCCGAGACGTACACTCTCGTACTCTGAAACGGGCGCAACTGTCGCCTATGTCACTAGGTGCTCCCTCCCCAGGTCCGCGCTATCCCGCCCGCCCCTGGCATCTAGTTCTTTGACGCTCTCGTCAGCCCTTGCTTCCAGGGCACCAAGACGTTCCGCGTCGTCGTCCGCGACGTCCACATGCTGGCAGAGGTGTCCCACCTTTTCACCTAGTTCTTCCGCGCCTTCCGTCACGCCGATCAGTTCACCGAGTGGTTCCATGTCTTCTGTCACGTCATCCAGTTCCCCTAGTTCTTCTGCGTCTTCCGTCACGCCGACGAGTTCCCCGTCAATCTTCGCCGATAACTCCATCTTCATCTTGAACATTTCTGTCTTCATTTCTTCCTTTATACCTTCTATCTTCTCCTCGATCTTCTGTATTGCTGAATTTACTTTTCTTAGTTCGCTTGCCATCTTGTCCATGCCGGTATTCACGTTCTTCAGTTCGGATTCCATTGTTGCTCCCATGTATTTCATTTCTGTCTTCATTTCCTTCGCCATTTTGCCCATTCTGAAAATCATTCCGTCCGCTCTGGAATTCATTTTCGTCTTCATTCCGGCGAATAATTCTTTCATCATTGCCATCATTCTGGTTTCCGAATCCCCCTCCATCGGTGTTCTTACGTTGCAACGATGTAACGAAACGGCAATTCGACGAATCCCACTTCTGACACCAGTGTAACAAATGAAGAAAACGCCAGTTACTGCTATTCACACTTTATTGCCTTCTAGTCAGTGAAGTGCTAACGTTACAGTTAGATCACTTTTGTACAAACTCAAAGCACAAAACAACTGTCGAATTGGATCACAAACAAGAACTATCAGATTACACTCGCACTGAACTGCTACTCGGCACGATTCACTGAACGCCTCGTATACGTATTTCTCTGCTCCAACCTTCACTACAAGCACGACTGGAACAACTTCTACTACCTCATTTCTCTAATCTTCCTGGTGGGTACGAGCGGATCCCTTATATAGTTCTTTAGACAAAGGAAATACTCTGGAAGTCGAATGATCGGGAGAGGCAGGGAGCAAACAGTCCAGACACCGCACTAGTAAACAATAGCTATTGTTCCCGGAACCTCTATTGTCCCGCTGGCGGCCCGTCTCTCGGGTAGGTACACGCCTCCGGCCCGTTCTTGTTGCCGGGCAAAGATCAGGCCCCGACCGGCATTTCTTACCAGCCGCATCCAGGTTGACGGCCGGCGCGACAGTTTTTAAGTTTAATGTCCTTCAAGGATGCGACACAAAAGATTTTGAGGAAAATTGCTCCAACCTAAACTACACTTTATATGGACAATTTTTAGATAATTTTTATTTTCTTGAAAATGGCTGTAACAATTTTGATTAAAATGCCATCTGCTTGTGATATTTTTATGATAAATGAAATGTATATGTTGAATTTTCTGGCTATAGCCATGTAGTCGTGTTTACTCTGGATGACTGGCATAGCTAGTAAACCGTAAGAGATAGAACAAATCTTATTAATACAAAAAATGTAGATATTGCTAAAAATACACAATTTATGTTTGAATAAATTTTTTGCTACAGTGAACCATTTCGGAGATATTCCTTGTTATTGATGTGAGTTTTGGAGAGCTTGTACTTCTGTCAAATGGAACATCGTTATTCATTTTTGTAAATGTTAACTGTGCAAAGACAGAATTTGACAGCTTTAAAAGGTTTGACTATCGCTCAAAGTCTAGATTTACTCTGGATGACCTTTGCATAGATGGTAAACCGCAAGAGATAGAGCAAATCTTACTATACAAAAAACCTAGATCTTTCTAAAGCACCCAGTTTGTGTCAAAATACTTTTTTTGTACATTAAACCATTTTGGAGATATTCCCAGTTATTTGTGTGAGTTTTGGGGAACTTAAACTTCTGTCAAATGAAACATCGTCATGTATTTTTCATATGTTAACTGTGCAAAGAGAAGGGAATTTGGAAGCTTTAAAAGATTTGACAATCGCTGATGTATTCGTATTCCCCCTGCACCTGCAAGGAAATAAGCAGTAAGATAATTTCTGCAAATGTTTATCTCAACTAACATGAAGATAGTGGGGTTAGAGATTGTAATATAATATACTTGACAGTTCCATATTATGTAAATATGATTTTACAGATGCAATAAATAAAATGAAATGACAGATGATCTTAATTCTGTATCACTCCCAGTTCTCTCTTCTGTCCTAACTTTCCTTGATTTCTTTCTTGCTGCACTTGAAAGTTCGTTTTGATGCAGGTGTACCTTTTGTGTGGATGAGGCAATCTTACGTATGTCCTTATCAATGATAGGTTTCTCACAACTCTAGGGTGACTGTCATCCTCACTTGTTTTACTGGCGTTGTTCATAATAGTCCAATGAGCACTGTGGAAATCGTCACACAACATAGTTGTAAGATTTGAAGCTTTCAAGGCGAACGTTATGGATCAAGGCTTCACGGGTGATCAGTCGTGTTAGATTGATAAAGGTCGAGCTTTCGGCCATTGTAATCTCCATGGCCATCTTCAGGATGAAAAAGTTTCAAGTTATTTTATTGGAAAGTATTGGCCTGGTGCCGGTACATTGGACCCGGCTTTCAGGGTATAATTTACATCTATATACAGTTGGCTTTGTTCCTATCTACATCTTTCTTGTGGTATACACAAAAACCCATACGGTGACCATCATTAGGTCACAATAATAAATAATAAAGTGAGGAATTTGGACATGGTATACACCATGCCCGGGCTGCTTAGGGTTTCCCCTCTTCAGCCTAGCTTGGTTTTTTGTCTGTCGTGTGCTTGGAGATCTTCGGCGGTGGGGCAGATTGTCATGTAGGTATGATGTGCATGTGTTTTGGTTAAGTATTATGAGAATATATGTTTTTTGTGTTTTATAGTATAATATAGATATGTATTTTGTTACAAAATAGGTCACCGAGAATAGTTTATTTTTGTCCTTTTTTAGTTCTGTTCCGTCTTTGCGTTATATACATATGTACATATTTACATTATGTACAGACACATACACGCACGCATTCACCCACGCACACTCACACACACATACACATTCATCTTCACTGGGCACACCAGAAATATGCGTCCCAACTGGCGCACTGCACTATTTACACTTTTAACACTATGTACCCTGTCCCACGGTGGTAACTCCTGAATGTTTTCCGAGGCGAGGACCTCTGCCGGAACGTGTATATGGCCTAGGAACGAGGTTGCGTGGTCGCGCATTAGTAGACGAGTCGAGCCGCCTCTAGAACATTTTTATCCTAGTATGCTTGCGGTGCTTCGGCTCGCCTTTACCAATGTTGGCGATCACGTCGTTGTCGTGGTTTCTAATGCGCGTCCATGCCGCCATTGCGCTTTTGTCTATTGCCTCCGGGATGAACGGTATCCGGGTTTCGAGGTGAAGCGTTTGGTTAGTGGTGAGGAGTGGAGCAGAGAGGATTTTTCTGAGGGAGAGGTTTTGGAGGATGAAAAAGTCTCCTCAGTTTTCCAAATATATCCTATGGTTTGGAGGACGTGAGTTGTGTTGTCCTAGCAAATGAGCGGGTGATTGTCAGTGATTGGGCCTGCTGTCGTGAGGTATGTGTATCCTCGGCTGAAGTGTTTTTCACCTACAGGATACTTAACGCAAGAATAGATATGGTAACCAGGACATCAAAGAGGCCCTTAGGAAAGTAGAACGCAACAGGAATAACCCACCACAACTCACACAAGGGAAGGATATACCTCAAGAGAAGGCCTACATGCCCTTCTACGGTTCTGTCTCCAACAAGGTTTCCCGTATACTCACGAGATATAATATCAAAAACTTCTCATGGCCCCCAAGAAGATCCGACAATTCCTCAGGCCGGTGAAAGAACCACTCGGGCTTAAGGTCCCAGGAGCAGACAGGATTCCTTGCGAGTGTGGGAAGGTGTATGTGAGTCAAACAGGACGCACGATAGAGGAAAGATGCAGAGAACACCAACGGAACATCAGACTTCTCCAGCCGGAAAAATCAGCAGTAGCCCAACATTGCATAGAGTAGGTCCACAAAATAAACTTCAGACACGAAAGTTCTAGAACACCCAGAAATTTACTGGGACAGACTCATCAAGGAGGCCATCCACATCAAATTACACCCAAACAATTACAACAGAGATGGCGGACTCAAACTAAGATCCGCGTGGACAACAGCCATCAGAAACACCTACAAAAACAGCAACACCATGGACCCCGAACAAAATGCGTAACCGCGAAAAGTTGTTGTATTTTTTTTTTTTTTTTTTTTTTTTTTTTTTTTTTTTTTTTTTTTACCGTGGAGTGGAAAAACCCGTTACAGGCGAAGGCCGACATACTGTGCCCAACAGTGTGAGGGTCCCTGCGCCCTGAAGGGGGAGGGTTACTCACTAAAAAAAACCCTCCACGTGTTAGTTCGTGCAATGCTAATGTTATCGTGCATCATCGTGCGTTAGTCGGGTCCCGCATAGCACCCCGGTTAGTACTTGGAAGCTTTAAACTGGCATGTAGTACATGCGAGCGAGTCATATGTTGCTTTTTGGTAATGCCCATGAAACCTGGACAGGACCAAGAGTACGTTGTGTTAACTTGCTGTTAATATGATGACGCTTATTGTGCTTACTTATGATTACAGTTGCACAGGCATAGGCCTGTTAGTCGTTATGGTACGTGTTAATGTTAGTGTAACATGGTGTTACTCGTGCAATATTTAAGCTTACATCTCGGGTTGCACAGGTGTAGATCTGCAAGTCGTTATGGTATTAGCTAATGTTAGTGTTAGCGTAATATGATGTTATTCGTGCAATCCTTTAGCTTATATCTAGTGTTACACAGGTATACCTGCAAGTCGTTAGTATCAGCTATTGTTAGTGATTTTGCACGTGCTTGATGAACGCTATTGTGCTAGAGTTCTACTTCGTCTGCCTGAAACAGGCAGGTCTTGTCGTATCTGCCTTAATCCTGGATTCGCCTGGTCGTCGGAGTTTCCTACTCCATCATACGGTGGCCCGCTTTCACCGCGCACGTAGGACACTGGTGGGAGGCCCTAGTTCTCCCAGTCCGCCTCGGCGGTCGCCGAGGGCTTGTAGGGCTGTGGCAGGCTGCGGTCTGAAACTGGGAAAAGGAAGGTTTAGTTGTGCGAGAGAGAAGGGAACAGTCCTCTGTAAATGTCTGATTTAGTCGTGTAGTAGATTGTTCAAGAATTCCTCTACTTCCGTGTGTTATTTGCAGTTAGATTTCTGTCGAAAAACCTAGTGGTCTAGCATGTTTATAAATTTCCATTGAATATTTACCTAGGTTTGTTACTAAAGAGTTGTGAAGTTTATGCAAGTGTTTATACGTATCGTGTGAGAGCTTTTTAATGAATTGCTCTATCGTGTGCATTTTTAATTCGTCGTGTAATAAGTCCGCTGGCGCAGTGTAAGGCACTTTTGCTACCAGTCGCAGTATTTTATTTTGCAGTCTTTGTGGGCGCATAATGTGTGTTTTTGCGGCATAACCCCAGACCGGAGCAGCGTATGTGAGTATAGGGCGGATAAGCGTCTTGTATAATGTTAGTCCCATTTTGAGTTTTAGTTGCGAGTTCATGTTTATAAGGGGACAGAGTTTGCCTAATTGGGCGTTCGCTTTTGCCCTTATTTGGAGTGTATGCTGCTTCCATGTGAGTCCCTGATCCATTTTAAGCCCTAACCAGGGACTGTGCTTTTCACCTCAATGTCCTCTCCAAATATGGGGTGTGGTGGAAGCTGGTGTTTATAGTATGCCCACGACAAGTAGGCTAGAGGGGAATGAAGAGCAGAAGGGGCTTCAATTGTTTATCTGCTCCGGTAGCGTATCTGTTTACTAGGAAATGAGTGCATGAGAATGCATATGAGTCACCCACGTTGCCAGATCTAATGCGCTTTGCAGTATTAACAGGTGCAGAGTTTTTTTAGTATTATGCATTATTTGACTCTCGCTGCTAACACGCGCTACGGCGCTACAGTTATATACTCGTATTTTGTTAGTTTTATTCTTGGCTTAATATTTACATATGGCTGCAGTTCGAAAGAAGGGACGAAGTATTCACAGTGAAGCAAGGGGGGTAATTAGAAAAGTGATAGAAGTATGTGACGAAGAAGCGAAATCAGGACAATTGAAATGTTTATTATCACAAAGAAATTTACGTGTGGCAAATTATTGTGGGATATCGTAACATAGTGTAACAAGAATAAGAAGAGAAGGTGTTAAAGCTGGTGAAAAATCACTTCATACTTCGGGAAAAAAGAGACCAAAGGCAGAGGAATGCAAATTTCATTGTGATGACTTTGATAGAACAGTAATTAGAAACGTAATTCGAGACTTTTATTTGGTTAAAAAATAAGTGCCCACTGTACCGAAGCTACTTGCAGCAATTAGGGAAAAAATAAATCTTCCTTGGGGAAGAGAAACTATTGCACGATATGGGTTTCAAATGGAAGCGATGTGGAAGCAAGAGAAAATTACTTATTGAACGTCCAGATATAGTTAACTGGAGAGCTAAATACCTAAGAGCTATAAATGGATACAGAAATGCTGGGAGAAATATCATTTACATTGATGAGTCCTGGGTGGACAATAATTTGACATTTGGGAAGTGCTGGCAGAGTGATGATATCTACGGGATTACGACAAACACTTGATCTTCGAACCGCAATGTTTCTTGTAAATGCAGGCAGCAACGAAGGTTTCATACCTGGAGCTTCTTTGATATTCAAAGCTGGACTTCCTAGCGGCGATTATCATGGCCAAATGAATGGAGAAAATTTCCAGAAATGGTTGGAGGAGAAACTGTTACCTAATATACCCTGCAATAGTGTCATCGTGCTTGATAATGCTCCATACCACAGTGTACAAGAAAATAAGCCTCCGTCGAAATATGCTGTAAAGCAAGAAATGGTACAATGGTTGGAGAATAACAATATTTCATATTCTGCTGCAATGCGAAAGACCGACTTGTTTGATTTAATTCAAATACATAAACCAAAGGAGAAAATATACCATATCGACAGAATAATAGAAATGCATGGGCATACGGTTCTTAGATTACCTCCTTATATGTGCGAGTTGAACGCTATAGAATTGGCATGGGCAGCAATAAAACGACATGTAAGAGAGCATAATGTAACCAGCGATCTATATTTAAGAAATCTACAGCAGGTGTGTGAAAGTGCAGTGAACTCCGTTACAACAGCTGATTGGGAGGGCTATGTTAGGCACGTTAAGAAACTCGAGGATGAGTTCAGGCAAAAGGGTGGGCTAGTGAAAGATGCAATAGACAATCTTATTATATCACTAGGAGGTCTGACGAAGATCCAGAGAGCGGTAGTGACAGCAGCGAAGGTGACGACTTCGACTCGGATCTTGCACGACAACTGGACTTCTAAGTGAGTTATGTGACAACACTGTGTATTTTAAACGAACCTAGCATCCTTATCATACTCGGAAACTAGACATAAACACCTTGCGGGAAGCAAAACATGATTACGTTACACATTCCTAACCCTCGCCTTCTTGTGCTGAGCATACAGTGCCTAGTCTATGGTTGATTCTTTTGGTGAATGTGATAGCCTGCGTTTTCTTGGCATTCAGCTTAATTCGCCATTTGGTGAACCAATCCTGTAGCTCGGTAAGGGCGTTTTGTAACCTCCTGTGAATGAATTCGGCTTTCCCCGATTGCGCTACAATTGCCGTGTCATCTGCGTAGATGAATAAGTTCGTGTTGTGTGTTTTCGGGATATCGTTCATTGTTATATTAAAGATAATCGGCCCCAATATACTTCCTTGTGGGACTCCCGCTTTTATACGGCGGGGGGAGGAGAGATGGTTATTTACTCTGGACTGGAATGTCCAATTGTGGAGCTAATTGGGGATTAGTTTTATTAGAGAGTCGTGTATATTAAGTGTTTTCAGTTTCTTGAGCAGGCCCGCGTGCCAAACTCTGTCGAAAGCGCGTTCTACATCAAGTAGGAGTGCGCTTGTCGATTTTCGGAAGTTAAATCCATGCGTGATGTGTTCTGTGGCTCTCACAAGTTGCAGGGTTGTGGAGTGGCGTGCGCGGAATCCGAATTGTTCGGGTATAGTTATGTTCTGTTTGATTAACTGTGCATTTAGGCGTTTTAGTATTACTTTTTCAAGTAGTTTTCCCAGAACGCTTAGTAGACTGATTGGTCTGTAGTTCTGTGGGTTCGAGAGATCCTTGCCCTTCTTGGGAAAGTGTACGACTATTGCTGACTTCTGTAAGGGTAGTAAGTACCCTTTCTCTAGCACATAGTTGAAGATTTTGGAGAGTAGTTTGATAGCATCTTCGGGCAGGTTAGCTAAGGCTACCGCCGGAATGCTGTCTGGCCCAGGCGCCTTTCGTTTCGGTAGATGTTTAGTGAGCCATTTGATTTCACTGGGACATGTTTTTCTTATTTTATTGTGAGTTATTTGGTCTTTATATTCGCGCGTTTCTTCCTCGGTTTCGGCGGTGAATTGTGGACAAGAGGGAGTGATGTTTGGAGTTAATGTTTCTTGCAGGGCGTCTGCGAGCGCATTTGCTTCTTCTTGATCGGTGGTGGCTATGGTCCGGTTATTATGGAGTGGAGAGATTTGTACTTTATCGCGTGTTAGGCAGCGAGCTACTTTCCACACGGAGTTTCGGTCATAATCGAGATTCTCCAGTGTGTTCTGCCATTGCCTCGAGACGTGATTTGAGATCCTTTCGAGTACTAGATTATTTAGGTATTTAACGTACTCGAGGTCTGTTAAGTGCCGCGTTTTTTACCATTTGCGTCTGGCTCTGTTTCTTACGGCTGTTAGAGAGGTTGTCTTGTGGGAGTTCAGTTTGATGTTGCCTAGGCTGACTCATAGGCGCAGAGGCTGCCGTTGCTATTTTAATGGCCTGTTCCAATTGGATGACCGCTTCGTTGGTGCTTTCGTTAGGGTTTAGTGGGACAGTGGGCATGTTTTTGCTTACAATATCTGCAAATTTAGCCCAGTTCGCTCTGTTATAATTTGGGCGTTTAATTGGCGGGATTAGACCTGCATTGCCCTCTAGGGTGATTATGAGGGGCAGATGATCAGACGACAGCTCATTCATAACTTTAAGATGTGTTCTGTTAAGTTTTTGGACAGGGCTAGATCTAGCACATCAGATCTGTGTGTCCTGCAATAAGGAACGTAAGTATGTTCCTCAGGAGTGTGGATTAAGAAGTCCGAGTTATTTTCGAGGTGTAATAATGCTCGTCCCTCTTTATTTGTCTCGTTGCATCCCCAAATTTGGTGTTTAGCATTGAGATCACCCACAATTAGGGCCCTATTGTGCTGGTGCGTTAAAACCATTATATCGGATGTGATTAAAGTACCGGGAGGGGATAGGCCGCCGTTATGAGCACTTTGTTGTTATCGAGTGTAATTAGTACGCTGGTGATTTCCAAATTTTGGAGTTGCGCAGGGGGGGTCTGGTCGTATTGTATATCGTGTTTAATAATGACCGCGGTGCCACCCCCACGCCTGTCTCTATCTGTTCGGTGAGTCGTATATCCCGGAATGTTAAATCTATGGTTGTCTTTAAGGAGAGTTTCTGTGATAAGGGCAATATGTATATTACTATTCCTTGAACTCTGTCTTTTTACGTCTAAGTCCCCTAGCGTTCCATGTCATGATGTTGATATAGTTTGTATGGTCCATCTTGATACTTAGAGGAAATCAGGTGTCACCAGCACTTGGAAGAAGTCCCTGTAAGACACCAGTATGGAGCGGACCTCCGACAATTCCGCTTCCATCAGCAACCCAAGGATGTGTCCCGCTGACTCCCTCAGGTAGCTGTCTACCATGCCGGTGTTAGCGACGCGCTGGTACATCTGTCTTTGGTGGTGTAGTCTCGGGGTCGTCTTTGACGGTCTGGCCGGTCACTCCGCGGGGCTGGTGGGTCGTCCTAGAACCTGACGGTTCCTCAGTGACAGGAGCCTGCGACACCACCCCGGCCACACTAGGCACAGGTGGGGCCCACTCGGGCATTACTCCCCGCGCCCGGCTCCCAGTTCCCACAGCCATGCGTCCGCCCGACCCCTGGATGTTAAGTGCCGCCGCCACATGGCGCTGGTACTCAGGACAAGCCCGGTACCTGGCCCCGTCGCCCTGGCGCAGGCATAACGCGCACGTTCTCAGGGGGGGTGGAACCTCACAGTCACGAGAGTCGTGGTCGCCGGTGCACTTAGAGCACACCCTAAGTGCGGCCGTGCACCTCGCCTCCGTGTGCCTGAGTTGCTGGCACTTGCTACACTGGACCGGTATGACCGGTCGCCTGTATAACTCCACCTTCACTCGAAAGTGGAGTACACATTCAACCTGCCTTAAACGGTCCAGGTCGTCCGCCGTCGCCAGGTCCACCAGATAGAAGGGAAGAGGAGTTCGGGCCTGGTCGTAACGCCTAAGTTGCGCCACTCGCAGCACTGAAAGTGTGCGGCACGCAACTGAGCCTTAATGGCCTCTTCCGCACCATCGTAGTAAATGTGCTTTAACACGGCACTGAAGGTTTGCTGCTCGTCCTACCTCGTCAGTTGGATGTTGATCCCCTTCTGCCGCAGAAAGGCACACATGTGTGCATTGTCCACGGGGGACGGCATGCGCACCAGGAAATCCCGCGAAAGCGGGGCCCTGGTCACTGTGTAGCCCTCATTGGCATGAAGGGAGTCAAATTCTAGCACGCCTGCGGTGCCGTAGTAGTAAAAGCGGGCGTTAAACACAACACACACACACAAATTCTAGCAGGGTCTGGAACAGAGTGACGTGGTGCTTATTGACATAGATTGGCGCTTGTATCCTGGGTGCCTGGGGGGAAGGGTGGCAGTGGGGGCAGGGACCATAGACGGGTCTGGTCTGGAGGAGGGGCCGGCTACGGGGCTCACGGAAGGGGCCAAGGGGGTTGTTGGTTTGACTGAGGTGGAGGTGTGGGGTGGTTAGAGCCAGGAGGGGAGACGAGAGGTGGCGGGAAAGGGGACAGAGATGGGACTGACGCGGCGGAAGAGGAGCGGGACCTAGGGGGGTATTCAGGGCAGACGGATTTGGTATGGGAGTCCGGCCGAGCTCAGGCTTCGCGGCAAGGCCGTTTGCCGCCTGGGCTACGACTGGGGGGGGGGGGGCTCGCGGATGGTGTCACGGGGAGGGAAGGAGGGTGGCAGGTGGGGGAGATTCAGGGGCTGAGGGGCTACCAACATCCAATAGTTGCTTAGTGACCCTTCCACGGGTCGTGCGCATCTCGCCAGGAGAGCGCTTCACTGAGGACTTTTTGGACTTGGTCATAATTGGAAGGAGAGATGGAGGTTATAAGTGAAAAATAGCAAATAAATATAAAATATGTCCTATACAAGCCCTAACTTAGCCTCGGAAGAGTTTGGAAGAGAAGAAGAAATAAAAGCCTATAGGGCACCTAACGGGGAGCTTAAAGCTATATAGAAAGGAGGAAAATAGTTAAGTAGTAGAGAAAGAGGAGTTAGTGGGCGCTAAAAAGCCCGAAGTACAGAGGTCCTGCCCTAAGGCGTCTAGATTCCAGTCAGGTGACTGTTGGCTACAAACTTGTACTTCTACCCAGCTAAGCTGTTAGTGTGCCTGCACATGCGGGTTCTGGCTGGCGGGAAGTTGCAATCGCCGGGCGTCGGAGAGCGTGAGTGGCGGCCTGCGCACTCTCGAAGTTCTGTCCTGAACCCAAGTGGCCTTTTTTAGGTGAAGAGGAAAAATCTTTTTGCGAGACCCCATGGTACTGTGGGAGTCGCCATTGAAGATGGCCATACCCACTAAAAAAAACCCATCCACCGGACTAGGAAGGTGAAAGGCTGCTGCGGTACCGCCTGTAGCACCCGCGCATTCAGTGGTGAAAGATGGAGCTGGTTCGCATAGCGTAACCAGAAGGAGTAGGTTAGGAGCTTGGAGACGAGCTTGACCGAGGCCCTGCTTGCCCCCTAGCGGAGTCCTGGATGGTTTACTAGGAATCATTTGTGATTGCTGCCAGGAATCAGGGTGCTATGTTGCTTGGCGTGTATACGCCGCGTCTGTTCGTGCGCCTCTACTCTGGGAGCGTGTCGATACCCTGCATGCTGCATCCCTGAAAGAATCCAAATATACATGCACATACACTAAGGAAAAAGAAAGCGCATACTATTAGTTTCTTAGATTAATAGTAATTTGCGCGCTAGTGGAGTCGGTCTACAGTAAATTATAGTTGTTACGCTCCACCATACGGCGTCGCCTGCAACTAAATACCTAGAGTGTTGTTACACCATTCGGCATCGTCAATTACGTGAATGCATATCCGTAGTATCGCCTGGTCTTCTGGAGTGCACACTTGGTGGGCAGTCTGCCTGAAATGCAGGTGCGAGCCAGTGCCACTCCCGAGGGGGCCCTCAATCCCCTGGGTCCGCCTTATAAATAAGGATTTGAGGGTTATCTGACTAGAGAGGGTGTGTGTAGGTATGAATGTGTGTGTGTGTGTGAGAGAGAGAGAGAGAGTGTGTGATGCACAGTTCACATGTGAATAACATCGGGGTAATTTACTAGGTTGTCCAGATATTGTTGCATGTCAACATCTGGCTTCCCGAGACCAATAGTTCTCTGGAATAGAGATACTGGCCTTGCATGTTTGTCGTGCGTTATATCATAATTTCCTAGGTTTTAAATTAATTCGTTGTGGTTTTTGTTTTTCTTATCGAGTAAGTTAAAGGTGAGCCTTTTTATGAATTGTTCAATGGAATGCACTTTTAGCTCCTCGTGTAATTGGAGCGCTGGTGCTACTTCGGGTAGTCTCGCGACTATTCGGAGTACTGTGTTCTGCATCGTTTGCAGTCTCTTTATGTGTGTTTGCGTTGCATGTCCCCATACGGGTGCAGCGTATGTTAGAATGGGCCGGATTAAGTGTTGTGCCCATCTCTAACTTTAGAGTATTGTTTGTGTTGATTATTGGGTATAGCTTATTGAGTTGTGCATTGGCTTTGGCTCTTACGGTGTCAACGTGCTGTTTCCACTTAAGGCCCTGGTCCATCGTTACACCTAAGTAGGTGATGGTTTTGCTGTTCCATTGAATTGGCTCTTGTCCAAGCGTTAGTGGCTGAAGGCCGTGTTTACCATGACGGTGCTTAATTCGCTTGGTGAATACAATTGCCTGACTTTTTCTGGTATTTACCTTTATGCGCCATTTCGTGGGCCATGGTTCTAAGTCATTTAGAGCATTTTATAGCCTGGTGCGTATAATCCTCGGCATGGTCGATTGAGTGACAAGCGCTGTGTCATCCGCACATAGATATCGGTCTACTCTTATCGTCTCTGGTAAGTCATTTATGTAAATATTAAAGAGGGTGGGCCCCAATAAACTCCCATGGGGGACCCCTGCCCTGATTGGCCGTCGCATTGATATCTCTGTTTCGACTGCCGTGCGGAACGTTCGGTGTTGATTGATTGATTTATGGGTTTAAGGGCGCTCAACTTCTAGGTCATTAGCGCCCGTCTAAAATTCATGGCAATAGCCAGATATAAACTTGAATCAAAAATAAAATACTAGTATCACAGAAAAAATACACATAAACGTAAAAAAGCGGCAAAAGCCGGATATAAAACAATGTAATAAATAGGTCAAAAAGCATAAATAAATACCTAAAATTTTAAATCCTCAAATTGATATTACAATCCGCTAAAAACTTAAAAACCCTATCATCCTCGGCATGGTCGATTGAGTGACAAGCGCTGTGTCATCCGCACATAGATATCGGTCTACTCTTATCGTCTCTGGTAAGTCATTTATGTAAATATTAAAGAGGGTGGGCCCCAATAAACTCCCATGGGGGACCCCTGCCCTGATTGGCCGTCGCATTGATATCTCTGTTTCGACTGCCGTGCGGAACGTTCGGTGTTGATTGATTGATTTATGGGTTTAAGGGCGCTCAACTTCTAGGTCATTAGCGCCCGTCTAAAATTCATGGCAATAGCCAGATATAAACTTGAATCAAAAATAAAATACTAGTATCACAGAAAAAATACACATAAACGTAAAAAAGCGGCAAAAGCCGGATATAAAACAATGTAATAAATAGGTCAAAAGGCATAAACAAATATCTAAAATTTTAAATCCTCAAATTGATATTACAATCCGCTAAAAACTTAAAAACCCTATCAAGCACTGTTTTGTCGTCCGCTAGGACCTCTGCAAGTCTGGCAGGCAGCTGCAGAGAAACTCGAAGGTGCGCTAGAGAGCAACACTCTAGCAGCACGTGGCGAACCGACAAAAGGTCACACAGCGGACATAGAGGCGCAGGGTCCCTTTTACATAGGTAACCATGCGAAAAATTGCAGTGCCCTATTCTTAATCGAGCCAAACTAACCTCGCGACGAGATGTGCGACAGGAAGTTACCCAGTTTATCGGAAGTTCTTTCACTTCTCTAAGCTTATTACCGCGGAGAGCTGACCACTCGTCGTGCCAGGACCACAGCACCGCTCTCCGCACTTCAAGCGTGAAGTCTTCCGAAGTAACACGTAAGATGGTAATACTAGGTTCTGTAGTTGCCGTCTTTGCTGCTAAATCTGCTATTTCATTCCCCGGCAACGTTCGGTTTGATAGATAGTCCTTTATTATGGCTATCATAGAGTCCGCGAATTCCAGTGATATGAGCTTTCTGAGTAGACCAGCGTGCCACACGCGGTCGAAGACCCGTTCAATATCCAGGAAAATGGCCCCTGTGGATCGGTTTTCGTTGAATCCTCTCGTGATGGATTTCGTCATTCGCAATAGTTGTAACCTTGTCGAGTGTTGTGCCCGGAATCCGAATTGTTCGTTGATTACTAAGTTATTTTTGATTATGTGGTTCGTAAGTATTTTAATTTTCGCTAAAACCTTGCTCAGTGCTGAGGAAGCTGATTGGCCTGTAGTTTTCAGGCTGTGATTGGCTCTTTCTCGGTTTGGGGAACATGAGAATTTTGGCCTCTTTCTACTGTGGAGGGAATCGGCCTTTCTCAATTGTATAATTAAATATATTCGCCAGTAGCTTCAGTGCTTTGGCTGACAGATGTTTTAGAATTATATTTGGGATTTGGTCTGGCCCTGGGGCCTTCCTTGTGGGCAGGTGTTTGATGATCCATTTGATCTCACCCGCATTCGTTTTTCGCGTCTTATTGTGCGTTGGTGTTCTACCGATATTCTCGACCATTGCTTCCGTTTCGTCCACAAATGCTTGGTCTGACGGAAAGGCATTCGGTTCAAAGGTTGCCTCTAGGGCGTCTGCAAATGCTTCGGCTTTGTCTCGGGGAGTTTCCGCTAATCCGTTTGGCGTGTGGAGGGGAGGGACATGTCTATTCGTACGCGTTAGGTTTCTGGCTATTTTCCAGATTGTATGGCTTTGTGGGTCGATGTTACTTAGGACATCGTGCCATTGATTCATTGTGTATTCTTGTATTTGTTCGTTCGCTTGAATGCTTAGATCCGTGTACGCATTACGGTCTATTAAGTTACGCGATTTTTGCCATTTACGCCTAGCACGATTTCGGTCTTGAATGGCTTGTCTAGTGTCGCGTGGAAATCTTTGTGTAGAAGTTATAGGATATCTGATTGGGATGTGTTGTTCGGTGGCGAGCTTAATTGTTTCCACGATATGCTCAATAGCTTCGTCTTGTTTTTCATGTGTTTCGATTGTGTGTTCGTGTATAATGTTTTGTAGTGTGTTTTCGAAGGACTGCCAGTCTGCTTGTCTGTAATTGGGTCTTGGTGCTTCCGGTTTAAAAGTAATTGGGGCTTCAATTTCTAATAACACTGGGAGGTGATCTGAATTTAACTCGTTAATTACGTGTGTGTTTGTGTTCTGTGTAATGCCCTTGAGGAGTGCAATGTCGAGTATATCTGGTCTGTGTGTATGTACTCTTTGTATGAATGTCGGCTCTTCGGGGCCGGTTAGAAGTATGTTGTGTCTGTTAATGTATGCTAGTAGTTTATTGCCCAACTTGTTTGTAGCTACGCAATTCCAGAGGAAATGTTTCGCGTTCTAGTCCCCTGCTATTACTACTTTTTGGGCCATACGCAATAGTGTGTCAATGTCGTCCGTGCCAATATCGCAGGGTGGATTATATGCCGCAATAAATGTAACTTCTGTATTAAGAAGCTTTACCGTAACCGCGATAGGTTCTATTCGGTTTAGTTGGGGGACAAACACCTGGTGGCGTTGAACTGAATTTTGAATAACTACGGCTGTCCCTCCGCCTCTCGTATTTCTATCTGTTCGGTATACTGAGATAGGGACTGAGAAGCGATCTACAAGTCCCAGGTGGGTTTCGTTAATTAGCGCTATTTGGATTGAATTCCTTTGGAGGAATGTTTTTTTACCGTGGAGGGGAAAAACCGTTACAGGCGGAGGCCGACATACTGTGCCCAACAGTGTGAGGGTTCCTGCGCCCTGAAGGGGGAGGGTTACTCACTAAATAAACCCTCCAAGTGTTAGTTCGTGCAATGCTAATGTTATCGTGCATCATCGTGCGTTAGTCGGGTCCCGAATAGCACCCCGGTTAGTACTTGAAAGCTTTAAGCTGGCATGTAGTTCATGCGAGCGAGTCAGAAGTTGCTTTTTGGTAATGCCCATGAAACCTGGACGGGACCAAGAGGATTACATACGTTGTGTTAACTTGGTGTTAATATGAGACGCTATTTGTGCTTACTTATGATTAAAGTTGCACAGGCATAGGCCTGTTAGTCATTTTGGTGCGTGCTAATGTTAGTTTTAGCGTAAAATGTTATTCGTGTAATGTTTAAGCTCACATCTAGCGTTGCACAGGTGTAGACCTGCAAGTCCTTATGGTATTACCTAACGTTAGTGTTAGCGTAATATATTTTTCGAGCAATCCTTTAGCTTATATACAATGTTACACAGGTATTTACCTGCAAGTCGTTATGATATTTGCTAATGTTAGTGTTAGCGTAAACTGATGTTATTCGTGCAATTTTAGAGCTTATATCTAGCGATGCACAGGTGTAGGACCTGCAAGTCGTTATGATATGAGCTAATGTTATTGTTAGGTTACCAAAGATGTGTTTTTCGTGCAATATTTAAGCTTATGTCTAGTGTTGCACAGGTATGTACCTGCAAGTCGTTAGTATCAGCTATTGTTTTGTAACTATAACGTGCTTGATGAATGCTATCGTGCTAGATTTCTACTTCGTCTGCCCGAGACAAGCAGGTCTTGTCGTGTGTGCGTTTATCCTGGATTGGCCTGGTCGTCGGAGTGTCCTACTCCATCGTACGGTGGCCCGCTTTCACCGCGCACGTAGGACACTGGTGGGAGCCCCTAGTTCTCCCGGTCCGCCTCGGCAGTTGCCGAGGGCTTGTAGGGCTCTGTGGCAGCCTGCGGTCTGAAACAGGGAAAAGAAGGTTAAGTTGTGTGATAGAGAAGGAAACAGTCCTGTGTCAATGTTTGATTTAGTCGTGTAGTAGATTGTTCAAGAATTCCTCTACTTCCGTGTTATTTGGAGTCAGATTTCTGTCAAAAAGCGCTAGCGGTCTAGCGTGTTTATAAATTTCCATAGTATAGTTGCCTAGGTTCGTTATTAGAGGGTTGTGATGTTTATGCAAGTGTTTATACGGATCGTGTGAGAGCTTTTTAATGAATTGCTCTATCGTGTGCATTTTTAATTCATCGTGTAATAAGTCCGCTGGTGCAGTGTAAGGCGCATTTGCTACCAGTCGCAGTATTTTGTTTTGTAGTCGCTGTAGGCGCACAATGTGTGTTTTTGCGGCATAACCCCACACCGGAGCAGCGTAAGTGAGTATAGGGCGGATAAGCGTCTTGTATAGTGTTATTCCCATTTTGAGTTTTAGTTGCGAGTTCATGTTTATAAGGGGATAGAGTTTGCCTAATTGGGCGTTCGCTTTTGCCCTTATTTGAAATATATACTGCTTCCATGTGAGTCCCTGGTCCATTTTAAGCCCTAACCAGGTGACTGTGTTTTTCCACTCAATGTTCTCCCCAAATATGGTGAGTGGTGGGAGCTGGTGTTTACCTAGTCTATGGTTGATTCTTTTGGAGAATATGATAGCCTGCGTTTTCTTGGCATTCACCTTAATTCGCCATTTGGTGAACCAATCCTGTAGCTTGGTAAGGGCGTTTTGTAGCCTCCTGTGTATGAACTCGACTTTTCCCGATTTCGCTACAATTGCCGTGTCATCTGCGTAGATGAATAAGTTCGTGTTGTGTGTTTTCGGGATATCGTTCATTGTTATATTAAAGATAATCGGCCCCAATATACTTCCTTGTGGGACTCCCGCTTTTATAGGGCGGGGGGAAGAGAGATGGTTGTTTACTCTGGACTGGAATGTCCGATTGTGTAGGTAGTTTGCGATTAGTTTTATTAGAGAGTCGTGTATATTAAGTGTCTTGAGTTTCTTGAGCAGGCCCGCGTGCCAAACTCTGTCGAAAGCGCGTTCTACATCTAGTAGGAGTGCGCCTGTCGATTTTCGGAAGTTAAACCCATGCGTGATGTGTTCTGTGGCTCTCAGAAGTTGCAGGGTTGTGGAATGGCGAGCGCGGAATCCGAATTGTTCGGGTATAGTTAGGTTTTGTTTGATTAACTGTGCATTTAGGCGTTTTAGTATTACTTTTTCAAGTAGATTTCCCAGAACGCTTAGTAGACTGATTGGTCTGTAGTTCTGTGGGTTCGAGAGATCTTTGCCCTTCTTGGGAAAGTGTGCGACTATAGCTGACTTCTGTAAGGGTAGTACCCTTTCTCTAGCACATAGTTGAAGTTTTTGGATAGTAGTTTGATAGCATCTTCGGGTAGGTTAGCTAAGGCTATCGCCGGAATGCTGTCTGGCCCAGGGGCCTTTCGTTTCGGTAGATGTTTAATGAGCCATTTGATTTCGCTGGGACATTTTTTCTTATTTTATTGTGCGTTATTTGGTCTTTATATTCGCGCATTTCTTCCTCGGTTTCGGCGGTGAATTGTGGGCAAGATGGAGTGACGTTTGGAGATAATGTCTCTTGTAGCGCATTTGCTTTTTCTTTATCGGTGGTGGCTATGTTTTGATTAGTATGGAGTGGAGGGATTTGCACTTTATCGCTTTATGCACTGAGTCTCGTTCATAATCGAGATTCTCTAGTGTGTTCTGCTATTGGCTCGAGACGTGATTTGAGATCCTCCTTACACTCTATACGAATGTGTCGGCCGAAGAGGGTGAGTCCTGAGGTGATGGCGGCGGTGAAATGCGTCCTGTCTTGAAAGACAAGTCGCACTAGGGGTGTCGCTCCGTATTTTCCCCTAATCCTAGAGGCACCGACTAGTGAGCTCCATTTTCGCTGTCCCTCCTGTAGTATAATCTGCGGATGCAGGTGTCGATTAACTCCAACGGCAACTGCGCCGAAGCGGCCGTACCGTGGGTTGGTTACAGGAGGTTCGGTGGCGGCGGTGCTGTGTTGAGGTGGTCCGATGCTAGGAGCGGCGTTCTGTGTTTGGTCGGAATTGGCGGCCAATGTGGCTCCATTTTCCGGTGTAGTTTGCGTACTCCCAGGAGGTACGGTGACGGCGGTGTTGTTTTGAGGTGTCGCCTTGCTAGAACCGGCGTTCTGCGACGGCTCGTAATTGGCGGCCGATGTGGTTCCATCTTCCGGCGTAGTCTGCGTGTTTCGACGATTCTTCTTCCTGACCATGCTTCCTCTCCACCGGCAACTGGCCGGAGGAGTGGCCTTTTTTTTTTAAAGGTTTCAAGAGGGGGTTTAGGGAGAAGTGTATCGTAACTGCCGAGGTACCGCCGAAGCACCCTCGCAGTACGTAAGGATACAGCCGGCAAATTACCGGGATCGGGGAAGGGTATTCCGGGTGACAGACATGGCGAGGCCCTGACTGCCACACGCGGGGAAAAAGGAATGGGATGGTAATTTCCGGGATCATCATGGTAATGGGTTCCAGGTAATCAAGTCCGTAGCTGATAGTCCAGAGGCACTGCAGAGCTTTCTCCTGCATCTGAAGTTGCATGGTCGTGTTCCGTGACTATTGAAGCCGTATCTTTTGAATTGTTCAAATTGTTCCTGTGTTGGTATCTTGCGGACTTCTGGTTGTGGAGTTGGCGTTGGCTGACTGAAGGATTCTGATGGAAGTACGGAGGTGTGCGCTAGTGTAGATGTAAAAGGCTGCTGAAGTCGATCTTGTCGCTCTTGTTGATAATTAGCCTGCTGGGATGGTGGCAGGAAGTGTTGTACTTCAGTTTGAGTAGCGGCCACTTGAGTTGTTGGAGTAGTCGTGTTCTCTATCTGTGTCAGCTTTTGCTGGATTGAGTCGAGAATATCTCCATTGCCTGCGACGTATTCAGTGAGAATTCTGACTTGAGCTCGTAGCGCTTGAACTGGTTCTTGAAGATGAAGTCCGGAGAATGTGTTGGCGGTGGTGTTGCTTAAGGTGGTGACGGCGTTGGTTATTTGTTGTAGGGCGTCTTCGATGTTACTCAGTCGTTGGTTGAGGCTAAGAACCTCAGAGCAGAGGTATTCTACTTCCTTACTGGGCGGTTGTGTACTAGTGGTGGCGGCGGTGTATGTGGAGTTCGGCCCTTGGATTGTTGATTCTTGCTGCGTTGTCTGCGTTGTCGGTTGTGTAGGCTGAGGAGATTGACAAAGCTCAGGTTGTGGAGGCTGAGGAGGTGGAGACTGCTCACGTTGTGATGCGGCGTGGTTTCGGTGCCTGGGGTAGAGCGGACAGCAAACCTGCCCGGTGTAGTGCTCTCTCCTGTCACAGGTGGCGCAATATCTACGACGTCGGGTGAGGTCGTGGTGCTGACAGGAGGATCTCAGTACTGCTGCTCCACAGTAGTGACATTTGGCTCGGGCGACACAGGACTGGGCTTCATGTCCAAAAGAGCAGCATCTCCGACACGGCTGGATCCATTCGTTCCGACTACACTCTATACGAATGTGTCGGCCGAAGAGGGTGAGTCCTGAGGTGATGGCGGCGGTGAAATGCGTCCTGTCTAGAAAGACAAGTCGCACTAGGGGTGTCGCTCCGTAGATTCCCCTAATCCTAGAGGCACCGACTAGTGAGCTCCATTTTCGCTATCCCTCCTGTAGTATAATCTGCGGATGCAGGTGTCGACTAAATCCAACGGCAACTGCGCCGAAGCGGCCGTACCTTGGGTTGGTTACAGGAGGTTCGGTGGCGGCGGTGTTGTGTTGAGGTGGTGCGATGCTAGGAGCGGAGTTCAGCGTTGGGTCGGAATTGGCGGCCAATGTGGCTCCATTTTCCGGTGTAGTTTGCGTATTCCCAGGAGGAACGCTGACGGCGGAGTTGTTTTGAGGTGTCGCGTAGTTAGAACCGGAGTTCGGCGTCGGCTCGGAAGTGGCGGCCGATGTGGCTCCATCTACCGGCGTAGTCTGCGTGTTACGACGATTCTTCTTCCTGACCATGCTTCCTGAGTGCCCATGGCTCTGGGAGGAGTGGCCCCTCGCGAAAAGACATCCCCGGACAAAGTTCGTACCCGCGGGAAAAACACTGCAATTGCACCTGCTGCAATGTTTGGACAACCTTAGAGAATGGAGCTCCAAAAACGGCTTCCGTTTCTCAACTGAGAAGCCAATGTGCGTTATTTTCTGGCGTCGCAGGAGACGATTGCACAGCTAAGAGTATGATGTGACCGTTCCCTGAATATCATGCGAGGCAAATCGTGGGGAGCGGATCGGACAATTTTGTTGCGAATGTATCGCGCATTGATCCGATCCAAACTAGACTATGGGTGTACTGTTTATTCGTCAGCACGTCCATCAGGGTTGTGCCATTAGATGTATGCCTAAGAACCCAACTTTCGCTCCTTTTTTCATCACCACGCTAAGAGACCGATATAGGAATAGCACGCTTAGTCCTAAACCTGCGGGGCTTCGTTTCCAAGAGCTTCTAATGAAGTTTGGAGTGGAACTGGCTAGGATGTTCGCCAAGGGCGAGAGGCCTTTACCCCCCTTGGCTATCTGGCACGTCCCATGTAGATGACCGTACACCAGAAGTCCACGATGCCTATTTCAAGTATCCGCACGTATTTTTTAGAATTTTTGTTAGGCTACACTAACCGTCGATCTATTTATACCGACGGGTCAAAGAGCACCAACGGTGTTGGGTGTGCTTATGTTTATGGAACCGAACCACATACATTCGGTTTTCCAAATAGCACTTCCATTTTTACTGCAGAGCTTTATGCAATTTACCGAGACGTTTTGTATGTGCGCCGTCGTAAATTAGGTGACTGCCTGATTTTGAGCGGTTCCCTTAGTGTACTGCAGAGCCTTTGTCAGTTGTACAATCCCCATCCTATTGTACAACGTATCCAGGATGGCCTCCATGTTTTACACGCTTCTGGCGTTGACGTGGTGTGTGCATGGATTCCTGGTCACGTAGGCTTGCCGGGGAATGAACTGGGAGATTTAGCAGCAAAGACGGCAACTACAGAACCCAGTATTACCATCTCACGTGTTACTTTGGAATACTTTAAGCTTGAAGTACGGAGAGCGGTGCTGTCGTCCTGGCACGAGTGGTCAGTTCTCCGCGGTAATAAGCTTAGAGAAGTGAAAGAACTTCCGATAAACTGGATAACTTCATGTCGCACATCTCGCCGCGAGGAGGTTAGTTTGGCTCGATTAAGAATAGGGCACTGCAATTTTTCGCATGGTTACCTATTTGAAAGGCACCCTGCCCCTCTATGTCCGCTGTGTGACAATCTTTTGTTTGTCCGTCACGTGCTGCTAGACTGTTCTTCTCTAGAGCACCTTCGAGATTCTCTGCAGCAGCCTGGCAGGCTTGCCGAGGTCTTAGCGGACGACAAAACAGCGGTTGATAGAGTTTTTAAGTTTTTAGCTTTAGGATTGTAATATGAATTTGAGGATTTAAATTTTTAGATATTTGTTTATGATTTTTGACATCTATTACCTTGTTTTATATCTGGCTATTGCCACTGTATTTTACGTTTATGGATATATTTTTATTGTTACCAGTGGTTTTATTTTTGATTGAAATGTATATCTGGCTATTGCCAGAATTTTATTAGGGCGCTGATGACCTAGAAGTTGAGTGCCCTTAAACCCACAAATCAAATCAAATTGGTCCATAACATGGATACCGTAGGGGATCTTCGGACTCCCAAACATCGGAGGAGTCGGCATAGGACGGGGAAAGTCACTTCATTGGTCCCAAGTGCGCCAAGGTCAAACGAAAGAAGAAAAAAAGATAAAGACTGGCCACTAATCTCTTTTTAATATGGAAATAATCCAGTGGAGTGTTAATGGGTTCCGGGCACGTTATCCGGACATACAGCACTTAATCTTTCAAAGAACTCCATCAATTGTCTGTCTACAAGAAACCCATTTGAAGCCTCACCACGCATTACATCTTCGTGGTTTTTCGGCATTTAGACATGACTCTGCAGCTGATCGGCGCGCAAGCGGTAGTGTTGCTACTCTGGTGGCACATACCATCTCTGCCACAAGCATCCCGCTTAACTCGCCGCTGCAAGCTGTAGCAGTACGCGTCCTGTTGCAGGGCCTGAGTCTGTCTATTTGTAACGTCTATCTGCCACAGGTCAGTGTCGTACGACAAAACGATCTTCGGGCTCTTTTGGCATAGATTCCACCACCGATCTTCTTTCTGGGCGATCTGAATGCCAGAAATACATTTTGGGGCTCCGACACAGACGATGCTCGTGGTTGCCTTGTAGCAGACGTGTGCGATATGTCCGGCTTACTTTTGTTAAATACTGGTGCCCCTAGTACCTATTCTTGATTGGCCGGTTCTCTCCGACTTATATGGCAGTGATCATTATCCCATTAACATTCACCTATCCACCCACCATCCTGTGCCAACACGACACCCTCACTGGATTATTTCCAAGGCTGATTGGGAGAAATTTCGATCCCTCATTTACTTACACGACAATGGCTTTGACACCATTGATGAAATGGTGGAGTATTTTACCTGCTCTATCTGCCAGCGTTCCTCGAAGTTCCTCTACGCGACGGCACGTTCCCGTACCGTGGTGGACCGAGGAATGCCGTTTGGCTATCAAAGCTCGTAGGCGTGCTCTGCGTGCTTTCCACCTGCATCCTACGGAGAGAAGTTTTATCTCTTTTAAACGCTTTCGTACGAGGGCACGTTTTGTACTTCATAGTGCAAAACGTAGCTCCTGGGAATCTTACGTTTCTTCCCTCTACCTGGGGTTCTAATGACCTAGCTGTCGACGGGCCCTTAAACCCTAATCACTCACTCACTTTTCCCTCTCCCGTCGCAGTTCTGCAACACAAGTGTGGACTGCTATTCGGCGTATGTACGCCAAGTGTCGCCGGACGATAATACCCGGTCTTGCCGTACAGGGATGCTCTTACATCCACGAGCAGGATATCGCCGACGCCCTCGCAGACTCTTTCGCTGTTGATAGCCAAACCCAAAGCCACCATCCTACCTTTTCACCCGTCAAGGAATCTGGGGAGCGGGTAGTCCTCAATTTTAAAAGTGACTCTACTGAACCGTACAACGCTCGTTTTACGGAGGCGGCGCTAGCCCATGCTTTGTCTCTCGCGAAGGACTCTTCTCCTGGGCCTGATGACATTCACCGACAAATGCTGCTTCATCCTCCACCTGAGGCTTTCACCTTCCTGCTGAACATCTACAACCGCATCTGGCTTCAGCAGGTTTTCCCTTCTTCTTGGCGCGAGGGTACTGTCATCCCTATCACTCGGCCCGGGAAGGACCGGACACTTCCCTAGCTACCGCCCTATCTGCCTGACGAGTGTCGTTTGTAAGACCATGGAACGAATGATTAACACTCGCTTAGTATGGTGGCTAGAGACGAATAACCAGCTGAGCAATGTTCAGTGCGGGTTTCGTCGTCATCGCTCGAGTGTCGACAACCTTACTCGCATGGAGGCCTACATCCAGAATGCCTTTGTCATGAAGCAGCATGTCGTGGGAGTCTTCTTCGACCTGCAGAAGGCCTACGACACTACATGGCGCTAAGATATCCTCCGTAATTTACACAACTACCATTTACGCGGCCATCTAGCTCTCTTTGTTTTTATTTTTTTACAACTTCGCCGATTTCGTGTCCGCATTGGCCATACGCTTTTACAAGAACGAATCCAGGAGAATGGTGCACCCCAGGGGTCGATTCTGAGTGTAACGCTTTTCGCCGTGGCCATCAACGGCATTGCCACTGTTGTTCGTAGCGGAATGCTAATGTCACTGTATGTTGACGACTTTGCGATATACTATCGCTCTCATAATTTAGAGCACATCGAGCGTCAACTGCAGCTGGCTATAACATCCATCGCCGAGTGGGCATTTCGCACCGGCTTTCAGTTCTCCCCTACGAAAACACAGTGTGTCCACTTCCATCGACTTCGTGGCGTATATACCCGGCTGCGTGGCACGCGTCTTCCGTTTCTTCCGCACCTGAAGTTCTTGAGCTTACACCTCGACACTAAACTTACATGGGAGCACCATATTTGTGCTTCCTGCGATCGTTCGCTTCGGGTGCTCCGGGTTTTATCTGGGGCATCTTGGGGCGGCGATCGCACGGTCATGTTGAGGTTGTATCGCTCACTGTTCCGGTCCAAATTAGACTACGGCTGTTTTATCTATGGCTCCGCATCCGCCTCTAAACTCCGCCTTTTAGATACAATATATCACACTGGTATCCGTCTCGCTACTGGAGCTTTCCGTACAAGTAGAGTGGACTGTCTGTATGCTGATTCTGGCGAACCCCCACTGTCTTTCCGACGTTCGTTGTTACTATGTTCCTACGTGGCAAGGTTGGCCGCTCATCCAGGCCATCCTTCGTTTCCACCTGAATTGCGTCCAGACCTTCTGTTATACGAGGAATACAACTATCTCCCGTCCAAGCGGCATCAGTTTCGAGAACTGCTGACCCCACACGATCTACGATTGCCAGCTGTAGAGCGACATTCGCATGGCCGATGCCCTCCATGGCAGCTCCAGCGTGCACGCTTTGACCTGGAGCTGTCGAGCTGTGCGAAACCCCTCACTCGGTGTTTCATCAACTTTTCACCGCTGTTCTGGGCCGATACCGGATTTATACTCCGGTATTTACTGATGGCTCACAGACGGGTAGTGTGACGGGTTCCGCATTTGTATACCAATGCGACGTTCGCAAGTACTGCCTTCCAGACGCCAGTTCAGTATTTACGGTCGAGCTGTTTGCCATATTTTATTTCCTTCTTTTTATCTCCAGTTCAGGTCCTGGAAGTTTTATTATCTGTTCCGACTCTTTTAGCGCTCTCCAGGCCCTGCAACAGTTTATCGGCACCTCGGCATTGATTCTTAAAATTCAGACGTTGATCTCGCAACTACTGTCTCGCAGATGTCAGTTTGTTTTTACGTGGATCCCAGGCCATGTGGGCATTCCGGGCAACGAGCCGGCGGATGCGGCTGCAAAGTCTGCATGCCGCCTTCCGGAATATTCCACCCGTACGCTACCCTATGTAAATGTGCAGAAATATTTTCGTCGCCATCTATTTACTCACTGGCAGCAATCTTGGGAAGCGTTAGCTGGCTCTCAGTTACGGACAATAACACTGTACAACCCTGGCAGACCCGCTGCAGGGATTCCAGGCCTGAGGAGGTGATTTTAACCCGCCTGAGGATAGGCCACACTCGAGCCACGCATGGACATCTTTTGCGTGGTGATCCGGAACCTGTCTGTGCGACGTGCAATGTTCCACTCTCCGTCGCACATGTCCTCCTTGATTGTCCGCAATACGATCGTGAGCGTCAGTCCCTTGGCCTGGGCCTTACACTGTGCTCTGTTTTAGACAACGACGCAGTGGCTGTCAATACAGCACTGCGGTTTGTTGCCAGGATTGATTTTTGCAAGCAAGTGTACGGTGCTTTTATCTTGGCGGATATTGACTCTTAGTTGTTTTTTCTTTGGATGTTATTTCGTTTTTTACCTTTTAAAGATTTTATCAGCTTTAGGTTTTAGAAAGTTACGTTTTTACCAGTTGTTTAACTTTTAACTGCTTTAGCTCTTGGTTTTAGATATTTTAACATTTTTTAGTTATTTTAACTTTCACCTTTTAGCTTTTTAGGGTGAGGTTTTATTGTTGGCTTGTTTTATTCTTTGGACTTAGGGCCCTAATGACCTAGCTTTTGACGGGCCCTTAAACAATACTCACTCACTCATAACATGGATACTTATTATGCTGGGAAGGCTAAATACTGTAGGATGACTCCTGATGCTGTGTAGAATTGTTAACCTCAGTACCACACAACTTTTGGCATAATGTATTGTCACCTTAGTTCTGGAAATCTGGAGCCTGTAAATAATTCTTCGGCAGGAAGCCCAACAAAGATGACTAGGGTTAAGATGGTAAGCCACTTCTTTGACATTTCCCATGTAGCCTCGCTGACATTAATGACAATATGTAGCTTCGGTGGTGGAGTGAGTAGTTCAGTTGTTTACCTAAGCTTTCAGTGAAAACCAAAGCTAACCAGATATTTTTGTTAAAAATTCAAGAAAATTCAGTAAAAGAAAATAAAGAATATTAAAAGCAAAGTGTTAAATTGTTGCAAAGTATTCTGAATAGCTAGCCACATAAACACCTCATACAGTTGTTGCGTTTCTCAGCAATATTTCTATCTTCAGTATGAAGAGCATTATCAGAGTAGTGTATTGTTTGTAGTTCTCTTTAGTGAATGTTAAAATAACAATTTAGTTTAGTTGTTTATCCCTTACAAATATAAATGCTAAGTTTATCTAAGATACGGAAGGAAGAAAGTGGCAATAAAAATCCATGTTGATGTTGTTCTAATAAAGACTTGCTTTAGATGTCCCATATGCAAATAATAATCCCGCAAGTGGCCAAAACTGCTAAAATAAGCATTCACAAATTAAAATAATGAAATAATTTTTCTGTGTCCCAGTGCAAAAGCATCGCTTCCGAAGTGTATATCTATACTGCTTCCTCCCACCCCCAGGGGCCTACTAGGGTCTTGGCGCGCCCGGGTTCCCGAGCCACTCGCCACCTTTTCACCCCCTTCATACCCAATTGAGCCACGTTGTAGCTTCTTTTGTGGCTACTTTTCACCACCCTCTTCCTCTTCTAGGTTTATTCTGATTATTAGTTTGTAAGGTCTTAGGTTTAGAACTCCTGTCTCACCAGCAGGTATCATTCATATCTCCGTGGTCCTCTTCCACTGTTGTAGCGCAGCCTCCGGCTTGTGTGTCTTCGGAGGTCTCAGGCGCGAAGGTTCGGCGGATCCTTCATACTGGTCCCTTGTGCAGCCTTAGGTGTGGAGTCCGTCCACACTCATTTACTCTCACGTAGCTCTCTGAGGGCCCAGCCTGTGCTGATTCCCCGACGGGTTAGTATTACCGGCCGGACCTGTTACCGCTGACGGAACCCCGGGTAATCAACCACAAGTCCCCTGAATCCACGTTGACTCCATTGAGGCAGCGTGACCTAAAGTGGGGAGCCACCACTCCTGTGGTAGGGGCATAAAGGCGGGGTGTGCGTGGTGAACGCTTTACCCATGTGGACAAGCAGAATTGATCGGAGGGTAGTCCCTCTGACGAACACTGTGAGATCAGTCATGGAGGAGTCTCCATGACGGCACAGGCCGTGAAGATTTGGCATCTTTACCTTCCTTTGATCCCGGATGGCAGGCTGACGCCGACGGTTCCGGAAGGAGGTCCAATCAATCATGTAGCCGCGCAAAAACTGCCTTTTTGACTCTTTTCATCGTGATATTGGCCTATGAAGGGAAGACGATTAGGAATATTAGCCTATTTTACATCAAACGCGAAGTAGATAGGATATGTGGCCCGGTGAAGAGCGCGATGAGACTACGAGACGGTACGCTGTTAATTGAGACCAACACGGCAGACCAGCTCCAGAAACTTTTGAAAGCGGGTTTGTTGGGATCCTACCCAATACGGGTAGCCCCACACAAATCGCTCAACTCATGTAGGGGAGTTATAACCACACCCAGTCTGGACGGTTTGTCGAACGAGGTGATTGTCACTTGCCTCTCCGACCAGCGTGTATGTCAAGCCTACCATCTTACTCAAAACCAGGATGGCAAGGAGATAGCTTTGACGTTCAAAGGCACTAAATTGTGTGAGTGTATCTTTGTGACTGCGAACGTGCTGCCGTACGCCGGTATTTGCCGAACCCCATGCGTTGCTTTGGATGTCAGCGGTTCGGTCATACCAAGACCTGTAATAATCCCACCCTTTGTGAGCGTTGTGGTTTACCAGCCCATGAGGACACGGCATCTACACAGAATCCTCTTTGTGTGAACTGTGGAGAGAGCCATCCATCAAGCTCGTGTCTGTGTTCCTCATTTATGTACAAGAAGGCTATACAGGAGTTACGCATGAAAGAACGGCTCACATTTTTGGAAGTGCTTTGAGCAGCTGAAACCTGCGACCACAAGAGGTTTTGCGTCAGCAGTCCGACGTACTCCTGTCCACACTGTGGCGGTTCAACACGTTCCAGTCGCTGATGCTTTAACGTAGACTGACTTACCAGCGAGCATCTGTTCACCGTCCCGTGGTACAACTGCACCGGCAACTATATCTTCCGCTGTGCGTACACCCCTTCACCAGCACCAGCCATCCACAAGCAGTGGCCACACCACTCTGCCTGTAAGCACAAATCGTTTGCGACCTAAACAACGGGCGAGTAGTCGCGCATAATCAATAATGTCCCGCTCCCGTTCAACGAGCCGCCGGGGATCTTCAGACTCCCGGACATCGGCGGAATCGCCTGAGGGCGGCGAAAATCGCTTGGTCGGTCCCAAGTGCCACAAAGTAAAGATGAAGACCAACCCGTAATCTCGTTTTAGTATGGGAATAATCCAGTGGCATGTTAATGGGTTCCGGGCATGTGTTCCAGACATACAGCATCTAGTTACACAACGCTTTCCATCAATTGTGTCTGTCTACAAGAAACCCATTTGCACGCCAATCACGCTCTCTACCTTTTTTTCGGTATTTAGACATGATGCAGCTGATCGGTGAGTAAGCGGTGGTGTTGCTATTCTGGTGGCACATCTCTGCCACCGGCATCCCGTTTAACACGCCGCCGCAAGCTGTAGCGGTGCGTGTACAGCTGCAGGGCCTGTGTTTGTCTATCTGCAATATCTATTTGCCGCCACTCTGTCGTACACTAGAACAATCTTCGGGCTCTTTTGGCACAGATTCCGGCGCCGCCGCTCTTTGTAGGCTATCTGAATGTCAAAAACACCTTATGGGGCTCCGATACAGACGGTGCTCTTGGGTATCTTGCAGCACACGTTTGCAATCTGTTAAACACTGGTGTCCCTACCTTCCTATCCTCTGCATACGGTACCTACTCTGCCTCATATTTCTTTCTGTAGCCCTGCCTTGGTGCCGTTTGTTGATTGGTCGGTGCTTTCCTACCTATTTGGCAGTGATCATTACCCCATTAACATTCACTTATCTGGTAGTCATTCTGTGCCGAAGCCGCATCCTCACTGGATTATTTCCAGGGCGAACTGGGGAAAATTTCGTTCTCTCATTCATTTTACAGACGATGTTTACACAGCGCAGCGGATTCCAGCATCCCTCGTGATATCAGTACACCTCGTCACTTTCCTGTGTCTTGGTGGCCTTGGAATGCCGTTTGGCTGTCAAAACGCACAAGTACGCTCTGCGTGATTTCAGTTTACATGCTACGGAGAACTTTATTGCCTTAAAACGTTCTCGTGCCAGGGTACGTTTTGTACTTCGTAGTGCAAAGCGCACCTCCTGGGAAATTTGCGTCTCTTCCCTTTCCCGTCGCATTTCGGCACAAAGGGTGTGGACTGCTGTTCGGCGTATGTACGGCAAATATCGCCGGGCGATAATTCCCCGTCTTGCCATACAGGGCACCACTTATATCTCCAAACAAGATATCGCCGACACCCTTGCTACTTCGTTCGCTGCTAATAGCCAAACGAATAGTTACGACAGAGAGAGCTTTTATACTTCTCAAGGAATCTGCCGAGCGGATAGCTCTTGATTTTAACAGTGACTTAGTGAATCGTGCAACACACCTTTTACTGAAGCGAAGCTAACGCGTTCCTTATCTCTCGCAAAGGACTCTTTACCAGGTCCCGATGACATCCACAGACAAATGCTACTTTGTCTTTCATCTGCGGTACCCTCCTTCCTGTTGGGTATTTACTACCGTATCTGGCGTGACCAGATATTCCCGGCTTCCTGGCGAGTGGGTATAGTCATCCCTATCCCTCGATCAGGAAAAGACAGTGCACTCCCTCTAGCTACCGCCCTATTTGCCTAACGAGTGTGGTTAGTAAGACCTTGGAACATATGATTAACACACGCTTGGTTAGAGACGAAAAATCTGCTGAGCAATGTTCAGTGCGGTTTTCGTCGCCATCGTTCCAGTGTCAACAATCTGACACGCATGAAGGCTTACATAGAAAATGCTTTTCTGCTGAAGCAGATGTCGTGAGTGTCTTTTTCGACCTAGAGAAGGCTTGTGGTACTACCTGGCGCTATGGTATCCTCCGTACCCTTCACGGTTACTGTTTAAGGTGTCACTTAGCCGCATTTGTTTTAAATCTACAACTTCTATGCTTTCGTGTCAGCATTGGAAACACGCCCTCACAAGAGATGATCCAGAGGAATGGTGTACCCCAGGGGTCGATACTCAGTGTCACGCTTTCCGCAGTGGCCATTGACGGCATCATTTCATTTCTTTTTCTTCTCCTTTTTTGTTTGTTTGTTTAACGACGCTGTCAATTGCCAGGATTACATCAGCGTCACCGGTGTGCCGGAATTTTGTCCCGCAGGAGTTCTTTTACATGCCAGTAAATCTACTGACATGAAGCTGTCGTTTTTAAGCACACTTAAAAACCATCGGCCTGGGTCGGATTTGAACCCGCGACCTTGGGATCAGTAGGCCAGCGTCTAACCAACTGAGCCACCCAGACCGACATTTTTTAAACATTTTATTTATTTATTTATTTATTTATTTATTTATTTATTTATTTATTTATTTATTTATTTATTTACTTATTTATTTATTAACGGGATCGCTAGTGTTCGTAGCGGAATCCCGATGTCACTGTATGTTCACGACTTTGCGATCCACTATCGCTCTTATAGTCTTGAGCAGATCGAGCGCCAGCTGCAGTTGAACATAACATCTATTGCCGAGTGGGCGCTTCGTACCGGCTTTCAGTTCTCCCCTACGAAAACACAGTGTGTCCACTTTCATCGACTTCGCGGTGTACACCCTCCTCCTGATCTCCATTTACGTGACACATTTCTGCCGTTTGTTCCGCACCTCAAGTTCTTGGGCCACCACCTCGACATTAAAGTCACATAAAAGGTCATATTCGCCATCTTCGTGCTTCCTGCGATCGTTCGCTTCGAGTGCTCCGAGTTTTATCTGGAGTATCTTGGGGCGGCGATCGGACTGTCATGTTGAGGTTGTATCGCTCCCTGCTGTGGTTCAAACTAGACTATGGCAGTTTTATCTACGGCACAGCGTCTGCCTCTAAACTTCGCATTATAGACACTGTCCATCACACTGGTATCCATCTTGCTACTGGGACTTTCCGCGCCAGTAGAGTCGATTGTCTGTATGCCGGATCTGGTGAACCTCCGCTGTCTCTCCGACGCTTGTACTTGCTTTGCTCTTACGTGGCACGTTTGGCCGCTTATCCAGGTAATCCTTCTTTTCCGTCTGTTTTGCGTCCAGACCTCGCCCACTGTTATCTGCGGAACACAACTATATTCCGTCCGAGTGGTATCATATTTCGTGAACTGCTCACCACACATACCCTCAGGCTGCCTGCCGTAGAGCGATATTTTTTGCCGCTGTCCTCCAGCGTGCGCGCTTCGATCTGGAGAGCTATCGGTCTGTACGAAGGTGACTACCCCTCCCTCGGTGTTGCGCCAACTCCTCACCGCACTTAGGGATCGTTAACGGAATTTCACTCGGTATTCACCGACGGATCCCAGGTGGGGTGGGGGGGGGGCGGAGGGGGTATTACAGGGTATAGTTTCATGTACAACGGTGAGGCTCACAAGTACCGACTACGGACAACAGTTCAGTTTTTACGGCCGAGTTGTTTCCCATCTTTCATTTTTTACTTTTTATCGCAAGTTCAGTTCCTAGACATTTTATTTTCTGTTACGATTCGTTGAACGCTATTTAGGCGCTGCAATGGTTTGTTGGCAACTCGGCCGTAATTCTTAAAATACAGACTGTCACATCTCAGTTACCTCGCGGATACCAGTTCGTTTCTAAATGGTGCCCAGGTCATGTAGGTGTTCCCGGGAATGAGGAGGCAGATGCAGATGCTAAGTCTGTCATGTTCCTGAGTTTTCCACCCACATGCTGCCACATGTAGAAGTGCAGCATTACTTCCGACGCCATATATTTGCTGTCTGGCAGCAGTCCTGGGAACCATTAAGTGGCACTCAATGGTGAACAATCAAAGACACCGTACAA
Organism: Tenodera sinensis; assembly: GCA_030765045.1. NCBI lineage: Eukaryota > Metazoa > Arthropoda > Insecta > Mantodea > Mantidae > Tenodera > Tenodera sinensis. The sequence continues at coordinate 131,363,145 of CM060965.1, read as the reverse complement.
CCCTGACAGACCTCTTGCAGGGATTCCAGGCGGGAAGAGGTGATCCTAACCCACTTCAGGATAGGCCACGCAAGAGCAACTCATGGGCATCTACATGGTGACCTTGGTCTAATTGTACTGTGTGCTCTGTTCAACTCTGTAGCACATGTCCTGGTTTGTCCGTGATACACTCGAGAGCACCAGTCCCATGGCCTGGGTTTACTCTTCCGTCAGTCTTGGGAAACGACTCAGCAGCAGTCAACACAGTGTTGCGGTTTGTTGCCCAAATTGTATTTGGCAAGCAAGTTTAACTTGTATTTTATTTCTTAGCCTCTTTGGACCTTTAGGATGTTTTACCCCTTTTATTTTTAACATTTAAATGGCTACTGTTTGTTATGTGTTTTAATCTTTTAACAGTAAATTTTAACGGGTGGTGAGTTTCCCTGTTTTTATCTTTTGACTTGGGGCCCAAAAGACCTAGCTGTTGATGGGCCCTTAAACACTACTCACTCACCTCTTCCTCCCATTATATACCTGCACCATAAGATTATATTGTCATATTTATATATATTCAGGCCAGAATTTAGGAGCTCTGATGCCCCTGGGCAAAAAAACATTTGCTGCTCCCCCAACTTGCAACATATATATTACTTAAATTTTCACAACATAGAGAATGGTTTCGCTAGTTTGGATACTTAAGTATGACTGGCAAACACCATAAGTGAGTTTATTAAAATTTAAGTAGAAACATCTTAATAGAAAGAACTTACACTAAAGAGGCATCACCCCATATTAAATGTCAAAACATGTTTAAATAACAAGAGGCTTTCTCCTCGTCCTGTCATTTGCAAATAAGTTTATGAGTTCGTCATAGTCCATTTTCACTGTTGTCACATTCAATTGCAAGTACACCAAGATAACTAAGACGATCCTTCACTTGTGATGTTCTTAAATAATTATTTATGTGTCTTAGAGCAGAAAATGATCTCTCAGTTGAGCAATTGGAAGCAGGAGTGCTCAAGTATATTTGTAGAGCTATGTTTAACTTTGGGTAAACACTCTCTAGACAGTTACCTTTTAACATCTTGCACAGCTGTGTAAGGGAGAGTGACACATTTTCATTCTTTTCTATGCAGTGTTTGAAGTGTAAGCATTCAAGTACAAATGCTGAATCTTCAAGATCCGAACTGTAGACTTTCTGAAGTCTGGATGATGCTTCCTGAATTTCAAGTGGACTAAGCATCTTCAGATTTGTCAAAAACACATACAGTTCACCGAATTCCTTGTAGAAAGAAACTCTGTTGCTCAGTTCTTCAATCAATTAGCCAGAATCAGAAGGAAAGACATCTGTAAGTCATCTGAATCATCATTTTCTTCAGAGTCTGAATCAGATTCATCAAGGAATCTTTTCGTTTTCTTAATGTGTTTCTTATCCTGATGAATTATAGTAATGTTACAAAGAGATTCAAATTTCTTCTGCCCTAGATTATTGAAAACTTCATATCCCATTTTCATTTCTTTCAAGAAACCAACCAAAGAATTATACAAATTATACAGTGGCTACATCCATGTCTGCTGTTTGTAAATGCTTACTTACAACATTGAACCTTTCAAGAATGGAATTCCAAACTATAGTAATAAAAGGTGTCTCAAGGCTACACAACTTCTTCATTATGCCTTTGGATTCCGATTTCTCCAAAGATTTCTCACTTTCATTCCCTATTATTGACAACAGTGCTCTAACAATTGCCTCGCTATCTTTGTTCAAGCTTGGGCAAGCTTCTTCTCTAGTAGACCATCAGGTTCTCTTTAGTGAAAAATGTGCTTAAGTGATTCCATCGATGATTAGAAGTACTGAAAAAATTAAATATTTCTTGCAAAATGTCAAAAAAATAAGTTGCTTGGTTACATCTTGCTGCACTTGAACCCACCAAATTCAGAGTGTGCGCTGTACAAGGAATATAGAAAACATAAGGAGAGAGAGCTCTGATTCTAGCTTGCAAGCCTGAATAAATATATGGGATATTTGGTGCATTGTCATAACTCTGTCCTCTGCAGTTACCTATGTCCAGTCCATGTCTCTCAAGACAGTTTATCACTGCATTTGACAGATCCTGGCCACCATATCCTGGATTTGGCACAAATTCAAGAAATTGCTCTTCAGCTAGCCCCTCTTTGTTGACATAACGCAAGACAAACCTTAATTGGTCATTATGTGCAATATCAGGGCTGGAGTCAATTATATAGTATTTTGCTGCAATAACTTGTGCCACTATTTCTTCAACAACTCTCTTCCCCATGATTTTCATTATTTGCTCATATATAGCAAAAGACAGATGAAGTTTTTCCACTTTCAGAATCCTTATATAGTGACATGTGGCTAGCAAGAAATGGATCAAATTTGGCAATAAGTTCCATGCACATTAAAAAGTTAGGTACCATTATGAACACTTCCAAGAATTTCATCATTGCCACGGAAAGGCAGTCCTCGAGAGGAAAGTTTCTTCACAACAGCAACAACCCTTTATAAGACATTATGCCAGTACTGAGCTTCATTTTCAAGCTGTGAGAATAATTTTCTATCTATCCTTGTCAAAATGGAACTTCTGTTTATTAAATTAAGAACACAGTCTCAGTGCCTTGAACTGTTTTCATGAATTGCAATTAGCTCTGGATGTTTCCAGTTTGAGAAACCACGAGGTCCTGCCAAGTCTGATGTTCCTCCAAAAAGAGTACATGGTGCACAAAATAATGTTTCCTGACTTTCAGAATATACTAAATAATCTCTCTTAATTTTATGGTTCACCAGCTTTCTCTGAAAAAATGCACTAGTACAACATCTTGTGGCACCATCTGTAAACTGATATTTCGACTTAGAAAAGTCACCTTCTTTATTTTGTTTTACCCCGTTCATTGCAATATAGTCCCGTGTTTTATCAGTTTTTTTCCAAAGAGAAGGATCAGCACTAATTTTAAAGGATTCATCAGCAACAATGGAAGTTCTGCCTTCACTTTTGTTTGATAAAAGTTTTTTTCATCTTTAGATTTATTTGGGGTACTTGTTTCCCCATAGTCCTCAGCTTCACTTGGCAAGGGCATTTCTTCTTGACATTAACTCCTTGGGGTCGATTTTATAAACACATCAAGGCGTGGAACTTTTCTCAATGTGTCTTCTTCTCTTTTTCTTTTATCTTTCGCCAATGAACGATACTGAGCCCTACTAAGTCTCTTTCTTCCTGTCATTTTATTCAGTGACAATCGACACTGAAACTAGAAAACTAAAGAAAATATGATAAACAGTTGAAAAACTTAAAAGATTCAAACATAACCTACTACTTCATTATGCCAGAATGCCAGCTCATTAAATATAAAAGAACTCAATATAGTTACAATAATAATAATTATTGTTCATTACCTCAGCTAACAATATATAGAAAACTAACGTTAATGAATAACAGCACACACTTTCTGATCTTACAATTTTTTCCTGTGTTAATTTATTCTCACTATTGGAATGCGTTTTGCTTTGTCTCCACTACATGGGCATAGCGTGCAAAATAATCAGCATAGTCAACATGCGTCACTTAATATTCCTCCGCAAGCAGCACATTTAAATGAACTTGATGTTTCATGTCTATGCCTTTTTTTTTTTTTTGTGCAGCTTTCCAGAATTTTGCTGTCCTGGGCAGTTGCCCGGTTTGCCTTGCTGTAAATATGGCCCTGTATATATTATATTTATATCTGTGTTAATATTGGCTGGAATTTGCATCAATTTGATCTTTGTTATTTAATAATTGAGGTCTGAGTTGACTGCATTGTTTTTTTGTTTAGTAATGTCCTCCAAACCAATATGTCATATGAATGAGTGAAAGAAATTAGTGAAGTGGTGCTCAAATGAGCCTGAGGTCCATAGAGCTTAAAGTTGCCTAACATTTGTCTTCTCAGGATAAGGGAGAAGCTCAGAAAAAAACATCCGGATATCTCACTCTAACCGAGATTCAAACTTGTGACCTCTTGAATGTGAGGCAGACATGCTACCACACTAAAGAGGCAGGCTCCAATTGGCTATGTTCTGTATTGCCAATGTATCTACTTCTCAGTAGAAGATAGAAATAATGCATATTTAAAACAAATTAATCTATTTATTATTTCAGAAGTATGAATTACAGCAGAGTTTTGCAGATCATTCTCATCAAGCAAGCATACGGTGCCTATCTAGTTGTGCACGACTTATGGCTTCAGGAAGTGCTGATGAAACAATTTATCTGTATGATACAACAATGCAAAAAGAAATTGGTGTACTAATGCAGCATAGTGGTAAGCAAATATTGAAACAGTTGAAAGAACCTGATTGCCATCATACTTAGCATATTCTCTTTTTCACTTACATTAAGTTTCAGGTACATTAATCACACTAAAATCTATAATATACAGTAGTGAAAATAAACTATAGGGCATACGGAATAAGAAGGCACACGAGGCGAAGCTAGGCAAAGGTGGGCGAGAGCAAGTAGCCTATCCTAGAGAGGCGACGTTGCCCAGTTCGGTAACTCATTGTCTATCGCAATATTTGCTTTTCAATTTTCTCTTTGCACTCAACAAATCCAGCAACTGCTCATCATTATGAAGTATTCCATTGAAAAGAGCTGGAAATGTTGAAGCTGACTGTCCAAGAAACAATATTTTAGGTGGCCTGTAGCCCAAGATATCAGTAATGAAATAAACATAGCTGTCAGCAATAGCAAACCCCACATGTCTTGCATCATGGTTGTTTATTAAGTCAACTCAAATCATTTTCTGAGGAGTTATTAGTCTTCCGAGTCATATTCAAGATATACATATATTTACAGTGATAAGTGTCTTACTGTTACTATAACTTGTTTTGCTGTTAAGAAACATGACATCGAAACCTAGTGGCTTACAGAACGAGTAGATCAAAAGGGAAAGTGTTGCATTCAGATGTGTGGACAATTATTTTCAGTGTTTACACGTTTTTAAAACAGTTGGTCTCAGAAGAAATGAGTGCGAACACTGCATTTAAATACATAATTTAGAAGCTGATTAACATACGTGCAGAAATTTTGCATAACACTTTTAGAAAAAATGAGAAATGTAAGAAATGGCTCAAATGCACACTATGCCATTCACTTAAATTTACTTAACTCTTTCATGTTCACTCTGATAAGAAAAATATTTACACAAAAACATTCCTAGAAAATTAGAAATAATAAAAAAAAATTAAAACGCTAGAGTTGTAATCTTTAATCATTTGAGCCCAGCTTCCATCATGAAGGATGTAAACTCACTAGACTCAATTGTTACAAATTGCAAATGCAATTGCCTGATGAGGAATTTTTATTTGAAGCATATTATAGGATTACACAGCTATCTCTCGTTTTAAGGAGAGAGAAATTGTTATGACTGATTTTAATTTGACACCTTGCAATCCTTCACCGCCTTTGCTACTGTCTCGCGTGCATATCTTCCGTCTCTTTCTTTTGCATAGCCATATGGTTCAGCAACAGCGCACCATAGTTGATCATTGATTGGAGATACTTATGTGCCTTCTTGTTTCGTGCTCCCTTTAGACATACTTTAAAAATACTTTTTTAAGAATGTTGAAATGGCCACAACCTTCTATTCGATTTTTCTTAATTACTTAGAGACAGGATAGATTATAGTACATAAACTGTCCCAAGAGATTTTCATATGTCTTTCTCATTGTTGTAATTGGATTTCTTTAATTGAGCAAGTTCCCCTGTCCTTGATAGTACTATTATTATAAGTCATCTATAGATGGAATGGTCATTTTAATTATTTGGTCATCATATTGTAGACTCTCAAGCTGTGTTTTGGACCAGTTATTACAATGCCAGGGTTGTTTTTAAGATTTCATAAATTCTATATCTGTATCTTTAATTTGAACACATTTACTGTGATATCAGTTGTAATCTGTACACTGAATTTTGGCTGTAATGTCTTGTCTTGATACTGGCCACATGCACTCACCAGGTACTCCTATCATTTTCATAATGGAAACACTACAATAAAGTGGCAAGTTTGTTTATCCTAGTGCAGATTAAACAGTAATTATATTAATTAAGGAAAATTGAAGCTATTAGCAGTGAAGCAACAACTAAACTTCACTAAACTTAGAAACTAAAAACTTCACTTATCTTAGTAATGTTGCAAGTTCTTTTTGCACAAACTGACTCGAGTTTCAAGTTGTGTCCAACTCATTCTTAAAGCTATACAAACAAATTCGTTACCAAAGCTACATCTTTCATTTTTTTCTGAAAACAAAAAACAAATTCTGCTATTCATTTTTAATTACCAATCTCTGAAAACAAAAATTTATAAATACAATCTATAGAAGGTAATTCAAAGTTCATAACACGGTTCCTGTTTTTTAAAATAAAAATTTTTTCCCAAACCATTAAATCTATAGGTCCACTTAATTGTTTTAATAATTTAACTTCTGGATTAATTTCATGATTAAATGACCAAAAATGATCTGCCACAGCTGATTTTTCAGTTTGTTTATATTTAATATTTCTAAAATGTTATTTTATTCTGGTTTCTAAATTACATTTAGTTTTACCAATATAAACCTTATCACTAGGGCTAGGAAGTTCATGCTTTTGCATGTTTTTTCATAGGGGTTAAAAATGTATGCTTTTACATTATGTGCACGAATTACGGAATTTTCAGTTATTTGGACATGATTTTATGGTGCATATAACTGCATATTTTCTTGATTTTTGATAAATGCATATTATTATGCAATTATATTATGCCCCTATATGCATATTTTAATGATTTTTGTGGCTTTTTATTACTTTTTTCTATCTGGATAATATTTTTCATATTGACATGATGATGCAATTCACGAAGATTTCAATATTATTGCCCCTATATTGCATATTTTAATGATTTTTATGCTTTATTTTTATTTTTTCATCTGTATAATATTTTTCATATTGGTAGCATTTCTGAGACAGTGGTTCATTCCCATTGGTAGATAGATTTGTGTCCAGTACGAACATAATTTTTGTTAAATCTCCTAAAAGAGTTAAGTTGTTTAGATCAACAGCAGCTAATGTCTGACTTCTTCCTGCACCAGTGTTAATTGATGGGGAACATGGAACGATGCAGTTTTATATTATGCTGAGCACATAGAAATAGCTGAAGAGGTTATTAATTCATTGGACTTGAAAGATACTTCATCAATAGAAACTGTGCAAAATATTCTGTCAGGCACTGGGTTAAAAGAGGATCTTGGTTTCATATCTGCCCATTTTTCTTCCTTACCAACAGCCATAACGGCATTGGAAGCTGTAGGATCTCCTTTGTATGAATCACTGTCTTTGAAAAAAACAATATGTGATCTAAGTTTGGTTCCTGGTAGCATAGGACAAAAAGTGAAAGAGAAAGTGAATTATGTAATTTCAAAAAATTCTGGTAATAAACAGATGTGCGGTATTTGAGACATCCCCAAAAGAAAACCATGTCTCACCAAGAGACTTGACTCTCTCTCTCTGTGAAGCAGTTAGCATCATTTAAATATGCCCTGATAACATCTTGTGACATGGAGAGAAGTTTTTCACGTTACAAAAGTGTTTTACGAGACAACAGACGATGCTTTACAGTTGAAAATTTGTGTAAAGTGTTGGTTGTGAACTGCAATTTAGCAGTTAATACTAGCAGCTTCAACTTCTAAAGAATAAGGTAACTTTATTTATTATTTATACTAACTCGACTTGTCTACTGCAAAGGGGCATTAATTGTTTTAATTAAATAGTGCGTATTTCTTGGCATATTTTCAAGTTTTTAAGAGCATATTTGCATGCATATTTCAGTGTTTTTTAGGACATGAACTTCCGAGCCCTACTTATCACAATCTAAACAGCTAAATTGATAAATGCCAGATTTTTTATAATTTGGTATTTTATCTTTTTTTAGAAAAATTAAGTAAATTTTGTATATTAAATTTATTTTGAGGCACCAAATTTAGCCATATTCTTTAAAAATCTTTGTAAATTTGTTATTGGCCCATTGGCCCTATAAGTAAACTTTTTAAAAATACAATTATCTTTTATTTTTTTGAGGGTAGAAACTTCTTTAACAGCTTTTTGATACTTAAATTTTTCTATATTTTTATGTATAAAATCTGTATTAAAACCATTAATTACTGTGTTAATAATGTGTTTATTTTCTATGTCAAATTCATCTTTATTAAGGGGTATATTTATTAACCTATAAATTAAACTATTGAAAACAGCAAATTTATGTGCAAAAGGATTAAAACTTTTATATTTTATGTAATTATCAGTGTGAGTAGATTTTCTGTAAATACCAAAATTCAATTTATTGTTATGTCTTTTAATTTTTAAGTCCAGAAATGATAGGCATCCATTATTTTCAGTTTCCAAAGTGAATTGTATAGCTTTCTTTATCTTGTAAAGCATCATTTACCTGTTTTTTAGGGACAACAGCAAAAATGTCATCCACATATCTATACCATATTTTAAAAATGAGAGGGAATGATTTTATAATTTGAGTTTAAAAAAAACTCATGAAAAGATTAGCAAGAAATGGCGAAAGTGGGCTTAATGGAAATGGAATTTAACCATTTTTTTAAAAAAATCAAAAGCTTTTTTCTAGGAGTGCTAGGAAATAAGCAGTTACATAAAAAGAAAGGAGTTTATCATTATCAGACAATACTATGTTGCTAATCTTTTCTACTAATTCAAATGAATTTTTAATACTTAAACTTTCAAAATGATCAAAAGTACTAAATTTTTTAATTAACCATTTAGCTAAACTATACGTAGCTGAATTTATAGAATTTATGATCAGTCTCATTTTATTTCCTGGTTTATGAATTTTTGGAAGTGCATATAATCTAGGTAAAACTGGATTATTAACTTTTAAAATACTTTTTTTCTTTTTTAGGTATCATTTTCACTTTGTTGAGAGTTTTATTAAAAGTTGAAATACATGATTTTAAAGGATCATTATCAATTTTTAAGTAATCTTTACTTTCAAGCAAAAGTTCTACTCTATTAATATAATCAGATTGATCTAAAATTACAATTTTGTGCCTTTGTCAGCTTTAGTATAAATTACATCTGTTTCGTTCAATGATTTAATAATCTGATTATTATAATTACTTTTAGGAGTGAGTGAGTATTGTTTAAGGGCCCGTCGACAGCAAGGTCATTAGGGCCCTACTTTTAGGATGATTTTTAATTATATCGTTCAAAATTATGTGCATTTCATTTTAATCAAAGATTTATTAATGTCATTTAAATCTTGAGTGGCAATTTCAATATCTGCAACAAAATCATCTGTGTTTGAAAAACTTACACAAGTTTCATACAACGAAGGGTGGATTTATGCAAAATAGGCATGTAATGGATTCCTTCCTTATGCACCCAGTTAGTACCCTTAGATATTAGTCTATATGATTTATATGGGTATCCCATTTTAAATTGCTTTGCACCCAAAGGGTAAGAAGTTTGATAGACTGTATATATCTTAAGGATTGATTAAGAGTTGTATTTGTGGAGCTAGATCAGGCCTGGGTGACTGGTGCTCAGCAGGTGATTCATTGCTTAAAGCTTTGCACTGATGAGAGGGTATGTGCAAGGTCTAGAGGAGTGGGGAGATACAAACAGCAGGCCTGTTCAGTGATGTGCAATGAGTGCAAAATGTGCTTCTCCAATTTTTAATGCTGAATGGCGAGACAGAATATACGGTTAGACCCCGAAAGGAAAGCATTTCTGTAAATATTTGTTGCAAATATAATTTATTTTTTATGTTGGTAAGGATTAGTTGAGTAATGAAAGCTCATTTTTTCAATTTTTTTTATCAATTTTATCATTATCATAGATAAAACTATTTTTTCAATTGTTACGAAAAATAGAATATTTAAAAACGTCATAAATGTTAAGTTTCATGTTTAAATTTAATATGTATAAATATAAAAACCATATATATTTAATGTTAAAAGTGAAGGGAGAATAGATAAATATCGCTTCCCTAACATTACAGGAAGTATTTAGCGTAGGAAAATCTCTAAGTGTAATTCGCGGCAAAAATGAGCGCATACGCGCATGAATACACAAGCGCATTATGTAAAGAGGCGCCAATTTTTGTCAGTAGCGTCTCTGAGTTTGAAAAGTGAAGACGTGTTTTTGTAAGGCGCATAGACGTGGGTTTAAAGGACTTAATAAAGTGAAAAGACTGTCAAGAAAATACAAATAGGTGCAACGAAAGTCAATTCAGTTATAAGAAGTGTAATGTGGGACAAAAAAGTGCAAATAAAGTGATATAATGAAGTTACATCGAGTGTTCATTCATTTCACCCAGTACCACGCCCTGAGAGAAAGAAAAGAATCTCATAGCGCAACGCAAAGTAATAATCATATTAAAAACCCAGCACCAAATGGCTTGCCCAAACGCGCTGCACGAATATTGGGTGAAGTGAAAGTCGACGGAAAATGAACTTTACGTGAAATACCAAGTGACGCCAGTCTACGCGCGAAAACGGAAGAAGACGCCATTAAACAAACCATCGAAGTTGAAGACTACAGGAGACATTAAGCTGGAATCAACGGGGGAAGTGCCGACCAATGCCGACGGACGCCTATCCATCGACGCGGAGTACATTAAGGGACGTCTCGCGAAATCAACCATCGAGGGGATTGACATAACGAAATAAACAAACGGAAAAAAGTAGGACCAAAAATATTTATTCAAAATTTACTTTATTTTTATATGTGTTACTAAGAAATAATAAAATAGAAGGACTTTTAAGCCCAACTGAACTGAATCAAAAAACGAAAATGTCGCAAAAAGGAAAAGAAGTAGGAACAGGAATAGGGGAAGGGGCAGATAAGCCTAGTTATCTGATAGAAACAGGAAGTGTGGAAGAAGTAGCAGTAATAGGAAAAGACCAAAGGTTACTAATAATCATGTTTGGGAAATTAGAACAGAGTATAGGTCAGAAAATGGAGGGAGTGAGAGAGGACATACAACAAAGTTCAGGTCAGAAAATGGAGGAAGTGAGACAGAACTTAGAACAGAAAATAGAATTAGGAAGACAGGACTTAGAACAGAAAATAGAATTAAGAAGGCAGAAACGTAAAGAAAATATGAAAGTAATGGAAAGTAATTTGATATTAGTACATAAAAACATAAATGAAACAAAGGAAGCTTTAGAAGCTAAGATAGAAATCACAGGAGATAGCATGGGAAAAATAGAAATGGAAATGGAAGAAAACAAGATTGTATTAGAGGGAGAAATTGGTAGATATAGGAATTAAAATTAAATTATTTTGTTCTTTAACGACGCTGTCAATTGCCAGGATCACATCAGCGTCGCCAGTGTGCCGGAATTTTGTCCCGCAGGATTCTTTTACATGCCAGTAAATCTACTGACATGGAGCTGTCGATTTTAAGCACACTTAAAAACCATCGACCTGGGCCAGGTTTGAACCCGCGGCCTTGGGATCAGTAGGCCAGTGTCTAACCAACTGAGCCACCCAGACCAACAAGGTATGAAATAACAGAGTGTAATGCAAGTGTAGACTGTAAGATTACAAATGTTAGAGTAGAAATAACTGAGGAATTACGGAAAGAAATTGAAGTAGTGAAAAAAGAAATTATTAGTGAAACTGTAGAGCAAATTGTCATTCCTAAAATTAAGACTGTGGCTTATGTAGTACAATCACAACAAGATGCTATGAATGATATAAAACAAAGTCACTTAGAAATGAAGAATGATTTAAAATTAATTTGTGAAGAAATGAGATACGGAAAAGAAAGTTTGGCTAATGTAAATGATGTTGTGAATGCACTAAAAAGGCAAAATGATGGTTTAGATGTAAGTGATGTTCAAGATGAAAGTTACTTGAATAATGTACAAAATGTTGACTCACCATATAGAGATAGAGGTTCACAATTAAACAATGACACAACACACAACACATGCTACACCAACAGCATACTACACGAAATCACATTACCTACATTTGACGAGTAGAAGGGAGACATCCAAAACTCTTTGTTAAAGAGATGGAAGAGTATTTTGAAGTGAGAAGGATACCAAATGAGCTTAGGATGATGATAGTCAAGAAAAGCTTGAAAAACAAAGCATTAGAATGGCTAAGGTTAACACTAGCTGGTCATGAATCATATAGCTCATTTAGGAATCTATTCCTATCAAGGTATTGGGGCCCAGCTAAGCAGAACCAGACAAGGGTAGAGTTAGCGACAGGAAGATATGATCCAGCCAAAGGGTTATCACTAGTCAATTATTTTATGAAAGTAGGCAACAAAGGGAAGCTATTAGACCCTAACCTGTCGGAAGCAGAGTTAATTACCATAACAAGGCATTTCCCAGACACAGTAAGAACAGGGTTAATTGTTGTGAGGCCAGTAGATTTCGCTGATATGATAGAAGTGCTAAAAGCCTTCGAAATGCAAAATGGTCGGCCTAATGAGCAAAGACATAGAAACGGTCACCCAAACTCACCGATCTTAAACAGAAGCACAACTACAAACACCCAGAGCGAGAGGGAAGATAGAAATACTAGGAGCACCCATGACAGGGGAAGAGGGTCACACCATTTCCCACAACCACACAATCATGGCGAAAGGATGGAGAACACGAGACAGCGGTACCACGACACGATACAGCTGTACCACAACATGATACCAAGGGGTGAATCGAGATACCAAACACATAGGTATGATCGTGGGAGACCAGGGGACCGTACCCATCAAGTGAATCACATACGATTCTGTTGAGAATATTTGAACAGTCAAAGACCATCATACAACAGGGGCTCACACCAAAGGTGCAGAAACCAATGGAGCACTGGCAACGTAAGACAGCAGGAACTGGATGAAAATGTGCCAAATAGGGCTGATGCTGCACAGAATACTGAGACAACTACCACCAACACCCCGGAAAACTAATTACAAGTCAACTTCGTGTCCCGGAGGTTGACCTGTGTGGCAGTAGGAGCAATATTGACCAAAATCACATATGTACCTTGAGGAGACAGGCAAGCGATAGGAAGGAAATAACCAATCCACCAATGATTAGGCTTAAAGTATGGGGAATCGAATTGCCAGCAATGATTGATACAGGAGCCAGCACATCAGTATGTGACGAACATCTGTTCCAGGAATTAATAACGAAGAGATGCTGAATTCTTACCTGTGTGCGGAGTATGTTGCAGCACAGTGATAGGCAAGAAAAAGGAACATGTTAATTACCAAGTAAGGCAGGTAATAGGGATTAAAACCTGGAAGTTTGATTTTGTTGCTTTGGTACTACCGAGACTAACAGCTACTCTAATCATTGGCAGCGACTTGCTTAATCTTTGGAGGTCGGTGATTGATTATGACCTACATGAGCTTGTCATCAAGGAGGGAACCTCAGAGTGCACCACGAAGTTCCTGGAGGAGGAAACATGCCATCAGAAAGCAGACCAAACAGGGATCCATCCGAACGAGCAGTTTTTTGTGGAGAACATCAATATCCACGAAAATAGGTTGGTAGACGTAAGCATAGATAAGAAGAAAACAGTTTAGACAAGGTGAATTCCATTAGGGAGGAAGCCGACCAAGTAATACAGGAAATGTTGATGGACGAAATGATAGAACCGTCAGACTCCTGTTATGTTAATTCAGTGGTATGGGTCCACAAAAAAGAAGGCAAATTAAGGATGACCATGACGCAAGGAAAATAAATGCACACACCTTACCAGATCATTACAGGCCCGAGGGGGTAGACCAACTGATATCTAAATTAAAGGGAGGTCAACATTTTACCAGCCTTGACCTGACAGCATCATTTTGGCAAATTCCTCTTCACCCAAACGTAAGGAAATATACCTGTTTCCTGCACAAAGGGAAAGTATATCAATTTCTAAAGTGCACCTTTGGATTATCGACCAGTAGCAGTGCACTATTGCACTATTGCCCAAAGTTTTCGGGGATACTATCGAGGCTTTTGTGACACAATATGTAGACGACTTTCTAGTATACAGCAAGGATCCCAAGGCACACTTGTGTCTCATAGATTGTGTTATCCAAGTTTCAGGAAAGCCATACATTTTAATGACACTATATATATATATATACATATAAAAATAGTAAATATTTGATTAACAAGGTAATTTTGAATCAACAGATACTGCATTTGTTATGTCATGCAAGTTCATTGAGTAATGAGATTCTTGTTCTCAGTGTTGTGCTTGCATAGAACAATTTTCTTTGATAATAGTGAATAAACATTTTTGTAAGTTAGAATTTGAAGTGAAAAATTCAATGCCATAGCTGAGATCTGAACCACAGATCTACTCTACATGCGGCTGTGCCACTGAACTACAATGGCAACATGCCAGCACATCCTTAAATTCGTCTACTGATTTGCATTTTCCCAGTAGGCCACAAGGGAATCTCATGTGGGATTTTATACTTTGACCTTGAACTTTATTGATTGTGGTTGCAAATGCCAATCAAATTGAGAATGTAATCTTGTAAATTTAAATGGCATATCAGTTGGGATCATGGGAATTCAAGGAATGAGGAGATCTTCGCCTTTGAAAGGCCCAGTTAATATCATTTCTTCCACTACGTTGTTCATCAATTTCTTAACTGCGAGCCTCATGCCGTTACTGAGTTTTGGCTGATTAACATTATGCAACAACTGTGCAACAAAAGCTTATAAATTATAAGCATACTATTTCTAAGAAGTTATGTTATTTAAAACATTTTTATAGAGAATGTGTATGAAGTTGCAACAATTTGTCATTACTATTATTCAGTGTCGTAAGCTAACTAATCATATTACAAGTATAAGCTTGAATAAGTTAAGTTTGGGTAATTTTAAAGTTTTGACTTACATTTAAGGTTTATTTCCCAGTAAAAGTAGATTTATCACTGCTTTCAAAACATCATATGGCATTTGCACACATTAGAAGAATGGCTGAGGTAATGGGGAGGGCAAAACAGAAAAATTCTCATATTTTGTACAATGATGTGAGCAGAGGTGTAGATTAGTAATATTAATCCCTCAGGTGATGAGGTAAAAGAGGCAATTTTAAAACTTAAGTGAAACCTTTACAAACCTATTGCACTGAAACATGAGTAAAAAATTGACTTGTCATAGTCCTTTTTAAAATTAGCAAATATATATTATATTTTAATATGTTGTTGTTGTTAGCTAATGCTGCATTTCTGACAATGAAGTCATTAATCCTCTTGCTCTCCAATATTTTTCACTGATGGATGGGGCGTTAGAAGTGGCCGGGCATATTTGAAGGTGGTCTCGATCCATTTCCTCTTGCAGATCACATAGCGGACAGAATGGTGAAGAATATATCCCAATTCTGTTTAAATGTTTTGCCAGACAATCATGTCCTGTAATCAACCTGAAGGTTGCAACTGCTGTTTTTCGAGGATACTCAGGAATTACTGTTTGAATGTTTGGTAGTTCCCATCTTTTATTCTTTGATTTTTCATAGTAATATTTTTCGATAATGTTTTTGAATTCAGAGTTGACTAATCTTTTAGCTGCATAAAATGGTAAATTAACTATTGATATCTGCACATTGCCGGTACCCTTTTTTGCAAGAAAATCAGCTTTCTCATTACCACTCAGTCCACAGTGAGTTGGTATCCATTGGAAGACTAGGTGTTTTTGAAGTGCTGTTAGATGGGTAAGGATTTTCCAACATTCTATAACTGTTTGGTTTTTTGGTGACAACTTGGAAGTAATTGCTATAATTGCTGCCCTGGAATCTGAGAGAATAACTGCTTGCTGAAAATGTGAAATTCTGTACAAAAGATTTTGTAGGGCCATTCGAATTGCTTAAATTTCTCCATCAAAGTTTGTAGTTCCATAACTTAAAGATTTGTAATAGGAAAAGAGGTGACATGTGACTCCAGCACCTGCTCCATCTTGGTTTGATATAAATGATCCATCAGTATAAATATGGAGCCATTCGTGTTCTGGAAATCTAGTATGGATTGTCTCTAATGCCAATAATTTTAGAACACTAGTTGGAGTATGAAACAGTATCACATGTCGCCGCATTCGGCCAGGGCGGGGTTGGTGACCCGTCAGCTGCTCAACTAGCCGAGAGGGCGCTTGCCCCGTGAGCCGACTGGAACGGAGAGTGCAGTCCAGCTTGAGCAACGTAAGTGTAAGGATCGGATGTAAGCCGTGGCAAATGTAAACAGTGAAATTGATATATAATATAGTTATTAACAAATGAAAAACTAATATTATTTGTTTTCTCCGTACCCCCTGAATCTCCGACAATCAACAAAAAGAAGAGATCCAAGGAAATAGCCTCAAGTATCACTTTTCTTAACTTCTTCTGTCAGGTGTAAATAATATGTGATGTCTAATGTTTGTGTCGGATTGACTTTAGATATGAAGTTTTCCTTTGAATTAGGAAGGTATACATTCTTCTTGATGTCTTGAATTTTGGAAAGAAAGCTCTCCTGAGTCTTTAGTTTATGTGTAAAATTTCTCTTGTGCCATGTATTGAATGGGAGTCTGATCAACTTTTCGTGTTGAATAAGAGCTGCTTTTTCTATTTCATATTCAATGGGGCATTGGTTGGTTAGTATTTCCATAGCTGCTATTGGTGTGGTTTTGATAGCACCTGTAATTAATCTCAGACTTTGGTTTTGAAAGATTTGAATCTTTTTTGTGTTTGCTGTTACAAGAACTTCGCTGCAGTAGGTAAATAATGGCTTTATATATACATTGTATGTTGTGTTAAGAGTTGCTCTGGAACATTCCCACTTCATTCCTGTTAGACGTTTTAACAGTGAAAGGTGCCTCTCTGCTCTTTGTATTACATTTTCTATTCATTTGGTCCATGTAAGTTTAGTATCAAATGTAACTCCTAAATACTTTGCTTCCTTTGTTTCTGGTAATTGTTGACGCTCAAAATTTAGTTTTATTTTTAGTGGTTTTTTTCTTAGTGAAAAGATTTGGTAGTTTGATTTTGTTGTATTAACAGTCATTAAATTTTCTTTGGTCCACCTTTGTAGTTTGGTTAAGGATTGTTGCCTAGTTTTTTCTAGTTCTGTAGTTTTGCTTTTTGGTTTTGAAGTCCACATTACTAAGTCATCAGCAAATAGTGCACACTTCACACCTGATTCTTGTATTTGTTGTGGCAGATCGTTAATAAATATATTAAAAAGTGTTGTGCTTAGCACTGCACCTTGTGGTAAGCCACAGTGTACTTGTTTGTATTTAGATATGTTTCTTCCATATCTGGTTGCAATAAAGCGTTGTGTTAAGAAATGACATAGCCATGAAAACATTGGACCTTGTATCCCTATTTTTTTTTACTTTCTTTAGTAGTTTTGTTCTGCATATAGAATCATATGCACTTTGGAAGTCAATAAGAAGTGATAAATTATCTTCTTTTCTATTGAAGGAGTCTTTGATTTCTTGACTGAGAAGTAAGACTTGTTCATTTGTAGAGTGGAACTCTCTGAATCCAGCTTGACATGGGGAAATTAAATTTTTTGATTCTAGAAACCAATTTAACCTGTTTGACACCATTCTTTCCATCAATTTTGCTATTATGCTAGTAAGAGCTATTGGTCTATGATTTTTTATTTCTGACGCTGTTTTGTCTTTCTTCAAGAGTGGGACAATTATTGCCTTTCGCCATTCAGCAGGTACAGTGGTTTTCCAGGATAGCTTGTAGAGTTTTAGTAGTTGTTGTATTGCTGTTTTTCCCAGGTTTTTTATGAACTCTGGATGTATGTGATGAGATCCAGGAGACTTTTTGTTTTTTAGATTATTAATTGCAATGTTCAGTTCTTGCATATTAAAATTTTGAAAAAAGATATTGCACTGAGTGTTAGGATTACATTATCTTTCTTGTTTCAAATCTTTCTTAAATTCTTTACGTTCTTTTTTATTATTTCTTGTTACTTTATGTGAATTAGCATAATATTTATTGAATGTTTCGGCTATGGCTGCATCATTAGTTAATATTTTATTGTTGTGTATGATAGGTGTGCTGTTGTTTTCTTTCCTACCCTTGACATTTTTTATGAACTTATGAGCTTTGTTACCATCTGTCCTATAATCCATTTTTTCTAAGAAATTATTAAAGTAATTCTTTTTAGCAGTATTAATTTCTTTTTTTAGTGAGGCACATTTCTTCCGCCATATTTGTGTATCCAATATGTTTTTTGTTTGTTCAGCTGTATTTCTAGCTATATCCCTTTGCTTTTTCAGTTCTTCTAACTGGGGGTTCCAAAAGGGTTTGAAATTTTTTATTCTTTGCCGAGGAATATGTTTTTTTGCGGTTTCTAGGATGACTTTACAGAAATTTTTGTTCAAATGATCTGGTTGGTCATCTAGCTGTGAGTTTGTTTGTTCTTTAAATTTATGTTCCAGTTCAGTTTTATATTTGATCCAATCTGCTTTTTTGAAGTTCCAATACAGATTCGTGTGACATTGACTGTTATTTGTATTATCTAGTTTTATATCAGCAATTACTGCTCTGTAACCAGAACTTGGATCTTCTATAACTTGTTTTTTAACTTTTGAAACAATATCTGTTGTAGCTAACAAGAGGTCTGGGTTACTGCCTGCTCCAGAGTAATGTATGAAGGTTGTGGGATCTTCTTTACTATAAATCAGTTCAAAAGTTGTGGTATTCAAAAATTCTTCCACTATCTTCCCTGTAGAATCCACTTTTTCATAACCCCATCTTTTGGAATGAGCATGAAATCCCCAATTATGATTGTTTTATTTAATTGGTCAATAAGAGAGAGATCTGGTTCATTCCTGGGAGGATTGTAAATACTGTATAAATGTAGATGTGTTTTGTTATCCCAAAAGTTTAGCTTTATTAATTCACTTTTATCTGTGTTATCCATTTCTTTAACAATTTCAAAGGAGGATTTAATATCCTTTTTGACTCCAACTAATATTCCACTACTTATCTGTCTATTTTTGGGTAGTAGGTGTAGTAGAAAACCAGTAAAATTGAAGTATTTAAGTTGGTCATTTGTTAGATTTGCTTCCTGTCTGAAAAATAGATTGATATTATAGTCAAATACAATTTTATTCAGTTCTACTCTTTTTGTTTGTGTGAGACCACCCGCATTCCATTGTAGAAGTCTGATGTTTGGGTGTTTTTAAAGATAATAGCTGTTATAGCTCCTTTTAATGTACTAAAGACTCGGAGAGCTTTCTTTCCAAAATTCAAGACATCAAGAAGAATGTATACCTTCCTAATTCAATGGAAAACTTCATATCTAAAGTCAATCCAACACAAACATTAGACATCACATATTATTTACACCTGACAGAAGAAGTTAAGAAAAGTGATACTCCAACTAGTGTTCTAAAATTATTGGCATTAGAGACAATCCATACTAGATTTCCAGAACATGAATGGCCCCATATTTATACTGATGGATCATTGATATCAAACCGAGATGGAGCAGGGGCTGGAGTCACGTGTGACCTCTTTTCCTATTACAAGTCTTTAAGTTATGGAACTACAAACTTTGATGGAGAAATTGAACAATTCGAATGGCCCTACAAAATCTTTTGTATAGAATTTAACATTTTCATCAAGCAGTTACTCTCTCAGATTCCAGGGCAGCAATTATTTCCAAGTTGTCACCAAAAAACCAAACAATTATAGAATGTTGGAAAATCCTTACCCATCTAACCGCACTTCAAAAACACCTAGTCTTCCAATGGATCCCACTGTGGAGTGAGTGGTGATGAGAAAGCTGATTTTCTTGCTAAAAAGGGTACCGGCAATGTGCAGAAATCTATAGTTAATCTACCATTTTGTGCAGTTAAAAGATTAGTCAACTCTGAATTTAAAAAAATTATTGCAAAATATTACTATAAAAAATCAAAAAATAAAAGATGGGAACTGCCAAACATTCACACAGTAATTCCTGAGTATCCTTGAAAAACAGCAGTTGCAACCTTCAGGTTGATTACAGGACATGATTGTCTGGCAAAACATTTAAACAGAATTGGGATATATTCTTCACCACTCTGTCCTCTATGTGATCTGCAAGAGGAAATGGACTGAGACTACCTTCAAATATGCCCGGCCACTTCTAGTGAAAAATATTGGAGAGCAAGAGGATTAATGACTTCATTGTCAGAAATCCAGCATTAGCTTACAACAACAACAACGGTTTCAGGAAAGCAACATGACTCTGAACTTGGAAAAATGTGAATTCTTCGTTCAAGAAGCAGAATTTCTGGGCCACATCATTACACCTGATGGCGTACAACCTAATCCAGAGAGAGTTAAGGCCATAGAATGTATACCACCTCCACGAAACATGAAACAGCTAAGAAGGTTTCTGGGTACCAGTCAAAGTTTGTAATTAACTACACTAAGGAATTAGTACCCCTTAGGGAATTATTGAGAAAGGACACTAAGTGGGAATGGAACGCCGAACAGCAGGTAGCCTTTGAGAAAATCAAAGAACTCTTAAACACAGTATTCTCCTGGAACGACCAGATCCAAATTCACCTTTTCTAATTTATACCGACGCTAGTGCGCACTTGTATGGAGCAATATTGGCGCAAGAAAATGCAGATGGCAACAAGCATGTGATTGCCACAGTCTAACCAAGATAGAAGCCAATACATGCATAACAGAATTAGAAATAGGTTAGACATATTCCAGGCTAGGAAAGCATCTTTAGTGACTTATTGTCCAGGCTAAAATCGAAAAGTCACATACCCGAAACAATATCTAACCCACACCATGAAATTAAAATTATGCAAATAAATAGCAAGGAAAGCAAGGAATTTTACAAGCCTTCAAAAACATGGCAAAGCTACAGCAAGAAGACCCTGAATTGAAGAGGCTTATCGACAAGGCACCAGAAATGATACCAAAATTAGAAGCCAAGATAGGAAAGTTTAGAAACATCTTAAGGTACATGGACGCGACGTAAGGAAGTGGAAAATGATGGCACCAAATTCCTCACAGAACAGAGTTATTTTGGCATTCCATCACTCAGGCAGTGAAAGAACGATGCTTGCTATCGAAGAGGTGTTGTATATCAAACATCTAGGCAAGAAAGTCCGGAAGTTAATTTCCTCATGCGACCTACGTCAGAAAGCCAAACCTATCAATGTAAAGTATGATATCGTTCCATAATCCATCTTAAGAGATGAGAAGAATGCATTGGTATGCATCGATGAACATGGCGAGCTACCAAGGGGGAAAGACGGAAACATATTTTCGTCATGTTTGACGTTTTTACAAACTTTACTAAGATTTACACCATCAGGAACATCAAAAGTAGGACTTGCCTGAACAAGATCGTGAAAGATTATATTCCAAAATATGGGAATATAAAAGTGATACTTTCTGATAATTGATGGAGGCTTACCCACTCCTCAATTCCGCTATCCTACGCGGAATGCTGCTCTCAGTTGATTTCTGCTCCGGACTGCTCGGCATGGATGTTAGCCTCAGGGTATGCGTGAGTATTTGCAATAAAAGCCGGAACTCTGCTTAAAACTCTTTTATTTACGATCAAGTAACGTTTTAGATTTGCCGATCGCTATTAGAATTTTGTTACGTCTTTACTGTGTCTTTACTAAGACCGAAGATTGTTACTCGAAACTGTTGTGTTTCACGACACTCGAGGTCTGGAAGGTAAGTCTAACTGGCTTACTCGCTCGCGATCTGGAAGGCAAGTGTCTCACAGACCCGCTCTCCGGGTTCTGGAAGGCAAGTCTCTGTGCGTCATGACGCTATCTATGCCTTTCACCCCTTAATTACCCCTACGACAGCAGCTGATTTCGAAGAAGTCTCCACGACTATCCCTTGTTTTCCTCTCCAACACCTGCACTTAGCGATTTCCAGGAAAACTGGAATTACCAGGCCTCGCCTGACTACCTGAAGCTTGCCCCTAATGACTTGTCTGTAACATTTCGTGCCTTTTTGACAATTTTAACTGTAACCAATCCTCCCAGATTTTGTACCTTTATACACGCAACGATTTTTAACATTTCTTGATTATTTAATTCTGTCATGTGATGCAGTATTATATCCCTAATTATGGCGTTCACAATTTTGACTTCTTAATGCAACCATGCATAGAAGTAAACAGTTCCAGAACACCTTACGAACATTGGGGATAAAGTTGTATTATTCATCAGCATATTACCCTCAAGGAAATCCAACAGAAAGGACGATGAGGGATGTCTCAATATATTTCCGCCTACTTTGCCACAGAGACCACTCTTTGGACCGAAAAATGCAGCTACATAGAGGAGGTAATCAACAATTCAGTGAACCCCACGACTAAGTTCGCCCCAATCGAGTTGATGACAATACAAAACCTAAGCAATTGACATCGACACCATGATGGCTGCCCAAAGGGAATTAACAGAAAAGGAAAAATGTCAGTTGGCATTCAGGAGATTGCAGCAAAAAGCAGAAAAAGGGAGAAATAAAGTGAAAAGGTACATCAGGAAATGGTCCCCACAAATTGGAGAAAAGGTGCTCCTAAGAAGGCACAAAGCATCCAAGGCATCTGAAAAAAGATCTGGGAAAATGGAACTACTGTACACTGGACTGCTGGTCATAACAAAACAGCTGGGCGACCATACATATGAGCTACAGAATTCAAATGGCAAGTTGGTAGGAAGATACCATAAAAACAAATTAAAACCATATAAAGAAAGGACCAAATGGTCTTTGCCAACAAACATGTGAGGCAGGAACAATAGAAATTAGGAAAAACAATAAGATTTAATGGGTCTCTTATAGAAAATTATATACAGGTTGGAAGATACAACAGGAAAAGAAATCAACACAGTCATTGGCTATAATGACCACCAAGAGCATTGTCAACAAAGACAGATGAGAATAATGATTATCATAAAAGAAATGAATTATAGCGATGAAGAAAATGTGTTTTTGACATAAGGATGTCAAGGACAAAATTAAGAAGGATTCTGATTCGAAGCTTTCCTGGCGACGAACATATTCAACATGCTCGCAGGCTTCGAGCCAGGTGTAGTGATGAAGAGCCATTGACGTTTCGGGAGTGTACATCTCTCCCATCATCAGGATGATGAATGACTAGCAAGAGTGAAGGGAATATGTACTGTCCGCTAGTATGTACCAAGTAGAAAACACCCAGT
Organism: Tenodera sinensis; assembly: GCA_030765045.1. NCBI lineage: Eukaryota > Metazoa > Arthropoda > Insecta > Mantodea > Mantidae > Tenodera > Tenodera sinensis. The sequence continues at coordinate 131,339,954 of CM060965.1, read as the reverse complement.
CCAGTGTGGAGGTGGTTCACCGCTCCGTTGGAATCTGTGTTTTCTGAGTCGGTCGATTTCCAATTTTAAGGCTGGTTTCCAGGATGGACTAAACTGCAATCCAGCGTCCTGGTTCAGTGTACTCTTCTCGGAGGAGATGGACTGAGCCTCCTTAACCCTCCGTTCCCATAAACCGCTACATTTAGCCACAATGGTTGTTTCTTTGAAGTTAGCTCTGTGGTCCTTTTCAAAGCAGTGCTCTGCCAGCCCTGACTTGTGAGGCTGCATTAATCGTACGGACCGTTCGTGCTCCTTGACTCTGGTGGAAATGGTCCTGCCAGTTTGCCCTATGTATGGCGTCCCGCATTCACAGGGGATACGGTATACCCCTGGTACATTAAGGTGCAGTTTGTCCTTTATCACTAGGTGTTGGATCTTCAAAGGCGACCTCTGTGGATGGTTCTGATGTTGTGTTTTGCGAGAATTCTACTGATTCTGCCGGATAGATTGCCAGTGTATGGGATGCAGGCAGTGGCGGTCGGCTGGTCTGGTGTTTGCTGAGTTTGTGGTTTTCCTCTCTTGGCCTTGGAGATTGAGGCTTCAATATCCTCTACGGAGTAGCCGTTTTGGCGGAATGTGTACCTCAGGTGCTGCAGTTCTTGTTTTAGGTGGCTGGGATCGGAGACCGACAGAGCTCTGTGGGCCACGGTGTTGTGAACTCCAACCCATTGTGACTTATGATGGAAATTGCGAGCATTCAAATAGAAGTCAGTATGTGTTGGTTTGCGGTACACTGCATGCCCCAGAGTACTGTTGTTGTTTCTGGAGACCAGGATGTCCAAAGATGGCAGATTTCCGTCCTCCACTTCCGTGGTGAACTGAATTTGGGGTCGGAGGCTGTTGAGGTGTGTGAGGAAGCTCGGCAAAGTGTCTCGTTCATGTGACCATATAATGAATGTGTCGTCAACGTACCGGTAGAAATGTGATGGCTTAAGTGGGGCTGTGGCCAGTATTTCGTGTTCCATGTAGAAATTTGCTATTACTGGTGACAACGGAGAGCCCATTGCCGCACCGTCTACCTGTTCATAGAATCTGGCACCAAACAGGAAGAAACTGGAGTGTGCCGGAAAAGCTTGATGATGTCGGCCGGAAAGTGTTCCTTCAGAAGTTGGATGGTTTCTTGTAGCGGTACCCTTGTAAAAAGAGATACCACGTCGAAGCTGACAAGAAATTCAGAAGGGCCAGTAGTGATGATGTTCAAGGACTGTATGAACTGTGTGGAGTTCATCACGTGGTGTGGGCAATCCCCTACCAGAGATTCCAACAGATCCGCTAGGTGGCGTGCCAGCCCGTGGCGTCAACAATGGGGCGTAAGGTGACGTTCGTTTTGTGGATCTTGGGGAGCCCATACATTCTAGGAGGCCTGGATCCTGACGGTGATATAAAGTGCTTGGTTTCTGTAGAAAGACTGGATCTTCTAATTAGTTGAGTGGTCCGTCGCTCAATGGAGGTGGTAGGATCCTTCCCGAGGATTCTGTAGGCTGGATCGTCTAATGGCTGTTCCATTTTCTCTATGTACTGGGCTGTGAGGAGGACCACAGTTGCATTCCCCTTATCTGCCGATAAGACGACCAAGTTCTCGTCATTCTGCTGTCTCTTAAGCGCAAAGCTTTCGTCTCGGTTGATATTCGGCTTAGGAAGCGAGGTTCGCGTGCGTATTTCTTGTGCACTATCAACCGTGAGCTCCTGTATAGCGGATTCCACCCCCCTGACGATATAAGCCACTGGAAGAATTCTGGGTGTTGGCGCAAAGTTTAGGCCTTTGGACAACACGGAAGTAGTGGCTTCGTCTAAATACAAGTTCGTGAGGTTGACTATGATCTGGTTGGATGGTAGAGGAGGCATGGCCTCCTTGGAACGTACCAATGAGTCGAACTTCCTGTCTGTTTCTTGGTGCTCCGGAGAGCGTGGCATGACATTGTGCAAAGGTAGAGAGGTCCACCCTATCCCAATCCGTTGGTGAGAGTCTCAAAGATAACTGCCAGAAGGAATCCAGCAGTCGGCGTCAATCGAGTCGAGAGTGTAACAGGTGTTGTGAATGCGCTCTCTAACCAGCGCAGAGCTGGCACGTCTTAGGATCTTGTGGGTAGACGTGTTCTTGATTGGATAGCATAGTCTAGCAAACCTAGGCGTAGTCTGCTCATCTCTGCACCTTAGGACAAATGCTAGGGAGCTGAGCAGTTTACCTTTCTTCTCTCGAAGATCTTGAAAAATCTTGATTTCCTGGTAGGTTTCCTTCCCGTAAAGGAACGTAAAATATGATTTGAAGCTTTCCTGCCGACAAACATATTCAAGATGCTCTCGGACACCATTGGGGCAAAATGTAGCGGTTTATGAGAACGGAGGGTTAAGGAGGCTCTGTCCATCTCCTCCGAGAAGCGTACACTGAACCAAGACGCTGGATTGCAGTTTAGTCCATCCTGGAAACCAGCCTTAAAATTGGAAATCGACCGACTCAGAAAACACAGATTCCAACGGAGCGGTGAACCACCTCCACACTAGACTGGGTGTTTTCTACTCCGTACATACTGGCGGACAGTACATATTCCCTTCACTCTTGCTAGTCATTCATCATCCTGATGATGGGAGAGATGTACACTCCCGAAACGTCGATGGCTCTTCATCACTACACCTGGCTCGAAGCCCGAGAGCATCTTGAATAAGAAGGAATCAATTGTGCTGACAAAGAGAAAATATCTTTGACACAAGGGTGTCGAGGGTGGATTAAGAAGAAAAATTATATATAGTTGCAGAATAATTATAAATATAGAAGTTTTCTCTTATAGAGATAAGAGATAAAGAGATGGCAATTAGTAAAGAGTGAAAACCTATAGTCTGAAAAGCAATGCCCATAGATTAAGATGGATATGGCCAATGTTGAGCTTAAAGAAATGTTAACGAACTAAACAATAGTGAATAAGAACCCAATGTCATAATAGTATCATTAGTAACATCAGAGTTTAAGAACTGAATCAACAACCTGCCTACACATAATAAGGTTGCAAGACAAAGAAGGCAAAGAACTGAATAAAATTGCCATAAGTGTGATCATAATCATAAGTTTTAGATTTGCATCCTGTTTCTCTCTCCTCATAACAAAGAACATAAGTCAAAGGGCACATAATAAATTGTGGTACACTTAAAAAATATTTGTGTCAATGTCAAATGTAAAAACTTAGGAATATACTTGGTGTTGTGTTGTGTAATAACTAAATATATTAAAATTATAGTGGCCGGCTGTGTCATGCCAAAATAAAAAACAAAAACATACAGCAAAGAAGATTGTAAAGAAAAAAGGGTATTGTACAAAGTAAAAAGATTGTATCAGAGGAATAGGGAGAAGTGTTGCATTGTGTTTCAAGATTGTGAATATATGTGACAACTTGAAAAACAAAACAAGAGACATGTGAGACAGAATGTATGGTTAGACCCCAAAAGGAAAGCATTTATGTAAATATTTGTTGCAAATGTTGTTGTTAGCTAATGCTGGATTTCTGACAATGAAGTCATTAATCCTCTTGCTCTCCAATATTTTTCACTGATGATATTGAAGAGAGCAATAGCAGTAATAGTAACCGCTTTTTAGAGAGCACCATATTTTTATGTTTTGGCAGTCACATCGCTCTCTCACAACCCCCAGAATGTCTGGAGGACCACACCTGTCGTTGGTTTACGGGTCTCACCGACCTGACCGGGAGAGTTATCAAAGTAAATTCACCGACCATATCCTCTGATTACCAAGCAGAGGACATATTACATGCCATGACAGGTCAGCATGTTAGGGGTTAAGATTTTATAGAGAAATTAGAGAAATGGAGAGGTTGGAAAAATAAAGACTCCCTAGCCCTCGGGAACCCTAATAGCATCAGGGTCGGAAGAGAACAAGAGATGACCAAGTTAAGGTCAGATAGAAAAGTTACAGTGAGGAGCAAAACACCAGTAAGTGGAAGTAATATTTATTTTTTATGTTGGTAAGGATTAGTTGAGTAATGAAAACGTATTGCTATTTTTTCAATTGTTACGAAAAATAGAATTGTTTAAAAACGTTGTAAATGTTAAGTATCATGTTTAAATTTTAATATGTATAAATATAAGAACCATATATATTTAATGTTAAAAGTGAAAGGAGAATAGATAAATGTCGCTTCCCTAACATTACAGGAACTATTTAGCGTAGGAGAATCTCAAAGTGTAATTCACGGCAAAAATGAACTCATACGCACATGAATACACAAGAGCATTATGTAAAGAGGTGCCAATTTTTGTCAGTAGCATCTCTGAGTTTGAAAAGTGAACACACGTTCTTGTAACGCGCATAGACGTGGGTCTAAAGTGAAAGGACTGTCAAGAAAATACAAATAGGTGCAACGAAAGACAATTCAATTATAACAAGTGTTAAAAGGGGCAAAAAAAGTGTAAATAAAGTGATATAGTGAACTAACATCTAGTGTTCATTCATTTCACCCAGTACCACGCCCTGAGAGAAAGAAAAGAATCTCATAGCACAACGCAAAGTAATAATCTTATTAAAAACCCAGCACCAATGGGAAGACAGGTATTTCACCATCTTTGAAGGTGGAAAACCACGTTGTTTGATTTGTGGTACAATCGTATCATCCTTCGCATTGTAACAGAAAGCATCTCAGGAATGCACATGCTAAGGAATGTGGCGCAGAGAAACCCTTTGCTGTGCATACAGTATTAGCTAGTTGTTCTCCAAGCAGACTTGTGTCCATTTAAATTCTGAACTGCTATTCCAGATGCTAAACTAAAACTGACCTACACACCTGCATAATTACATCTTTTACTGGCCAAAATAATATGTTTAATAACTCATTTTAAATTGGTTTGCAGCTAACATGGTATAAATTTTATTTTTAACAGTTTATACCGGAAAGCATCAACCCCTTTGAAGGCAAACAACATGTTCATCGTAAGATTTAACCCCTCCGAAGGAGTGTCGCCTTGCCGTGGCGGAGGGGCTCAGTACCTGATCCAGACGGCCTACTAAGTGTGTCTTTGTGACCACTGGTAGGCAAGAGGTGAGGGGAAGCTAAGAACATTCCAACGGGTAGATGAGGCTCGTTAGTCTTGGTCGACGACTCATCTAGGAGAAGAGGACTCCAAAATCAAACTCCCCAGGGGAACCTACCACGGTAGGTCCGGGTTTGGCGCGCCCGGGGCCCCGAGCTGCGCACCATTATTTTACCCCCTCCATATACATTAACTGTGCCACGTGCAGCGATTTATGTTGCTTTTATATCACCCTCTTCCTCTTCTAGGTTTATTCCGATTATTAGTTAGTAAGGCCTTAGTTTTATAACTCCTGTCTCACCAGCAGGGATCTTTCCTATCTCCGTGGTCCTGTCCCACGGTTTTCAGCGCGGCCCCCGACTTGTGTGCTCTTCGGAGGTCTCAGGCGCGAAGGTTAGGCGGACCCTTCACACTGCCCCCATGTGTAGCCTTAGGTGCGGAGCCCGTCCACACGTCAAGTACACCCACGTAGCTCCTTGAGGGCACGGCTGGTGTTAATCTCCCGACGGCCGTGTGCCGTCGGGTTAGTGTCACCGGCCGGACGTGTTACCGCTGACGGAACCCCGGTGTAATCAACCCGAAGTCCCCTGAATCCACGCTGACTCCGTTGAGGCAGCGTGTGCTAAAGCGGGGAGCCACAGGCGGTTATTCCTGTGGTGGGGGCATAAAACCGGGGTGTCACGTGGTGAACGGTTTACCCATGTGGACAAGCAGTGGAGATCGGAGGGTAGCCCCTCTGAAGTACGCTTTGAGGTCAGTCATGGAGGGGTCTCCATGGCGGCACAGACCGTGGAGATTTTGGTGTCTTTTATCCTTTGACCCCCGGATGGCAGGCTGACGCCGACGGTTCCGGATGGGGGTCCAAATTCAAAATGCATCCGCGCAAAACCTCTTCATTTGACTCGTTTTTGGTAATGACAATGGCATGTGATGGAAAGACGTTAAAGGACCTGAGCCCATTTTATATTAAACGGGAAATAGACAGGATTTGTGGCATTGTGAAAAATGCGACTAGAGTTCGAGACGGTACGCTTTTGATCGAAGTGACTTCTGCAGACCAGGCGCAAAAACTTCTTAAAGCGACCTTGTTGGGATCCTACCCAATCCGGGTAGCCCCACACAAGTCGTTGAACACATGTAGAGGAGTAATCACCACGTCTAGTCTGGACAACCTCACCAATGAGGAGATTGTTACTTGCCTCTCCGACCAGCGTGTGTGTCAAGCGTACCGTCTGACAAGAAAGCAGGATGGTAAAGTTATTGAGTTGCGTACGGTGTTCCTCACTTTTAAGGGCACACAGTTGCCAGAATACATCTTCTGCGGGTATGAGCGTGCCGCCGTACGTCAATATGTCCCGAACCCTATGCGCTGTTTTCAGTGTCAGAAGTTCGGACATACTAAGACCGCGTGCAACCATCCTGCCGTTTGTGAGCGTTGTGGCCTATCACCTCATGAGGGCACGGCTTGTACCCGCGACCCTCATTGTGTGAATTGTGGAGAGAGCCATCCATCAAGCTCGCATCAGTGTTCTAAATTTATGGACGAGAAAGCTATACAGGAGTTGCGCGTGAAAGAACGGCTCACCTTTTTGGAAGCACGTCGCCGCTTTGAACAGCTGAAACCTGCGACAACCCTAGGTTTCGCGTCAGCAGTCCGCCGAACTCCTGCCCACACTGTGGCCATTCAGCACGTTCCAGTCGCTGATGCTGCCACGCAGACTGACTCACCAACGAGCGCCTCTCCCTCTCCACCGTCCCGTGAACAACCTGCACCGGCAACTAAATCTTCCGCCGTGCAGACACCTGCTCACCAGCCATCCACAAGCAGTAGCCACACCGTTTTACCTGGAAACGCTCACCATTCGCGACTTAAAGACCGGGTGAGTAGTCGTCCATCATCAAAGAAGTCCCGCTCCCGCTCAACAAGCCGACAGGGCTCTTCAGACTCATCTGAGGATGGCGACTTGAACATACCAGCTCCCAAGTCGGTCAAGATAAGACTGAAAAAGAAAAAGATGAAAACCAAACACTTACATTAAGCAGGTTTAACTTGTATTTTGCTTTGTGATTTTATTTTTAACCTTCGCATTTTTATCTGTGTACATTTTAAGATCAGTTTTGAGGTTTTAACTGTTTTTATGTTATCTTTTTAGTCCAGTTTTACATTTGACCTGTTTTAGCTTTTATCTTTCTTTTAGACTCCCCGTTTTAATATTTGATTCATTGTTAGGTGGTGGTGAGTTTTTCCCTGCTTTTATCTTCTGACTCGGGGCCCTAATGACCTAGCTGTCGACGGGCCCTTAAACCCTACTCACTCACTCACTCACTCACTCGTAAGATTTAAAGCTTTCACGGCGCACGTTATTTATTATAGTTTCACGGGCGATCAGCCGTGTGAGGTTTGAAAATATTGAGCTTTCGGCCATTCTAAACTCCATGGCCTTCGTCAGAACATGTTCATCCTTTTGTAACACATTTTGAGTATCCCACAATATTAAAAGGAGTTAGATTTTGTTGCTTTGGGATACTAAAATTTGGACTAAAATATCCCAAAGTTAGCTAAAATAAAGTTAAAATAATTTCTGAAAGAATTTTATGGCACTCACCCTTAAAATGTTTATATCTTTGCAGTGAAAATTACAGTGAAAATATTACAGCTGGCCCATAAAATATTATATACACTGTTCTGTTGCACAATAAAAATGTTCTGTTTACACTTAAGGTTATTAACATTTTGGTATGTACACACCTGTATTAGTTTTGAATTTCCATCCCCTCCCCTGATGTTAACTGAGGAAACACCCAATTGTACACAAGGCAATGTCACACTTGTGGCATACAGCCTGATGCCATAACCTAATTGTGTTTTCCTTTTCTTCACAATGCACTGAGCACACAATTTCACCTGTCTTTGAATGTTTACAAGGGTGTGAAGAGAACTGGGTGCAGGGGTAGCAGAAGGTAGGTTATGCTGAAATCCCATTCGCTTGCACGTAGTGAAGGTTGCAATTAGCTGTTGCACTCAACTCTGTCTGTAGTGAACAAGTCTATTGCCATGAGCTGTAGAAGCAAGTCTGTTTGAAATGTATATTACGAGGTGCATCCAAAAAGTAAGTCCTAATGATCGATAAAGAGAACAAAAACATCACTAAGTAAGAAGTATTTATTGGAATAATTACATAGACTCACTGGCTACTTTTCAAATCGCCACCAATATTGAGGCATTTATTGTAATGGTGCACCATTAATTGTATGCCAATGTCCGCAGCCACGAATGCACTTCATTCTGCACCTCAGCATCACTGAAAATGTTTTCCTGCCAGAAAACGCTTCATGAGACGGAAGAGATGAAAGTCACTTGGAGCGAGGTCGGGGCTGTAGGGTTGTTGTTCAAAGACTTCCCATCCAAACTTATTCAACACATTTTGTGTGGTGTTGACTGTATGGGGTGTTGCATTGTCATGTACAGGTGTAATGTCTCGTCCACATTCCACGTCTCTTGTTCTGGATTGCCCACCTGAGTTTATGCAACATCTGATAATATCGATCAGCATTTACGGTCTCCCCTCATGGTAAAAATTTGCACAAGAGGACACCACATCGATCCCAGAAGACAGTGCACATGATTTTTTTGACAGGGATTGTCTGCTTGAATTTGGTCTTCACAGGTGGACACTACGCCGCCAATGCATTGATTGTTGTTTTGTCTCTGGTGTGGCATGCGCCACCAATGTTTCATCTCCAGTGACAATATTTTCGAGAAACTGGTCATCTGCTGCGTATCGCTGTAGGAATGTCAATGCTGTGGCCAGACATTTGGTTTTGTGTTCATCTGTCAGTTGTCTAGGCACCCATCTTGCGCACACTTTGTGAAAACTAAGCCACACGGGAGACAGTTTCGTGCAAAAGCGAGCGAGACATCTGGGGAAACTGACAAGAGAGTTTAAGAGGTAGAACTGGAACTTAAACTTAAACTTTGCCCACACACGACTTGTGTGTATAAAAACACCAACAGTAAGTTTGTTGGCATAAATAAATAATAATTGACAAGAGAGTTCTGAAATTGTGAAGTGTCGGTTCTGCACAATTGCTTGCCGCACACATTCCAACACTTCTGGCGTCACCAGGGATGGTCGGCCATTATGGTCTTCATCATGAATATTGGTTCTCCTTACGTGAATTGCCTGCACCATCGTCTTACCATACTGTCACACATAATGTCTTGTCCATACACTTGAATTAATTGACGATGGATCTCTGCTGGAGATTGCTTTTGAGGATGCAAAAATCTGAGGACTGCACGAACCTTGCATTTGGCGGGAGACAATACCGGAGCAGCCATTTTCTCCTAGCACATAGCAGTAACCACTGCCGTCACAAAACGAAAACTTTACTACAATGTTACCATATACTTCCTCTCTTCTCCTGCGCACGTGCATTCCTATCCAACTGGTGGTGCCATCTCTGGATGCAATCGGATCGGATCTTACTTTCTGGATGCACCTCGTATATAGCTATTAACAATAGCAACCTTCACTAAGAAATAGAACAAATATTTCCACTATTTTATTTAAGACACCTTAATATTCCCTCCTTTGGTCTGCGAGGCCAATCCGTGCCATATTTGAGTGTAATTTATCACTGCGTTAGGACAAGGTATTTTTACATGGAATCCCTCAAAAATGTTTTAATCCTTTTGAGAGTAGAAAAACATTGCTCTCGCTCAGAAGTTGTCATAGGTGTTGTCACTAGAATTTTTGGAAGTTTGGCCAACTTGCTGAATGTATCTTGTGCTAATTTTTGCTTTATAATATGTTACAATAGAGGAACAGCACCAGCTGATCGCGAATATAACATACTTAGCTGTGTTTTAAGCCTTCTTTTGTTAAATGAGATTATCTGGGAATTGCTTTGAGATGCCAAAAAATTCTCACAATTAAGAATTTTTTCACAATTTAGGTGATTGAGAGATTTAAAAGGAGTGCGAGCCTCTTCTATGATTCAAACGCATATTTCCTTTGCATCATTGGCCATGGAAGCGTTTCTTTGATGTTTGGCAGGTCTTTCAATTGTTTTTTCATTGTTGCGATCTTCCAGAGAGTGCCTGACATTATGCATTGCCTGAATGAATGTCATCACATTGCTTTTAACTTTAAATATGTCGACATTTCTGGCTTGTATCTGATTGTACAGAATGTCCACTTTGTGAAAAAAAGAGAGCATGTAATTAAATTCGGGATCTTCCAAATTAAGCCTAAGTCCTCTAGCTCCTTGAATGCTGGGTTTTGAGGAAAGACATTGCTACAACTCCAAGAAACATCCAGCAAGTTCATCTTTATTTTCGTAAATAACATTTACAGTTCTAGATTTAAAACTCCACCATGTTGGTGAGCCACTGGGACTTCTCTTGGAAACGATTGATTCCTAGAGCAGCAACTCGTTGGGGAGACCTCGAAACATATGCTGGAAATGCTGAAAGTGTACTGAAAAATATCCTCGGCAGCTCGATTTTGTGACGCAGCACGTTCCATCACCAGATTTAATTGGTGCGCGTAGCAATAAATATAATGAGCATAAGGATATTGTTGCTTTATTTTAGCTTGAACGCCGCCACTTTCACTGCTCATAACAGATGCTCTGCCATATGTCTGTGCAATCAATTTGCTTTTATTACCCTTCAAAATATTATCTACATCCCCTAAAATACATTCTGCAATGGCATCGGCATTTTGTCCATTGGGGTCAAAAAATCCTCGGAATCGTTCTTCTGGACATCCATTAATTTCATATCTGAACACTAAAACTAATTGCATGTGCTCAGAGACGTCTGTTGCCTCATCTGACATTACTGAGACATAATCTGCATTGTTAATTTCTGTTGAACTTACTTCACGGCAGACTTCGAGCATGCAGTCTAACAGCTCATTCTGTATAGTTTTCGAAGTTCCTTTGAAAACTTTATTTGACTCCATATGATCCTTCACTGCATTGTCAATGCTGTTGATAAGGTCTATGAGTCCTAAAATACTCCAGGATTTTCCGATTCTGATGATTCATCATGCCCCCTGAGAGCAAGCTCGAAGGCACTGCAAAACTTAATGCAGTTTATTATCCTAGATAAAATGTGTATTTTTTCTACCTGCTGGTTGTGTTTTATAATACTCTCTTGGTAGGCTCTGCTTAATGTTGTGGCAATTATTAACTGTTCCACCTGGACAGATCCAACGCATTGTTGACGTGTTTCTTATTTTCAGTATGCACTTTAATTAAATAGTTAAGATGGCCAAAATCTTTAACACCTGTTTTACTAAATGCATCACTATTTCCAAAAAGAAGACAAGGAAAGCAGAACAGGGCATTTCTAATATCACAGCCACAAATCCAGTTACATGCATCATATGCTTTCCTATTGAACTGGCATGTATATTCCCGATTGCCGGTGCCTTTCGCTTTTTGTTTTAGGTTTAAGTTGCGGACTGGCCTACATAATTGTTTAATTTGTATTTTATCTTCTAAAGATTTAGAAGAAAATGATGTTTTAAATAAACTATCAACTGAATTCATGTCTGTTAACTATTGTCTAAAACTGTCACTCACCTCGGAAACTGAAAAACACAATACTTAACTAGACATAAAAATACTGCATCCACCAAACCGATTTGAAAATCTCGTAAACAATATTATTTGTACATGGCGGTTGGTGCTAATCTATGCTTGTAGGAATGGTCTGACGACGTGCGCCAACATTGGTTTTGAAATACTAGGCAATCCGCTATTATTGTGTATGCAGCTCATATTCACGTAATATTAGACGTACTGTACTGTATGTGTCTAATTTTATTTACTATAAGGATTGAAAATAGTTAATAATTACCACATTTTAACATAAAAAAGTTTTCTAATTGGTGCTGTATTTTTAAATAATTATTACCTTTCATTGTGCTATGAGACTATTCTTTCTCCCCGGGCGTGGTACTAGGTGGAATGAATAAACACTCGATGTAACTTCACTATATATCACTTTATTAACACTTTTTTCGTCTCTTATTACACTTGTTATAATTGAATTGACTTTCGTTACACCTATTTGTATTTTCTGGATAGTTTTTCCACTTTTATAAAGTCTTTTAGACCCACATCCACACGCGTTATAGAAACACGTCTTCACATCTCAAACATACAGACGCTAGTAACAAAATTGGTGCTTCTTTACATGATGCTCTTTTTTGTATACATGCGCTTATGTGTTCATTTTATATTTTTCAACATTAAATAGTTCCTGTATTGTTAGGGAAGTGATCTTTATCTATTCTCCCTTCACTTTTAACATTAAATATATATGGTTCTTATACTTGTACACATTAAATTTAAACATGAAACTTAACATTTAGGACATTTTTAAACAATTCTATTTTTACTAACAATGAAAAAATAGCAACACTTTTCGTTACTCAACTAATTCTTATCAACATGAAAAATAAATTACATTTGCAATAAATATTTACATAAATGATTTTCTTTTGGGGGTCTAACCATATATTCTGTATCATAATTAAATACTGTACAATTTTAATAACCCAAGCTTTTTAGCACCAAATCATGTTGGCAATTCTGGTTTGGCTCTTCTTCTTCTTCAGAAAGGAGCAGGTTGTAGAGGATTTCGGTGCATGCCGGGGAGGAAAAAAAGGTAACTGGCGCACATGCACTTGCCGTTTCTCGATGGTGTCCGTGTGCTAAGCACATCTCATACTTCATTGGAGGTTGAATGCTGACGTGTAACCGCGGTGGACGAAGCGGCGTCAGGGCGGGTTTTCTCCGGGTGCTCCGGTTTCCCCCGCCATCTCATTCCACCGGTGCTCCATCTTCATGTATCATCAGTATCACCGCCTGCGGTGCCGTAGTAGTAAAAGCGGGCGTTAAACACTACAACAACTGACGTGTAACTCAGCGGAGATTCAAATCCTTTAACAACATACACCTGCAGGGGATGAGAATGTTTCTGACTTATTGAAAGTCCAATTGGACGTCTACTGTGCAGGTACTAATCTAATTTTAGTTTGCTTTGCATTAATTTTAGCCGCCTGTTCTGCTACCTGTTCCTCAGCACTTTTACTGTCACTTTGACCCTTGTCACTGTCTTCCTCTAACTCACCAAATCAATATTCATTGGAGCTACTTTTGTGATCTAATTCCTTGTATAAACTTCTGCAAGTATTTCCTCATGTGTTACCAATATTTATCACTACAGTGCTTTCTAGCCAGTGATGTACTTGTAACAGCCTCCATGGCACTGAATTAGCTGTAAACATATCTGGAAACTGCTAACTTAAACGACTACACGTTTCAAGAAGTGATATTTATGGTTTGTTATTAGATTCTTTCACATTGCAATCATTGCAACAGGAGAACATTTACATCGACACAGCTCCTAAAAGATGGGGTCAGCATAAGCAGAACCCATATGAAGTGATGAACAAGGTTACTGCACTCTAATGTGTGTGCAGCAGGCCATTTATCGTTTTACTGTGCTATGTGTTGCAAAGGGTTATGGAAGTGTTTACAAGCCAAAAGTGAGAGTACCAACAAGATGGCAGTTAACTGGCAAAATATAGTTTGTGCCAGTTTTAAAATTGCCAAAACTTCTACAGAAGAAGACTTTGTGAAGGAATGCTAAATAACTGCTACTGAAAAAATTTGCCTCGATTCAGTGAATTTCTTTGAAGCTCTCAGTTTACCCATTGAACTGTCATCAAGCAAATTGCAGAAATGGCTTTCAGTTTGAAGGGATAATTGAAACTGAAAATCAGAAAGCTGATGTACTATTTTTTTTATTGTCTCAAACAGCACATCCCATTGCTTGCAATATTGCAATAGTACATGCTATGTTTACATTTCTGAGTTAGTACCTACAATGTACCTATCAATATTGTTAGTGTTTATTTAATTATAAAAGAAAGAGATAAAAGATAACACTGGTCAACGTGATTTTTGTCTCCTGAGTACAAATAGTTGTGCTTAATGCAATTTTTCATCCTGTTTTCAAATATGTATTTGGAATTTCTCCACCATCCACAGTTTCCTTTTTATTTAAATTTCAATCTTTTAAAATAAACATTTTAGTCCTTCAATTCTAACTTTTTTAATTTAAAGGATTTTTGCCTCATTAGTACAAATAGTTGTACTTAATGCAGTTTTTCACCATGGTGTCAAATATGTATTCAGAATTTCTTTATCTCCCATAGTTCTCTTTTATTTCAATTTCAATTTTTTTTTAAACAAACATTTTTTGCCAATTTTTTTGTAAAATAAATGGTCCTAAAGCATTGTAAATATAATAGAACCAAATGAGCTAACTCAAATGACATCACTGCTACTGCTGTGCATGTTCAAATATGTATAGACATGTACAGAATGCACAAATGCAGTCTGAAATGCTTGCTCTTTAAAGACCCTGCCAAGTCAAAACCTGCTTCACAAAAAACGGACAAGCCAGACCATAACAGCATAGTTTTCCTGCCATACTTCCAACATGTCACCGATTGTATTCAGCACATACTGCAACGACAGTGTCAAGACTGTCTTCAAGCCTACAAAATAACTCAATCTACTACACTCAGCTGAAGATCCTCGGGAACCCTTGTCATCAGCCGGGTATACCGTATTCCCTGTTCCTGCGGTTCGATTTACATTGGAACTACACAGCGTAGCATCAACACCATACTCACCGAACACAAAAGAAGCTGCCACCTGGGCCAAACAGATAAGTCTGCAAGTTGCCCTACGCTTCACCCCATTGAAGCGTAGCGTACTTAAGTTCCAGGACATGAGCATTCTATCATCCACAATACACTACCATGCCCGGCTACAACATGAAGCTATTGAAATTTATAAACATCCCCACAATTTCAATAAGAAAGAAGAAGTTTTGAAACTTAACAGCAACTGGTATCCTGAGATTGAAGGCAAGAAACTGCACAAAACAGGAGAAATTCAAGTGAACCATGAGGAGGAAACAACACCTTGGGTGAAGCCTGCCCCCTCCCTCCTGCTGTCTGCCATCCTGACCAATCAGCAGAGGCCACTCGAGGGATAAATACAGTAGCTCATACAGTCCATGCCTACGACAGCACGTTAACTTCTCCGAGGAGACTACGATTGTGCCACTGGAGATGTCCGCCACAGTTGTGGATGAAACGTCTGGAACTTTTGTAGAATAATTCTTCAAAAGAAAATTTGGCATTATGTTGCATCAAATCTCATTATTGTTATCAGATGATTTTACAGGTGCATGGAATATGTGTAGTGATATCCGATATTAGCATCTTGTGAATAGATAGGTATTTAACAATATACCTTTTACTCCCTGAGCTTAAAAGAAGCCATTTTTATACATATGTGCTTCTTTGATTCATATAAACTCTTTAAATCTGCAAATTTAGCATGGAATACAAAGCTACCAGCATCTGCAGAATAAACTTAAGTTAGGAATGAAAAATGCCTGTTCTCTTTTTGGGTTATCCAATTGTTCCTAATACATTTTAATAGGTGTACTGTGTCTAAAAGCAAAATCAATGGTTTCCCTGGCTGCAGTGGGTTTGCTACAGTGACCTGCAATGAATTGTCTCCTAAACAATTATACATATACTCTGTTCATCAAGAGATTAGAGGAGATGTAAACAAAGCACTGGTTTGTATCACTCCATGGCCAAGTGCATTCACAATGACGCAACACAGTTACCTACCGCTACGCGTAGGTATAATATGCATTTTACGCTACTAAAAGGGTATATTTACTTGCTCCAAATAACATGTAGCACATGGAAATTAACTTCTACTTATGTCATCTCTGTCCACAATAACACTTTTTCATTTCCTGCTCACAATCTCGAAACCAATCTCCAGAAGCAGCTTGTGGAGGGAAGTTTGTTTTAAATCTGGAAGATCGGGATCAGAGTTAACTGCCAACAGCACTTTGTTTAAGGTGGGGGTTCATTGTTAACAAAGAACTGGTGAACTTTTCGACGGATTGCAGATCTCACAAATTCGTCGCAAACTACATCCACCATTTATCTGGCACGTGGCTGCTTTTTGCTGGGATCTTCACCCACTGATGACTTTTCTTTGCGTGTGTTATAAATACTTGCAAATGACAAACCGGTAAACTCGAATGTTAATTTTATCACGTCTTCGATAGCAAGTGAGACAGAATATTAGAAGACCCCAAAAGAAAATCGTTCATGTAAATGTTTGTTAAAAGTGTAATTCGTTTTTTGGTGTTGGTATGAGATAATTAAATGACGAAAACATGTTGATAAGGTTCATTGTTACGAACAACTAAGTTTGCACAAAGACGTCATAAATCTTTCCATATTTGATTTTAATATATGTGTATAAATATTAGAATTGTTTGTGTTCCATAATAAAAGTAGGAGACGATGATTGGGATCGCTTCCCTAACGAGAAAGAACTATTTGCGGGGATGAATAGCACGGATGAATATGAAAAAGGCGGTGTGTCGCGTCAAAACGACGCCAAAAAACAGTTCACTAGCGTCTGTATCTCCGAGGTGGATGGACGTATTTTTATGTGTACGCGTCATGAAATAGTAAAAGTGAATTTACTAAGTGTTTAGAGACCTTTAATTAAATTTTGGCGATGTTAGGGAAGTTGATCCGCTAAAATAAGACTTTCTACTGTGATATGATTTAAAAATTGTGAACAAGAAGGTGCAAATAAAATGTTTGACTAAAGTTAAACCCGGGTTCATTCCATCTGTTACCAAGCCCTGAGATCAAAAAGATCTCATTAGCTAAAAGACACAGCGTCGATAATAATTGCAAAAACAGCACCAAAATGGCTTGCCCAACGTGGAACACGAATTTAGGATGGAATGGAAATTAGAAATTGAACTTACGATAAACATCAAGTGACGCCATATCATCGCGCCAAAAGGAAAGAAGACGCCATTAGACCATCGTTTGATATCGAGATCAGAACACCGATGAATGGATAATCAACGATACATCAGAACACCGATGCACGGATAATCAACGCGGGAAAACACCGGAGATGATCTAGCGAAGCCAACTGCTCAGGAGACGTACATAACTGGACGAATCAACGAAAAAAAAAGTAGGATCAAAAATTTTTGTTTTTACATCCAGTTTATTTTCATTTTTATGTTACTGAGAAGCGGCAAAGTAGTGGGACTTTTAACCCTAAGTGAATTGAATTAAGAAACTAAAATGTCGCGAAAAGAGATAGAAACAGGAGTGGGGGAAGGGGCAGATAGGCCTAGTTATCAGGTAGAACCAGAAAGTGAGGAACAGGTAGCAATAGGAAGAGACCAAAGGTTATTAATGATCATGTTTGAAAGACTACAACAAAGTTTAGGTCAGAGTATAGAACAAAAACTAGAACAAAATAAAAAAGAAATAGGTCAGAGTATAGGCCAGAAAATGGAACAAAATAAAGTAGAATTAAAACAGGACATAGAACAAAGTTTAGGCCAGAAACTAGAACAGAATAAGGAAGAGATAGGTCAGAAAATGGAGGAAGTGAGAAAGGATTTAGAACAGAAAATGGAATTAGGAAGACAGAACTTAGAACAGAAAATAGAATTAGGAAGACAGGAGTGTAAAGAAAATATGAAAGTAATGGAAACTAATTTAAAATTAGTACATAAAAACTTAAATGAGACAAAGGAAGCCTTAGAAGCTAGGATAGAAATCGTAGGAGATAGGATGGGAAAAGTAGAATCAGAAATGAGAGAAAATAAGATTGTATTAGAAGGAGAAATTGCTAGATGTAGAGATGAAATAACAGAATGTAATACAAGTGTAGACTGTAAGATTACAAATGTAAAAGCAGAAATAACTGAGGAATTAAGGAAGGAGATTGAGGTAGTAAAGAAAGACATTATTAATGAAACTGTAGAACAAATTGTAATTCCTAAAATTAAGACGATGACTGATGTGGTGCATTTGCAACAGGATGCTATAAATGATATGAAACAAAGTCACTTAGAAATAAAGAATGATTTAAAATCAATTTGTGAAGAAATGAAAAAAGGGAAAGAAAGTTTGGCTAATGTAAATGATGTTGTGAATGCACTACAAAGGCAAGATAATTTAGATGTAAGTAATGTACAAGATGAGAGTTATTTGAATAATGTACAAAATGTTGACTCACCATACAGAGAAAGAGGTTCACAACCAAACAATGACACAACACACAACACATGTTACACCAACAGCATACTACATGAAATCACACCACCTACATTTGATGAGGAGAAGCGAGACGATCCAAAACTCTTTGTTAAAGAGATGGAAGAGTACTTTAAAGTGAAAAGGATACCAAATGAGCTTAGGATGATGATAGTCAAGAAAAGCTTAAAAAACAAGGCATTAGAATGGCTCAGGTTAACGCTAGCTGGTCATGAGTCGTATAGCTCATTCAGAAATTTATTCCTATCAAGGTATTGGGGCCCAGCTAAGCAAAACCAAACTAGGGTAGAGCTAGCAACAGGTAGATATGATCCAACCAAAGGGTTATCGTTAGTCGATTATTTTATGAAAGTAGCCAACAAAGGAAAGCTATTAGACCCTAACTTGTCGGAAGCAGAGCTAATTACCAGCATAACAAGACATTTCCCAGACACGGTGAGAACAGGGTTAATTGTTGCGAGGCCAGTAGACTTTGCAGATATGATAGAATTGCTGACAGCCTTCGAAACACAAAATGGTCGGCCTAATGAGCATAGACATAGGAACGGTCACCCAAACTCACCCATCTTAAACCGGAGCACGGCTACAAACAACCAGAATGAGGGAGAAGATAGAAATACTAGGGGCACCCATGAAAGGGGGAGAGGGGCACACCATTTCCCACAACCACATAATCATGGCGAGAGGATGGAGAACACAAGACAGCGGTACCATGACACAATACCGAGGGGTGAATCGAGATACAGAACATATACATATGATCGGGGGAGACCAGGAGACCGTACCCATCAAGTGAATCACATACGATTCTGTAGGGAATACTTCAACAACCAAAGACCATCATACAACAGAGGTTCACGCGAAAGGGGCAGAGACCAATGGTACACTGGCAACATAAGACAGCAGGAAGTAGATGAAAATGTGCCAAATATGGCAGATGCTGCACAGAATACAGAAACAACAACCACCACCAACACTCAGGGAAATTACAACAACTAAGTTCGTCCCAACTGGCTGGATGACCAACAACACAAATCTAAGCAATTTACAATTGACATCGACACTGTGATGGCTGCACGAAGAGAAAGATGGAACTACTGTACGCTGGACCACTGGTCATAACAAAACAGCTGGGTGACCACACGTATGAGCTACAGAATACAAATGGCAAGTTGGTAGGAAGATACCATAAAAATAAATTAAAACCATACAAAGAAAGGACCAAATAGTCTTTGCCAACAAATATGTAAGGCAAGAATAGTAGAAATGATGGAAAATAACAATTTTTAATGGGTTACTTATAGAAAATACAACAAAAAAAAAAAAAAAAAAAAGGAAAATCAACATTGTCATTGGCTATATTGATCACAAAGAGCATTGTCAACAAAGACAGATGAGGACACTGATTGTCATTAAAGAAATGAATTATAGCGACGGAAAATAATGTGTTTTTGACATAAGGATGTCAGGGACAAAAATAAAAAGGAATCAATTGTGATGACAAAGATAAAATATTTTGACACAAAGATGTCGAGGGTGAATTGAGAAGAAAAATAATACAATTGCAGAATAATTATAAGTATAGAAGTTTTCTCTTATAGAGATAAGTGACAAAGAGGTGACAATTAGTGAAGTAAGGAAAACCATAATCAGAAAAGCAATGCCCATGAATTAAGATGGATATAGCCAATGCTAAGCTCGAAGAAATGTTGAACCAAATAATAATGAATAAGAACCCAATTAAAAAAATTGTACCATTAGTAACATCAGAGTTTAAGAACCGACTCAACGACCTGCCTATACATAAGCCTACAAGACAAAGAAGGCAAAGAACTGAATAAAATATTGCCATAAATATGATCATAATCATTAGCTCAAAATTTGTATCCTGTTTTTCTCTCCTCATAACAAGGAACATAAGTCAAAAGCCACATAATAAACCATGATACACTTAAATTATATTTGTGACAATGTCAAATGTACAATAACTGAATGTGTTGTATAATAACTGAATATGTGTGGTATAATAACAGAACATATGTTGTATGATAACTGAATATGTTGTACAATAACTGAATATGTATTGTATAATAACTGGATATGTTGTATAATAACTGAATATGTGTTGTTTAATAACTGAACATATGTGGTACAATAACTGAATATGTATTGTATAATAACTGGATATGTTGTATAATAACTGCATGTGTCGTACAATAACTGAATATGTATTGTATAATAACTGAATATGTGATGTATAATAACTGAACATGTATTGTGTAGTAATTGAATATGAAATTTATAAAGACATGTTGTGTCATGCCAAAACAAAAGACAAAGACAAACAGCGAAGAAGACTGTAAAGAAAAAAAAAAAAAATATTGTACAAAGTGATTGCATCAGAGGAGTAAGGAGAAGGATTGTATTGTGTTTCAAGATTGTAAACATAGGTGACAACTTGAAAAACAAAACAAGGGGCATATGAGGCAGAATATTAGAAGACCCCAAAAGAAAATCGTTCATGTAAATGTTTGTTAAAAGTGTAATTCGTTTTTTGGTGTTGGTATGAGATAATTAAATGACGAAAACATGTTGATAAGGTTCATTGTTACGAACAACTAAGTTTGCACAAAGACGTCATAAATCTTTCCATATTTGATTTTAATATATGTGTATAAATATTAGAATTGTTTGTGTTCCATAATAAAAGTAGGAGACGATGATTGGGATCACTTCCCTAACGAGAAAGAACAATTTCCGCGGATGAATATGAAAAAGGCGGTGTGTCGCGTCAAAACGACGCCAAAAAACAGTTCACTAGCGTGTGTATCTCCGAGGTGGATGGACATATTTTTATGTGTACGCGTCATGAAATAGTAAAAGTGAATTTACTAAGTGTTTAGAGACCTTTAATTAAATTTTGGCGATGTTAGGGAAGTTGATCCGCTAAAATAAGACTTTCTACTGTGATATGATTTAAAAATTGTGAACAAGAAGGTGCAAATAAAATGTTTGACCAAAGTTAAACCCGGGTTCATTCCATCCGTTACCAAGTCCTGAGATCAAAAAGATCTCATTAGCTAAAAGACACATAGTCGATAATAATTACAAATACAGCACCACAAGTTAGGGATATTTCTCGCAGAATTTGTTAAACACGTTCAATATTGTTGTCTTTTCACCACTTTGCAATGGTTCGCCACGCTTATGTTTCACAACACTCACTTGCTCCACCATGTTACTTC
This sequence comes from Tenodera sinensis, assembly GCA_030765045.1. Taxonomy (NCBI): domain Eukaryota; kingdom Metazoa; phylum Arthropoda; class Insecta; order Mantodea; family Mantidae; genus Tenodera; species Tenodera sinensis. Next base: position 131,318,407 of record CM060965.1, on the reverse strand, counting down.
CATACTGAATAATGCGCGTGCAGAATGAAATAGGCTGGTCACTTAACTGCGTATTCTTACACTTTAACTAGGCTTAGTACACTTAGTTCAAGCTTTAGCAAACATTAAGTGACATTTCAGACCTTAGTAATAGTATTTCTTCAAGGGACTATTTACATGGCGAAAGCTGAGGTCAAAACGCATGTGCCTTTGTTTACATCTCCTCTCATCTCTAGATGAACAGAGTATATATGCATTTACTTTGTTCCCTGCAGTTAAACATAGGAAATCAAAACTTACTTCCTTCAATACACCTAAAACACTTACTGTCAATTGCAAAAGCAACTCTGCCATTAAATTTTTCACAGGAAATATTGCTACAAGATCTTTGTTTTTAGACAGGAGAGAGGATACCATGAAAATCTGTGAAGTTTTCTTTTTCATTGCTGTTACATGCTTTACTGTCAATATCTCTCCCTTTGTATGACAATTTTAGTGTTACATAAATTTCATTGAGTATTAAGTTAAACCTCTTTTGTTCCATTAACAGAAGCTGTAGCTGATACACACAGAAGTTAAGTTTCCTCCTGTTACACAGTGTAATGTATTCTGCATTAAATCACAAACTGATATTTCAGAATACTCATAGTAACCCCAACGACTTACTTATTTTTAAATTTAGTCCAATCATTGCAGGGATTTTCACCTAACCATCTGAAAGACTCCGTAGTTATACATACATATCTTTATAAGACTTTTTAACTTCTGAATAAGCTGATGCTTTAAAACTTACAATGTGCTCGCACACTACCATAACATCACTATGATGTGTACACACAGTATTGTCGCCCATCGCATTATTGTCGGCACTACCGCAAAGGAGCCGAAGGGAAGAGACAGAGAATGGCCGCATTGTTGGGGCGCTTGCCGAAAGAGAGAAAGGGATAGAGACTTCTGGAATTTTCTGCTTTGTATTTCACGGCAATAATAACTGAACTTTCCAGAAGTTTCCAGAATAGTGCCTGGGAGATATAAATAGCGGTAAAGTGTGAGAAGGGACAGTTTTTGTGTTACGAATTCAGAGCCGTGCTGTTGGTGAATCGGAAAAGACTTTCTTGCTGTTGCAACGAGTGTACAAAGTGACTGTTTACGGAAATAAGTGTTTCTTTATCTCGACTACATATGTCTTCTTTAGTTTACACCCACCAAAATCGCAGTATGTTTCCTTTACAATCATAACAAATGGAGGTATCTTTTCACTTTTAACATAGTTTAAAAATTCCTCAAATGACAAAATCTTATTGTTTTCACTCTTTGATAACTTTCATTCTTTGAAAACTGCCTTCCTGAAGTGGTCTCTGTTGTCTTCATTCACCAGGATCCTTCTAATTGTTGTTAATGTTGTGCTTAAGTATCTAAGTTGATTTTTAAACATAACACTGACATGTCATCACAGATAAATTTGCCCTCTCAAACAATAAACCTCTGTGGAAAATGTTTGTTGCAAACAACACATTATGATGAATGTTCAGGATCAGCCCTATTAATAGATTTATATATATTTCACAAACAAAAATTGTGACATCTGCCTGACATTGCAGGTGACCATAAAGATCCAGAATACAGAGATATATGACAAAGTCAATTTTAAGAAGAAGAAAAAAAAATGATTAAAATTAATATTCAAAATATCTAAAACATTAAAAGATTATAACAAGAAGATAACAGTTAACATGTTTGGGAAATGAAAATGCTGAAATGGGTAGGCTTGTCTATATTATAATTGGACTTACAGCCAAATACACAACTCCATGGCATCTTAAAAGAAATACAATCCAATTATAATATTTATAATAAAACACATTATTTCAAAAAATTTCATTTGAAATGTTAAATACAAATTTATGTAAGTTCTAGTAATATACATCCTAACCTAATTTGCTTAAGAGTCGTTAGACTGGGAACCCACTTTGCACCAGAAATTATTATAAAACTGGACAAATTTTCAAAATCATTGTAATGATATTTATTTGAGTATATTTAGGCTGAATAAGTGATTACATTTCACAAAATAAAAAAGTACACTGCCCTAAATAACAAATTACCATATATATATATAACCTCACTTAAATTATTGGCTACCAAAAACAGAATTAAATAATTAGGTTAATGGAGCAAATTTGCTTATCGTATTTAATCAGAAATGCAATTATGGTGCATCCAAAATATATAGGTCCTCCAAAACAAATCACAAAAAAAATTTCTAACATAACGAATCAAAATAGAGTATCATAAATCATTGTATTCCTTCCACCTGGTCTGTTCATATTGTCTGTTCCAAGAGCTGGGTCATTCATTACGTGTGAATTCAACCCACTTTAAATAAAAAATTTTTCTCACCATTTTAGATTTTGCTGAAATTATATTGCATGCTAGGACTAAGGAAAATACTAAATTTCAATTTTTCATCTCAAACTGTTTCTGAAATATGGCTACGTATCATTTTTAAAAACTAGCTAACAAAACGTGAACAGGCAATTTTCAAATTACTCTAGATTTCCTCATTGAGCTACAGAGCTGGAAAAGGTGTCATTTTGCAGAATTCTTTATGCTCTGTCCAGTGATATAGAACATAACATAGGTTGTAATTAAGAAATGTATTAAAAATACAAATTAAATTTTGATTTAATTTTTTTCTAAAAAGTACATACCAAATTTAAGATACTCAAAATATTTCCATAAATAGCACTGGTTAATCACATGACAAAATATAAATATGGGATGATGGTGGGTTCATGATTAAAAATAAATATTTCTAACCGTTGTTTTCCACTAATAAGCTCGTTTTGACCAAACCTACTTTTAACAAATATAAATTTAATTAAAACATACAGAAAGGTATCAAAAGAATATCAGAAAAATCAAAATATCATTTTGAAACAAAACCAGTAATTGGACTAATAATTTCATCTGGGGAATGTTTGGCCCCTAGGATTTGTCTGTCTGCTTATAAATAGTATTAAAATAGTTCCCTAAGTATCATATATAAAAATCAAGACTCAGATGGTAAGTAAACTTAGGAACATTTTTCACAAACTTTAAAGCGCCTGACAGAAATAACTGCCCACAAAAACTGTCTGGCAATCTCAATTATTAATTTTTAATGATATTGTGCAAAACGTATAAAAATTAGCACTCAGACTTTAAGAAAAGTTACCAATTATTATTTATTTATGCCAACAAACTTACTGTTGGTGTTTTTAAACACACAAGCCGTGTGTGGGCAAAGTTACCAGGAAAAATACGAACTAACTTGAGAATTTAATGCCATTCTGGCAGTTTGTCACAATAGCTCAGTGGTAGAGCGTCCGCCCGGCAAGCGGAAGGTCTGTGGTTCAAATCCCAGTTGTGGCATTGAATTTTTAAGTTCCAGTTCTACCTCTTAAACTTTGCCCACACATGGCTTGTGTGTTTAAAAACACCAACAGTAAGTTTGTTGGCATAAATAAATAATAATTACCATGTGAAGGTTATTTAATCCTGGGATATAAAGTACTTGCAATAGTAAGTCACCATTGGGGTATTTGTCTCTGATGTGAGACTGCCTTTGTGGTTTACCAGGAAAAATACGAACTAACTTGAGAATTTAATGCCATTCTGGCAGTTTGTCACAATAGCTCAGTGGTAGAGCGTCCGCCCGGCAAGCGGAAGGTCTGTGGTTCAAATCCCAGTTGTGGCATTGAATTTTTAAGTTCCAGTTCTACCTCTTAAAGTTACCAATGTTTTTATGTACTTTTAGCACCCAGTACCTGTAAATTGGCCGCTGGCCCTGGCTAGCAGGTATGTATACCTTCAAAGTGTATACTAATATTAATCTTCATGACACATTTTGTTACTCAGAAAATAAGTAATATCTGGTCCTGGGATCTTGGACTATACCAAAGCAACAACTGATGGAGCAGTTTTTTAACTCTGCATTCTACATTGCTGTTGTAACCCCTTATTCCATAGGATAATAGTTGGCACTGATAAAAACGTAATCTAGTAAATGTTTTTCTATGAATAATCACTTGTGATTTGTAATTTGAAAGGGATCAACGAAGAAAGAACTATGCACTTTTAGCACAGAGCATTTATGCAATTGAAGTATGTCAAACAATATGTTTGCTAATTTAATTAAGGATAATAATAGCTGTTGAGATGCTTTTTTAAGCAATTATTACAACTGAATTGTGTATAAATATGTATAAAATTAAATTATATAAGGGTCATATTGACTTTTTGCTCTTGACAAACAAATGTTAGGAACAAAACATCATAGTGATGGCAGTAGTTCAAGAGCAGGCTACTCCAGCAGGTAATAGCACTCAAACAGTTAATAACAGCATATTTCCCACAAATTACACAAGTATGTAGAGACTAAAAACTTCACTTCAATAAAATTGAGTTAAATTCAATACACCACCAGCTATTGTTTCGACACACCTTTGCCTTTATCAAGGCAAACTGACCTTGGCCAGCCAAGTTACGAAACCGTTGCAACCTGGCGCTGACATCACGTTTACGTCACTCGCCGTGATATATGTGATGACATTGCCCACCCCTGATCACAAAACGAATTTGGTAACAAAATCAGTAGAAGGTATTTCAAAATTCATAACATGGTCCTTATTTTTGAAAATAAATATTTTTTCCCAACCCATCAAGTCAATGGGTCCATTTAATTGCTTTAATAATTTAACCTGTGGATTTATTCCATGATTAACTCACAAATGATCTACCATAGCTGGTTTCTCGTATATATTTGATGTTTCTAAAATCTTCTTTTTTTCTGGTTTCCAGATGATGTTTTGTCTTACCAATGTAAACCTTATCGCATTCTAGCCAGCCAATTTGATAAATGAATAGGCAATTTGGAATTTTTCCCTTTTTAGAAAAATTAAGCACATTTTTTATATTATATTTATTTTGAGTAGCCAAAATTTTGCCATGTTCTTTAAAAAAAATTTTATTAGCCCAGTAAACTTTTTAAATTTGCAGTCATCTTTTATTTTTTTGAGAGTGGAAGCTTCATTTATGGCCTTCTGGTATTTAAATTTCGCTTATATTTTTATGTATAAATTCTGTACTAAAACCATTAAGTAACGCCATGTTAATAATGTGTTCATATTCTCTGTTAAATTCTTCTATATTAAGGGATATATTTATCAACCTATAAATTAAACTTTTGAAAATGGTGAATTTATGTGCGGGAGGGTTAAAGCATTTGTTTTTTATTTATCAGTATGTGTTGACTTTCTATAAATGCCAAAACGCAGTTCATTATTACTTTCTCTACTGGTAAATAGGGGAAGTAGTGTGTTCCACCCAAAATTTTGATGTTGAGATTCCACCGGAAATATATGTTTTGAGACCCCCTGAATAAAAAAAAAGCAGTTTTAGATAAAGGTCCATGTGTGTGTGTGTGGGGGGGGGGGGGGGGCACAATAACTCAAAAACGAAAAGTAGGTTAGAAACCAAAGTTGGTATTAATTTAATGTCTTTCAAGGATGTGACACGAAGATTTTGAAGAAAATAGCTTCGCGCTTAACTACCCTTTACATGGAAAATTTTGATTTTCTTGAAAATGGCTCTAACGATTTTGATCAAAATGTCATATGTGTAAGATATTTTTATGACAAAACAAATGTATATCCTGAATTTTCTGGCTATAGCCCCTGTAGTTGTATTTACTCTGCATGAGTTTTGCATAACTGGTAAACCATTAGAGATAGACCAAATCATACTATAAAAAAATGTAGATCTTGCTAAAATACACAATTTATGTCTCATAAATTTTCTTGTAAAGTGAACCATTTCGGAGATATTCCTTGTTATGTGTGTGAGTTTCTGAAAACTTTCATGAAATGGAACATCGTTGTTCATTTTTTATATGTTCGAAGTGTGCAAAGAGAACAGAATCTCAAAGCTTTAAAAGATTTGACTATCTCACTAAGCCTATTGTATTCTAATATTCCCCTTGCACCTACCAGGAAATAAACAATAAAGTAATTTGTACAAATGTTTATCTTAACACAAAGAAGTTATAGGAATAAGGGTTTGTAAGAATGGTTAGTACAAGAGTAGAGAAAGTCATGTGAGTGCAACACATCAGATTTTTTCTTCTTGAGATCTTCAAATCCAGGAATGGAAGACAACCTTTGTTTTTAATTTCTAAAGTGAATTTTATGGCTTTATCATGGCTTTATCTTGTGAATTCAAAAGCTTTAAAGCATCATTGATCTATTCCTGAGACACAGGTCTACATATCTATACCAAGTTTTGAAAATTAAAGGGAATGCTTTGAAACAATTGGCAAGAAATGGTGATAGGGACTACCCATAGCTAAGCCAGAAGTTTGTTAAAAAAATTACCATTAAAACTAAAAATATTTTGATCTAAACAAAGATTTGTTAGCTTCATAAAATGATTTATTAACTCTTCGTTTAGTTCAATGGAAATAGCTATTCCTTCACAAATGTAAAAAGTTTTACTCTAGGGATGCTAGGGAATAGAGCAGTAACATCAAAGGAAACGAGTTTATCCCCAGCTGACAGAACTATGTTACTGATTTTTACTTTCTCTACTGGTAAGTAGGAAAAGTATTGTATTCCACCTAAACATTCGATGTAGAGATTTCACCGGAAATATATGTTTTGAGACCCCCTGAATCCAAAAAAAAGCATTTTTAGAAAAAGGTCCGTCTGTGTGTCAGTCTGTGTGTGTGTGTGCCAGTCTGTCAATCTGTGGACAGCATAACTCAAAAACAAAACACCGGTTAAAAACCAAAGTTGGTGTTTAAGTTTGTCATTCAAGGATGCGACACGAAGATTTTGAAGAAAATAGCCCCACCCTAAACTACCCTTTACATGGAACATTTTTCGAACATTTTGATTTTCTTGAAAATGGCTCTAATGATTTTGATTAAAATGTCATGTGTTTGAGATATTTTTATGACAAATGAAATGTATATCTTGAATTTTTTGGCTATAGCCCCTGTAGTCATATTTACTCTGGACGAATTTTGCATAACTGGTAAACCGTTAGAGATAGACAAAATCTTGCACTACAAAAAATGTAGATCTTGCTAAAATACACAATTTGTGTCTCAATAAATTTTCTTGTAGGGTGAACCATTTCGGAGATATTCCTTGTTATGTGTGTGAGTTTTGGAAAACTTAGAACTTTAGCGAAATGCAACAACGTTGTTCATTTTTTTATATGTTAATTGTGCAAAGAGAACGGAATCTCAAAGGTCAAAAAGATTTGACTGTCGCACAAAGCCTTCTGTATTCTAATATTCCCCTTGTACCTACAAGGACATAAGCAATAAGATAATTTGTACGAATGTTTATTTTAACTAACACGAAGAAGATATGGGAATAAGAGTTTGTAAGAATGGTTAGTACGAAAGTAGAGAAAGTCATGTGAGTGCAACACATCAGAATTTTTAACCGATTCCACAGAATTGTTTATACTTAAGCTGTCAAATTGTTAAAAAGTGCAAAATTTTTTATTTAACTATTTTGTAAGTAGTAAGTGAGTGAATTTACACAATTTATTATGGGCCTCATTTTCTTCCCAGGTGTATGAATTTTTGGAAGAGCATACATTCAGGTGTGTATAACAGCATATTTTACTTTCTAAACTTGCATCAGCGGAAACAATTTAAAGCATACAACACATAACAGCAATGTTTTACTTATATTTGTTATTCAATTAGGAATGAATATTGGGTTAATGCCTATAAAATGAAAGAACTTCAGTTAACTAAACATGTCTATCATATACTGAAGGCTCTAATGACCGAGCTGTTGACAGGCCCTTAAACCCTACCCTAAACCCTATACTGTAGGTCATCACCACAGCATTCCCATGGATTTTTAAAACTTGGCACAGATATGTGGATGATGTATTTGCAATAATTCCAGAGAAATATATAAGGATGCTCCCAAATTATTAAACCTGGAAGAAAAATATCAAATTCACAATGGGATTCAAAAAAGATGGCTGACTCCCATTCCCAGACCTGGAGATTATAAAAAATGAAAACTCCAAAGAAATTAATAGGAAGGCCACAGATACAGACAATTACATTAAAAATAATATTTATAACTCCAGAAGTCTAAATATGCTCTGTTTAACGTCTAGCATAGAGGGTCAACATTCTTATGAATGTTGTCATTCATAAGAATATTGATCAGCTTATATAAAAGCAATTGAACCACATATTGAATACAGCAGTTGCTCATGTATTTAAAACCTCTACAATAATGAAGAAAATAAACAAGTTCAAAAGACAGAAGGTTCAAAAGTCAGAAGAAAATCAAAGAATCTCCACATTCAAATCAATCAAAACACAATGCAGATTCCATCTATGAAAACCTTTTGTGAAAATTAAACATAAAACTTCCCTCCCCCTCTCTCTCTCCCCCTGAACAAACGCAGTATTAGGAATCTCCGAGGTTAAGTTTGAAGGACTAAAAATCCCTCCAGGGAAAAAGTTAGAAATGCCTAGATTGTTACATGAAACATGTCAGGAAAACAAAACGAAACTTCGAAATGTGCAAAAATGAACAATTTAGGAACATGCCAAAAAATAAATTGAAAAGTCAGTCATTCAAATCATTTTTGTAAGAAAACCCACAAAATAAACCTAGAGGCCAGCTATTAAAAGAAGCTTATGGAACTGACTGCATGGAAGAGAATCTACATTTTGAAGAACAAGGATATAACCATGAATTTTTACATCCCAGCAAAGGACAACTTTAGTAAGTACATCACCCATCAGATACCACCACATACATACAGACAGATAGACACAGACAGACAGGACAGGGGGACACAGGACAACCAACCAAACACCAACCAGATCAGCAGCTTATGATGAGAGTAACAGATTTTCGACACGTGACTAGGTACTGTATATTTTAGTGAAGGTGTAAATGAGTTTTCGTACTCATTTATTTTCGCCCATAAATCCTTCAGTATCACCCGCTTCTATGCTATTACCCTTAATCTGGTTATCAATTTAATTTTACTATCCCCCTTATATCTACAACAAAATGTGTAATGAAGCTATATTCCCAAAGATTTATATCAGTAGATAGAAAAATAAGCTTTTGCAAGAATATTTTAGAAGCTACATAAAAATAAATAATACTGAGTAGAGAAAGTCTCATGAATTTAACATATTGTATTTGTTTCTTACAGTTATATTTCAATGCATGGAATGCACTTGTTTAAGGTATATTCATTCATGAAAGAGTGTAAGAGATACCCAAAGTTTTATTCATCTCTCCAACCTACTCACCCTAAGATTAGTTTGACCTTCTGTATCAATTTTCTAAGCTATCCCTTTTGTTCTCTTTGCCAGATATTTTGGCAGCAAATTTTTGTTACCAGTGAGATTTTGCGTAATCTAGCCTGCATGATTGAAATGTTCCTAATATGCTTATGAAGATTAATAATTATGGTATATAGTAGTATAATTACTGTTTTTTTTTCCCATCTTCATTAGGGACTGTAACAAGTCTTGCATTCTCTTCTAATGGTTCACATTTATTCAGTGGAAGTGAAGATGGAAGCATAGCAGTGTTTCGCACAGGAAGCTGGCAACTGGAAAAACTATGGCATAAGGCTCATAAGGGTGAAGGTATGTGTATGTGTAGTGATAACTTGGAATCCATTCCATGATTCAGTCACTGAATGAATGAATGAATGAATGAATGAATGAATGAATGAATGAATGAATGAATGAATGAATGAATGGGTGAGTGAGCGAGCAACTTATTTTCTTGTTCTCACTGTGATATTTTAGAATTTGTGTATAATTACACTTCTTTGCTGCAGATAAAATGTTATATAGGGCAGACAACCATTTTTATAAACTGAAGTGAAAGTTGCAGGTTTTGTGTTTAGATGTTGGGAATGTTTGAATATTACAAATTGAAAATATTCACTTCTATTGTTAGCTTTATGAATCAATACAGATCAGATTAAGTAGAAACGATGCTTTAATGACACTTTTTTTCTGAGCATGCAAATAAAATTGTACATATTCCTAATTGCTGTATTGTTTCTAAAGGGATTTAAGTGAACAGTCAAAACAAACTGGGATTGAACAAATTCTCAAACAAGCCCAGGTTCCATGGATACTGAAGTTCTCTAGTGTATGTCTTCTCAGAATTCCAGAAAATTCCAGAAAATTCCAGAAAAGGAATATATATCCTGATAACTATACCCACTAAAAATGTTACTTAGGCCCTGTGAATTATTAAACATACTATCCTCAAACCATGGAAGTGGTTAGTTATCATTTTAATCTTCAGAAATGAGTTCTCTAGGTTATAGTATTGTGATGAAATTGCTTTACGGTTTTCTTTGAATTATTCTTTTTCTTTACTTTATATCTCGATGGCCTCACATACACAAATTATTACAAGCACACTCAAAACCTTTTCTCTATACAAGATTCACAACCAGGGTTAAAAACTGGCTAAAAGCATGACTGCCTCCTAGTAAGTGACATCAGCCCACAGAACATTAAATATCAAGAATGCTTCCTGTATGGAAGCTTGACGTTTAGCATTGTATAGATGTTCCGTCTCCCCCCTCAGTGGTGATCGCCCCGACCAGCACCATTTACATCTTCCTTTGGCGCAGCCCCTGGATCTGCTAGATTGTATCGCCGATCCTCCCTTCTTCCAAGTGCAGGCCTAGAGCCTTGTCATTGGATGACGCCCCTTCATCCATGTGTATTCAGCAGACCATCCTGTGCCCACGAGGTTCCATGACCGCTGATCTTTCCTAATGTGCTTTCACAGACACCTTGCTCCTGACGGGCCTAAACGTAACTTCCTCCAGAATTACCCTGCAGACCCCAAGACGTTTGCTGGGGCTTTGGAGCAATACATGGTCCTTTCCAACTCGCAGGACCCTCTTGTCAATGTCGATTGTCACCTTATGTTTGATTCCTGAGGGCATCAAGACCCAGGACCACCTGCTCAGCCACCTTCACTATGGAACACCCATGTATGCTCTGCCCCAAGATCAACTCCAACAAGGCCACCTCCTCAACAGGCAAGGTGTTGCCCAATGTCAGTACTGTCTTGTAGGGCTGATCTGGTTTCCTTGATGGCAAGCCTTCCAGTCACACCATGGTCATGGGTGCATCCGTGTCCACAAATATCTGGTACCGTCTACCATGTATCCATCCATCCGGAATAATGTGGTCCCTTCTTCTGCACAAGGTGCACAGCATCACTGGAGAGGTCAGCAATGACAGCTCCGTGCCCTCTTCACACGGGTACTTAGTTGTTTTCCATTTGCTTGTTGGCTGAGTGTGGACAGTCCCTCACTTGATGTCCTGACCAACCACAATCCCAACACACACCTCTGGGAGGTCGTCAATGTCCTTGGGCTGTTCCCCCATATAACACAAACCGAATACTCTGGATCTTCAGACAAGGACAGTTGTTATCTTGACCGCCTCCATTGTCAGTGCATAGTGGATGGTTTTACAGAGTATCAGACATTGACTTATCTCGGCATTGTGCACCCCATCAATGGAATAGATAACTTCCTGGGACACGTATCCGCATGAGGTTCACTAGAGGCCAAAATAAAAGAAAGTGAGGATATTCCGGAAAGTTGGAAAATAAGTATGATAGTACCTATATATAAAGGGAAGGGGGGACCAAACAAGCCAGAAAACTACAGAGGAATAAGTCTGCTATCTATTTTAGGAAAAATTTACACCGGGATACTGGCAGAAAGATTAAAAAACTGGGCAGAACAGGAAAGGAAGCTGACAGAATTTCAAGCAGGCTTTAGAAAAGGGAGGCAAACAGTAGATAATGTGTTTATAATAAAAACAATAATAGATAAATACCTTAGTAAAAAGAGAGGAAGAGTATACATGTTTTTTGCAGATTTTGAGAAGGCATTTGATACAATAAACAGGAGAGCTCTTTCATGGAAATTAAGAAGAAAGGGGGTGAGCGAAAATTTTATAAAGGAAGTAGAAAAAATATATAATGGGATAAAGTTTTGTATAAGATGGGGAAAGAATGAAATCACAGAAATGACGGAACAAGCAATTGGTTTGAGGCAAGGATGTAAACTTAGTCCAATATTATTTAATTTATTCATAGACGATATAATAGATAAAATCCAAAAAGCGAACAAACACTGTCCTGTAATAGCGAATAAGGAAATCCCAGGATTGCTATATGCTGATGATTTAATGGTAGGATCTATAACAATTGTAGGATTACAAAGGGCAATAAATGAGGTGCAAAAATTTTGTGAGGAATGGGGAATAAAGATAAATATAAGCAAGTCCAAGGTCATGGTTTTCAAAAAGGGATTTAAATTGAGAAAAGAGGAGAGGTGGGTATTAAATGGGAAAAGATTAGAAGTGGTCAAAGATTTTGAATACTTGGGAGTGAGGCTAAATAACAGAGGAGAGTGGGAGGCACATGGAAGAAAGATAGAAGCAAAAGGGAGAGCTGCAATGTCAGGAGTCAGAATTTGCAAATACAAGTTAGAGATGACAACCAAGTGGCTGGAAAGGATGTATGAGGCAGTAGTGGAATCAAAAATGCTTTATGCAGTAGAGATCTGGGGGGCCACAGATATAAACAAGAAGGTAGATCATATGTATAGAATGTTCTGCAAAGAATTATTGGGACTACCGAGATCGGCGCCAAGAGAAGTGGCCTTGGTAGAGCTTGGGAAAACAAGAAGGAAAGGAATAATAATGGAGAGAATAATAAAATTTTGGTATAAATGTTTGGTTAAAGAAGATGGAGAAATTTTAAAATTGTGTATGAAGCAACAAAAAAATCTAGAGAATGAAAACAGTTGGTGGGCAGGGGTTGGAAAAATTATGGAGAAAATAGGAATGGGAGATATATGGAAACTTGAAGAAAGAAATGAAAGTAATGTAGATAAACTAGTAAAGTGTAGGGTAGAAGACATAGAAAGGCAAGAGATATGGGGAAGTTTAGAAAACAAGAAATCATTACAATTCTACAAGCAAATAAAAAGAGGATGGGGGCGAGAACCATATGTGGATTATTGTAACAGACAGGAAAAAGAAGGACTAGCGTGGATGAGAACAGGAGCAATATTTTTAAGAGGGACAAGAAGCGGTAAAATAGGAATATGTGAAATGTGCGGTGAGAAAGAAAGTATAGAACATTATTTGACAGAATGTAAGGAATTAGCATTATGGAGGAAAAAGGTTTGGGAGAAAAAATGGGAAAAAATAGAGGGGAAAATGGTAGCCATAAAAATGTTAACAGTGAAAGAGGAAAGGAAGGTTAGAAGTATAGGTGAGTTTTTGAAGAAAGTAAGAGAAAAATGGGCAAGAAAAGTAAAGAGTGTAAATGAAGAAGGCAGAGTGGGGGAGAGGGACAATTAATTAATATAAGATGGAATAGATTGATCAGAGCTACCTGGGAGGCAAATGGCCTGGGTGCCATGCAAACCAAGGTAGCAATAAGGTTATGTAAAATTTGTATGTAGTTTAGGTTAGAGTAGGATAATTGTAAAAGTTATGTAAAAGAATTGGTACAAATAAAAAATTCATTCATTCATTCACTAGAGGCCTGTTCACCAGTTCTTGGTTATGCCAGGTGAACTCTTGTAGCATCTCCCTAGGCTGTTGCAGTCTTGACTTGAGTTGGCTGCAATGGGCTGCAGCTAGACAGTGGTTTCCAAACAGGTTTTCAAGAACCTTCCAGATGTTTTGGGACGTTGCTGACACCGGAATCGCATTCAGTACAGTACTTCTGCTGCCCATTCCTGGAGGCTAGCTATCAGCCATGCAGCTTCCTCTTCTTTGGACAACCGGTTATGGATGGTGACAGCTGTCTCGACTTTCCAGTTCTTGTAATTTGCCAAGTACTTGTTCCACACTAGCGTTTGGTTACATGGTGCTGCCATTGACTCTGTCTTCCAGGGCATTAACACTTTGCCTAAAGTCTTTCACAGCTTCCTTCATGCCAACCGTTTGCCCATCAATCTTTGCCAATAGCTCTACTTCATTTTGGTCATCTCCATTTTCATTTTTTCCATTCTAAAGTTTACCTTTTTTCAATTCTGTTTTCATTTCATTTTCCATTATGTTCATCTTGGCTAACAAGTGTTTCATCATCTCCTCCATATTCTGGTTTATGTTGCACTCCTGACACTAATTGTGACAAAATAACTTTTTGATTTCTTTTTAATTACACTAGTCTGTGAATTTAAACTTTTTGTTTGTTGCGTAAAGTAAATAATGTGATTCTGTAAAATGCAGATGTGCTGAATCTGAATTTTCAATCCCTTTACTTCTGTCACGTAAGGTGTTAAAAAAAAACCACTATATATGCATTGTAGAATAAAGCAAATTTGACCACAAACTTTCTCATAATTTTTTTTTTTTATTATGTATGCCTACAAACTTACTGTTGGTGTTTCTGAACACACAAGCTGTATGTGGGCAATGTTTCAGAGGTAGAATTGGAACTGAAAAATTCAATGCGAGAGCTTGGATTTTAAACACAGACTCTCCACTTACCAGGTGGGTGCTCATTAAGCTACTGTGACAACCTGCCAGTATGACATTGAATTCTCTAACCGATTCGTATTTCTCCCAGTAATCCACAAAGGCAGCCTCACATCAGAGTGCTTCTTAGTTAAAGTCCTCCTCTTCCTTTTTCTTTTGTTCCTCTTCAGGTATTTCATGCTTAAACATTCAACAACAGTCAGCAAACATACTTATGCAGTAGCGTCCCTGGTACCTCCTTTCAAACTCCTTCATATCCTTGTGAAATCATTTGTCTTGCTCTTCAGTCTTAAATCCTAGATTTTTGGGTACATAATCTAGATGAGAAAACAGGAAATAAATTTCACACTTATTCAAGATGCTCTCGGGATTCAAGAGCATCTTGAATATGTTCATCGCCAGGAAAGCTTCAAATCAAATTTCACACTTGTTACAACCAAGTTCGTTATATGCTTCAAGCATGTTAGCCACAGTGTTTCGGTAATTGGGATCCTTGTTACCAAGAACTTTTGAAACAACTTTAATAACCTAAAGATATCCATGCTGCTTTCTCCTTGTCATCCAGTGTTTCTGAATGCTGCATCAATTTTCTTATATCTGGACCATTAAATACAGAGTGGAAGGGAAGTCATTACATTCCTTCTAATATGTGCTTCATAGAGGCATTACAAACAAAAAAGTCAAATGACATTTTGTTCTTTGATCAGCTAATTTCAAAGAATAAATGGCTTTTGGTCCAACTTGGATGTGTAATTCCACAGGAATGTCCGAAGATAACAGTTTGTTACTTGTAAGATGCAAAGAGTAACTTAATTCTGACACAGCATCAGTAGTGATTATGCGACATCATACAGGGTTTCGAAATAATTAATCGCTTAAAAGATGTTAAGGAATACCCCAAGCAGCTTTTTCACATGTGCAGTAAGTCGACAACGTTGCATTGTGGTTGGTCAGGTAATTTAGCTAGTTTGTGGATGTAAACAGGTCTGGCGCTTTCGCTTTAATGTTTTGGGAGCTAACACTTGTGATTGGCCTACACTCGCGCAGTAAACACAGATGGACAAGGCAGGGTATTTGTGTTCTCAAGAAGTACCATTACTGTGTTTGTTTATGTACTGAACTAGGGAAAGTGACACCCACACAATCTGCAGTGTTGCCAGCTTGTTTTCGAGAAAACTAAAATATCTCCGTAGGAAATGGTCAGAGACAAAAACGTAAGATACAAAATGTGGTCCAAATATCGAGATCTACCACCGGTTTAAATTAATGTAATGACTTCCCTTCCACCCGGTATACCTTCTTTTAATTTTGCTTCAGAGAGAAGTGGGAATTTCTCACATATATACTTGAAGCAGTCCTCTTTTCTTATTTAAAGTCTTTACAAACTGCTTCATTAAGCCAAGCTTAATGTGGAGAGGTGGCAGCACAACTTTAGGACTCACAAGGCTTTGGTACACAACGTTCTTAGAGTCGACTTCCAAATTTTTTCGAGGTGGCCAGTCTTTCTTAGTCCAGTGATTAACTCGTGTCCTGCTATCCCATAGCCAAAGAAAGCATATAAATTTGGTAAACCCAGATTGTTGACCCATTAGCAGGGTAATAACTTCAAAATCACTACAAACTGCCAGTAGTGTTTACTTATAATTCACTTACAATAACATCAGTTGCAAATTTGCATATGGCTCTTTGAGGATCACTGAATAGGCAACAGGCACTAAACCAAAAACATTTCTGTTATGTAGGAGGACACCCTTTGAACTTCACTTCGAAGTATCAATCAGTAGTCTCCATTAACTTGGGTCACAGTTTGGAAGTCCAAATTTTAGAATAAGTTCTTTCACATTATTGCAGTATACAAGATAGTCATCTTCGGAGAAAAAGGGTTTAAAATCTCTTTTGCATTGTTGGTACCAATAGCATGATGTTTCAGGACAAAGCACCTTCGTTCCTTGGAGTCTAGAGCCTAGCAACTCAGCTAACTTTTTAGAGAGGGCAAGATCCCGTACTTCGTCATTTAATTCACTCTGGTTAAAACACCCACATTCTGTAGCAGACGATTCTGGTATATAGTTACAGTCACCCTTCATAATTTCCCCCTCTCCTGCATCAGACTCAGATGAAAACTGTTCAAGATTTTCTGGTCACACAGGGATTGATACATCAGGCTTAAGGGGTTCAGGTAAAATTGCTGACCATACGACTGAATACACAATTTACTTTTTATTTTTAGAATTATACCCCTCCACATCACACAAACAGAAGTAACACCCATTACTATGGTTGGCCTGCTCTCTCCAACCCATAGGTATTCCAAAAGATAGCAACGGTCTTCTGCCATTGACCCAATGACGAAATTCTTCAGTACATGCTCTACATATTTTGTGTGATGCCCAAGCTTTACTTTGGTCTCAAAGTTTGATTCTGAAGTAGCCAAGATACAATTTTTTCACAAAATCTGTAATATTATACCTCTGCTTAGGTATAGTGTATTTCCCACCTATATAACCAAAGTGGTGTGGGTCATTTATATATGAGAAATGCAACATGGTAAATACTTTCGCATTGAACTAATAGATCACAACATTCTACTCTATAATAAAGCCTGAAACTGATTTTGTTTACAGATATACAGACTAATGAAATGTGAGAGGAACTAGATCGGATGTGTATGTGCTCACAAAGATAAGATAGGAGTGCATTATCCATCAAAGGGTGCGCAATATTTATCTCCCACAAATAAACTATCCTAGGTAGCAAGTTATCTCACACTAAATTCCTTACGTGCTCAGATAAACATCTGGTGTCTTCATTTTTACTATGAACAACCTTAAAAGTATGTTAAATACATTTTGTTTTCAAATCCTGACATAATACTACACATGTAAGGCATTGTAGTATATTATAATGGAGGTATAAGTTCTAACAAACATAAGAAAATTATGCTATAAGAAAAAAAAATAAAATTAAAAAATAGTATGTGATAGGCTTTGAATTCAGTTTCAACATGCTAAAAATACCCCAAAAACATTCAAACTTTGGAGGCAGGAATTTCATCGCAGGCTAGTGTTATTCTTTATTTTCTCTGCTTTACATCCGTGTTGGCCTTGCATACACAGATTATCACAGACACAACCAAACACTTTTATTGAAGCAAAGTTTACAACTGGCTAATTTAATTTAATTTCAAGTTGGCTAGAAGTTGCTGCCGTAAAGCAATGTGACGTCAGTCCTCAGAACGTTAAAGGGGAATGAAATTCCAAAAACACGTTTGTTCCTAAATGAAGGATATGGCTTTTAAAATGCAGTGGTAAGATTCCTTTCTAACTGCGTGATACCATTATCGCTGTGCGAGCAAATTAATAAATGCGTCATCAACTCCTGCACGCTGCAGGGATGTGGAATTTTATAATTGGCTTACTGCAGCTTGTGCTTTAATATGTTTTCATATATAGTTCTTGTTGGTATTTCAAGAGTAGTATACTTGATGGTGGCATTTTGGTGATGGTGTTACTAAGTCAGTTTAATATTGCATAAACAATGTAATATTGTGAAAATAAAATGCCTCAATGTTGTGCATACGGCTGCA
This sequence comes from Tenodera sinensis, assembly GCA_030765045.1. NCBI lineage: Eukaryota > Metazoa > Arthropoda > Insecta > Mantodea > Mantidae > Tenodera > Tenodera sinensis. The sequence goes on along the minus strand of CM060965.1, from coordinate 131,300,246 downwards.
ATGTAAAGTGAAACTCACAAGGGAACTCAATTTCACTTGTTTACACAGACAAAGCTCATAAAGGATAGAGGATATTGCTAAAATTTTGCAAAAGAAAATACTTTTTTGCATGTTTCTAGAACTCGTTAATGTTCCTTCCATTTTAAAGGCACAGAATACGAACAGATAGTTATTAAACAAGCAGCTTATGTCAGATGTAATTTCAGATGGCCTTTATTAAAATCTGGAACTATTCCTATTTTCCAGATACCTATTTCTAGTGAAACAGTTGATCCTTCACTAACTTCATCCAAGAGCAAACAACAAAGAACAGAACTATATGATGCTAGAAGTTGTAAACATATTATTTCTGAGCTATATTATAGTGTTTCTTGCAATAAGACTAACAACTCTGAAAGTTTAGCTTACCAGGGTTACAAGAGTATTTTTAGATGTGGTGAATGACCTTGCTAGGATCTGCTCAAGTGATATTGTGCAAATTGATGATGTGGGTAATATCTTTGTTTCCTTCCTTGAAATAAACAAGACATTGCTGATGATGCGAGATGGCACTGTACTTAATCACACATGGCCCATGATGTTTATGTGTTACATGGCAGCCTGAAAGATAACCTGACACCCCTATAGTCTTATTCATACTAAAGTATACTCAGTAATGAACCACTGTGTAATTGTCACATCTAAAAACAACTTCGTACTGCATAAAGCAATAAAACTTCACTTCCAAACAAGTGTTTGTACTCTGTGTCCACATTATTAGCGGCAAGCTTTTGGTTTCATGACAATGGTCTGCCGGCTGCTTATGTTTGGACTAAATATTGAACATCAGCCATTTCGTCACTGTGAAGGGGAATGTGGTAGGTTGTACACGTATACTAATTGAAATTTGCCTGTACAATTCATACCTCATAGTAGACAATAGAAATTATTAGTAATTTTAACGATAAAAAATTAAAATAAAAGAGGTTATCGAGTTACATGGAATATTGAGTTATTGAGAGTTGAGTTATTGGGATTCTACTGAGTAGCGCAATATCCCATTGTGTGGACATTTCTACTTTTATTTTTGGGGGTATGTGTTTTATGTAGAAATGAAGTCGAAACAATTTCTACTACATTAAATAGACAATGTTATAGGGGACACAGCTTATCACCAGTTCCAAGGAGTTCGACATGGCCAACAGCACACTAAACAGCAGATGAAAGTACCCCAAAAAGCAGTCGTACCAATGTGCATAATAAAGGGATACCTAACCTCAAATATCACAGGTTTATTTCAAACAGTAATGATTCCAAAAGCTAAATATTGTAATATATGCTTAATGCACTACTGTGTTGCAAATACAGAAATAACGGTAACTATAACTGCATGTACTGCTCTAAAAGAATTCAAGACAAAATCTTGCAAACATGAGCAGTACAATGGCATCCACAGATTAATATGGTGTCTAAACAGAATCTTGTTTCAAAATCTATAGGTTGGCCTCTCTGCAACGCGTTCATAAACAAGGGCTTCTGTGGCAACATAACAGATGCAATAACACCAGCTATGGCTGTAGTTTTACCATGGTTATATGTTATGAACAGTTGGCAGCACTAATGCAACCTAACAGATGGAATATTACCAAATATAACCAGACTGCACCATAATGGGGGGGAAATATCAAGGTTGTTTTTTGGAGCATCTCTATAAGCTGTGCCCACTATGTGTTTAAACAGTGTGCTATTATGGTAATAAATTCACCTAGAACTCATGAAATTTCAGGAAAGAATCTGAAAGCAAATACTTTAATTTTGGGTTCAAAAAAGAAAAAAAGAACTTGAACCATGAAAAGGTTGTGGTATATAAGGAAAAATTGAAGCTATTAACAGTGAAGCAACAAGATTCTAAAGTAAGAACAAATTAGAAACTAAAAACTTCACTTATCTTAGTATTATTTGCTGACCCTGGGTTTCAAGCTGTGTCCAGCCCATTCTCAAAGCCATATGGCTTTTTAGTTTCTAATTTGTTCTTACTTTAGAAGGTTATGGTATACCTATATGGTTGGCAGACAGTTTGACTCCACAGGATTTTCACACAAATATGTGATCTATTCTGCCATGGATTTAAATTCCCATAAAAGTATTGATTTTGAACTTGTTCAAAGAGGTATGGTTAAAGGTGATTTTGCAGGTCTTACTAACAGGATTGTTGATGGTGAGTAGTTTTTTTAGCTCTACTTCTTGTTTTTAATGCTAAGTTATGCCTCGCGATATTCAACACATTGTGATCTATACAAATTTGTGAAAATTGAGATGCTTTGTGTTACAGGCAAAATCACCCCTCACCATTATTGTTTTCATAATCTGAACAACACACACTTTCCTCATCATTATTCATTGGTACTATTCCTACAGTTACACAGTTACAGTTTCGGTGTTATCATTAACTGTCTCAGTATTGCTATCAGAATGGTTTAAATCTTGAAAATTGCACAGTTTTTGGTTCAAACTGCAAAGAACGAATACCACATTCACTCATTTTCAAAGCAGATGTTGGACTCCTGTTTCTCTACTAGTAGGTATTAATGCACGAGCCGCGTTAGTTATTTAAGATACCACGTTTTTTCTGGGTTCAGTTGACTAAATGATGTCACATGTCATATTGTCAACTGTAACATGAGAACCACTCACCTTGGGATGTTGAAACTGCCTGTGTTGCTATCTATTCTCAACGACAAATCAGCTAATGTGGCAAATTAAATATTCATTTTTGTGTTTCCTTCCCCTTTAAACATCAGGAATGATTCCCACAGGGAAGCCCTGTATTTAGCATTGTATAGGTGTTCTGTGTCAATGTGGCTGTGTATCTAAACAAAAGAACAAGATGGATGTTGTAGAGTAATTGATGGGGGTCAGTGCAACAGTGGTTTAACCCATCTTTTCTAAAAATGTAGAAAAACTGAGTTAAAGTTAAACACACATGGTTCTTTTTTAGGATAAGGAAAACCTCATTTGATCATATTGATTTTTCACTGATACTTTCTCAGCTTATTAAACCACAATTTAATGATCAATGCTAAAATATTTTTGATACATAACATATTTTGTGGTGTACTGCTAATCTTTTTCCTCTGAGGGAAAATATTAGGAGCTTCAATTTAATAATAAGGAATGGTGTTGGTCTAAACCATATAGTGGGAAGATAGTTCACATGAAAACTTCACAGATGGCCTCAATATTGCAAATTGTGTATCCGGGAGGGTTAGACCACTGTAGCGCTGACCCCCCCAATTACAGTTCCAACTGTGTACCTGAGGTGACGGGGCTTGCAACACTACCACATGATAATTGTCCAGAAATATCTTAATATTACTGTATTTTGCAGTTGCACTGACTGAATTTCAGGAGCTGCTGATTATTGTTTCAGGATGTTTGCCTCAGTTGGTGAGCACTTACATGTAGACAACCTGTTGTATTTTCTGTTTTAAAATCTGGCAACAGTGTGTTGTGCGAGTACTACTGTCTGCCTTTGGGGAATGAAGGGGAGAGAAGAGAGAGGAAAACAACCTAGGTCAGGAAGAGCAATTCTGACGGGATTTGAGCTGCAGGTGCATTGCTGTGGAGCCAGTTTGCTCAATTTATATTGTTTATACCTTAGATGTTTACACATTAAGGGTTACAAAGGGATATTTCTCTTACAAGAAAGTAAGTACAATATCCATTGTTGCAGAACATTGTCAGCATCATCTGCTGGTATGTTGTAAATTTTCCAAGTTCTTTTTTTTATTCAGGGACATGAAATCATGTATTTTGTGTGAAATTTTGACATTGAAGTTTAAAACATTGTATTGCTATTTGTCGGAAATAGCCAGAAAGTAGAACTTCAAAGGAAAGTGAAAGTTCAGCATAACAAGCGGTAGAAGTACTGCAAAATGCAAAAGGTCATGAGTCACAATACTCTCAGGCATCAACCTCAGTAGGTTACCATGGAACTTGTGCCCCTCAGCTTTCATGCCTATCACCCTTTAAATCTGAAGCAGTTTACCTAATATAATGAATGTGACAGCAAACCACTTTTGAAACCAAATTCAAGCAGCATATAACTTTAGATTAAAGTAGTTTCAATCTTACAGAGACTGAGAGGTAGAACTGGAACTTAAAAATTCAATGCCACAACTGGGATTTGAACCACAGACCTTCCGCTTACCAGGCGGCTGCTCTAACCATTGAGCTATTGTGACAAACTGCCAGAATGGCATTAAATTCTCAAACCAGTTCGTATTTCTCCTGGTAAATCACAAAGGCAGTCTCACATCAGAGACAAATTACCCCAATGGTGACTTACTATTGTAAGTACTTTATGTCCCAGGATTAAATAACATCAACAGTAAGTTTGTTGGCATAAATAAATAATAATTACCATCTGAAGGTACTTACAGAGACTTTTTAACTTCTGTAGAACATACATATATTGCTGTTAGTGTGTATATAAGATATATTGAAGTATTTATTTTACTGTACAGTGACTTAAAGCAATCTCTTCTTTCTCTTACCTATAGCTGTCACATATATTAGCATTCATCCAAGTGGGAAGCTGGCTCTTTCTTTAGGAAATGATGCAACACTTAGAACATGGAACCTAATAAAAGGAAGGCAAGCATATGCAACCAATTTGAGCAAGTAAGAACAAAAAGGCAACTTAATGATACATCATACAATAGAAGTCCAGGTGTAAATGATAGTCACAGTAACACTTTATCCACAGACAGCGGACTCTTGGTGGGAAGGCCTTTGGTGGTGTGATTTGGTCTCCAGATGGCAACACATATGCTGTTGCAATTGGTCCTGAAGTGGATGTGTATGACATTGCATCAGCAGGTGTGGTATATGCAATCAAGTTGGACAAGAAGGTGACTTCAGTATGCTTTTTGCAGGTAAAAATCAAATAATTTGATCTTAAAATTGATAAAATATGGTTTGTGCAATCCTAGCATTAAAGTGGCCTATTATGCAAAAATACCCTCTTTCTGGCATCAGTGCCAGAAAATAAATGACGTCATCACTGCCACAATATAAACCTAAGTTGTTACTCTCGCAAACTAACACATTTTTTTCAATTTTTAATAAAAAAGGAGTATGTTTAGAGTGATGTAAGAATTTTAATTCTTAAGGCAGATCATATATATGTTAAGTGATGAGTTTAATCTGCCTTAAGAATTAAAATAACACATTTTTTGTTTCTCCATCCACAAAACTTTCCATATTCTTTTTCATAAACATCTTTTGATTTTTCTGGAATTAATTATCTCTCAGCACTCTTGGCTTTGTTCAAAATGTTGAGCAGAATACAATTGATATTTTGAAGTTTTATCATAACCTTCAATTTTCCTCCATGAAGTCCCTATCTCACTCAGCAAGTCGCAGGGAATTTTCAGATTCCGAACATCGGAGGAGTCACCAGAGGATAGCGGAATTCCACATCATCTGTCCAAAGTCAACTAACGTAAAAAAGAAAAAAAGGTAACACCACCCACTAATCACTTCTTTACCGTGGAAATAATCCAGAGGAATGTTAATGAGTTCCAGGCACATGCTCTGGACATACAGCATCTTAACGATCTCCATCAATCGTGTCTACAAGAAACCCATTTACAGCCTAATCATGCTCTCCATCTTCATGGTTTTTTGACATTTAGACATGACTCTGCAGCTGATGAGTGAGCATACAGTGGTGCTGCTATTCTAATGGCACTTATTATCTCTGCCAGCAGCACACCACCTAATGCATTGCTGCAAGCTGTAACAGTATGTGTACAGCTGCAGGGTCTTTTGTTTCTGTATCATCTGCCTATATTACTCATTCTGCCCTCGACGTTTCCTTATGTAGCCCATCACTGGTACTACTCCTTGATTTGTTGGTACTTTCCGACCTATTTGGTAGTGATCCTAACCCACTAACATTCACCTAACTGGCCAGTGGATTTTTTCCAAAGCCCCAGTCGGGAGAAATTCTGTTCTCTCATTCATGCCGCCATTGATGAACTGGTGGAATATTTTACATATACTGTCCTGCTCACAGCCAATTCCAGCATTCCTCACAGTTCAACACCACGACACATTCCTGTACCTTGGTGGTCCGAGGAATGCCATTTGGCTATCCAAGCACGCAAACGTGCTCTGTGTGTTTTCAGTTACACCCTGCTGAGGTGAGCTTTATTGCCTTTAATCATTCTCGTTCCCGGGCATATTTTCTACTTTGCCATGCAAAATGCACATCCTGAGAAATCTATGTCTCTTCCCTTTATCGTTGCACTTTGGCACGATGAGTGTGGACTGCTGTTTGGCGACCATTCCTGGCCTTACCGTTAACAGCTCACATTACACCAGTGAGCAGGATATAGCCGACACCCTTGCTACTTCATTCACTGCTACTAACCAAACAGATAGTTATGATAAAGCCTGTATACCTAACAAGGAATCTGCAGAGCGGACAGTTCTTAATTTTAATAGTGACCAGTGAACTGTACAACACACTTTTTACAATAGTAGAGCTGGCAAACTCTTTGTCTCGCTCTCTCTTTGTCTCTTGTAAAGGAATCTTCTCCTGGTCCCGATGACATCCACGGTCAAATGCTGGTTCATCTTCCACCTGCAGCTTTCTCATTCCTGCTGGGCATTTACAACCATATCTGGTTGTTGAGCAGGTTTTCCCATCTTCCTGGCTTGAGGGTATTGTCATCCCCATCCCTCAGCCCAAGAAGGATGAGACTCTTCCCTCTAGCGACCGTCCTATTTGGCTAACGAGTCTTGTTTGCAAGACCTTTGAACATATGATTAACATTCGCTTAGTGTGGTGGCTAGAGACGAATAATCATCTGAGCATTGCTCTGTGCGGTTTTTGTCGCCATTCTTTGATTGTAGATCATCTGACACATATAGAGGCTTACATCCAGAATGCCTTTCTCCTGAAGTGGCATGTCATGGGTGTCTTCTTCGATCTGCAGAAGGCCTATGACACTACCTTGTGCTGCGGTATCCTCCATACTCTACACGGATATGGTTTAGGAGGTCATTTAACGATGTTTCTTTTTAACTTTTTAGCACTTCGCCGCTTTTGTGTTCGCATTGGAAACATGCTCTCGCAAGAGAATCCAAGAGAATGATGTACCCAAGGATTTGATTATAGTGTAACGCCTTTTGCCATTGCCATTAATGACATCGCTAGCGTTGACCTCTTGCAGGGATTTTCAGTATTTGGAAGTTATTTTAACTCGTTTGCTCCACACACGTGCCACTCATGGCCATCTTTTGCATGGTGACTTGGCCCCTGTCTGTCCGACATGCACATAAATCTTTCTGTGCCACATATACTGCTTGATTGTCTGCAATATGCTTGTGAGCACCAGTCCCTTGGCCTGGGTGTTACACTGCGCTTAATTTTTGGTGATGACCTTGCATCTGTAGCTCAAGTACTGCGGTTTGCCACCAAAATTGATTTCGTGAAGCAAGTTTAGCTTGTGTTTTAGAATGTGAACTGTTATTTGTATTAAGAGGTAGAACTGGAACTGTGGTTTACCAGGAAAAAATACGAACTAACTTGAGAATTTAATGCCATTCTGGCAGTTTGTCACAATAGCTCAGTGGTAGAGCGTCCGCCCGGCAAGCGGAAGGTCTGTGGTTCAAATCCCAGTTGTGGCATTGAATTTTTAAGTTCCAGTTCTACCTCTTAAACTTTGCCCACACACGGCTTGTGTGTTTAAAAACACCAACAGTAAGTTTGTTGGCATAAATAAATAATGTTATTTGTATTGTTTGCTATTTTGTTTTAGTGTTTTAACTTTACTGTTTTAACACTTACCTTTTAAGGTGTTAACTGTTTTAACATTCATTTTTTAAGGTTTTAACTGTTTTCACACCCACTTTGCTCATGTTTCAACACTCACTTTTTTCCTCTTTTAACTATTTTAACACTAACTTTTTTCCTGTTTTAACTTTCAATTTCTTTCTTTTCTTTTTTTTTTTTTTTTTTTTTTTTGGTCAGCTTTAATCTTTACTGCTGGCACTGAATGTTTTGCAATTCTTTTGACTTCAGGCTCAAACGATCTCACTGTTGATGGGTCCTTAAACCTCATTCACTCACTCACTTAATGCTAGAATTGCATAAAACATTGTATGTAACATGTGTATAATCTTTTCATTGTGACACTCATAAAAATAAGTATGTGAGTGAAAGCAAATATGTTAAACATATACTCATTCACAATAAGTCAGATTATACACTAGTTACATAAATAACTATTATAACGTGATTGATGAAAGATATAATTACTAAGAGTCCATATTCTTAGATTTCACATCAGTTCAAATTTTCTGCAATTTCTACCCTAGCATTCCAAATTATTATAAACAGCATTAGAAAATTAACAAATTCATAAAAGTCAATCAGGAAAAGTAAATAAAATTGTCCATAAATTTTGAGAGGTAGAACTGGAACTTAAAAATTCAATGCCACAACTGGGATTTGAACCACAGACCTTCCGCTTACCAGGTGGCTGCTCTAACCATTGAGCTATTGTGACAAACTGCCAGAATGGTATTAAATTCTCAAACCAGTTCGTATTTCTCCTGGTAAACCACAAAGGCAGTCTCACATCAGAGACAAATTACCCCAATGGTGACTTACTATTGTAAGTACTTTATGTCCCAGGATTAAATAACCTCTCAAACTTTGCCTACACACGGCTTGTGTGTTTAAAAACACCAACAGTAAGTTTGTTGGCATAAATAAATAATAATTACCATCTGAAGGTTATTTAATCCTGGGACGTAAAGTACTTACAATAGTAAGTCACCATTGGGGTAATTTGTCTCTGATGTGAGACTGCCTTTGTGGTTTACCAGGAGAAATACGAACTGGTTTGAGAATTTAATGCCATTCTGGCAGTTTGTCACAATAGTTCAATGGTTAGAGCAGCCGCCTGGTAAGTGGAAGGTCTGTGGTTCAAATCCCAGTTGTGGCATTGAATTTTGAAGTTCCAGTTCTACCTCTCAAACTTTGCCCACACATGGCTTGTGTGTTTAAAAACACCAACAGTAAGTTTGTTGGCATAAATAAATAATAATTGTCCATAAATTTTGATGGTGGTTTAGCAGATGTTTCATTAGAGTACTTTATATTATGCCAACCAACCAATACAGCATAGCACATGTCTTATGTTATACAAATTCCAGTTGCATCCTTTTGAACTTAAATAGGTTGGTAGTTAAATTGGGAGTTGCATGTTAGGTGAAGAAACAGTTGGTGCAGAAATTTAAATGCACTAAAGAAGATCGGGGAGCTTTAGTGACATGAAAGGAAGAGGAATTGATAACAAAATGTTATTGGAGGTGAAGAAGTAAAGGCATGGTGTCCAGTGCCTGGAAAAACTGGGAATATTTGGGAACCACTTGGAATTTCAAATTATACCTCAGAACTGGGAATTTACCTTCATTTTCAAAAACTATGTTTGAATTTTTCCCTAAACACCTATGTGTTACATTCTGAGGTCTCATTTACATGCTTGAGATACTGTTCATGGGAATAATGGTGGGATCACTCTTGCACATGACTTATATCAATCTTCCACTTGCACTCCTCCTGACCATGGTTAATGTATAATCAAAGCTATTTGAAGATTTAACCCGCCAATAGCAGCTTACATCAACATCACTTTGTGTCCGTACATGTATGTTCACAGAAAATGTACTTTTAGCGAGCAAGTTTCCATGTTGTCTTGCTAAGGGAGGCTGCACACAATGCATCAAGTTGTGAGAGCGGTAATCAAAGTCAGCCACATGATGCAACATGATAGAACACAATGCAAACACAAGAATTGCCACACATCAGTCTGTGACATGATTATGTCATCTGCACCAGCTGTTAACATTCACCATAAGACAGCACATGGTGCATTTCTATGATTCAGGTTTCAAGGAATAATGTTCCAGTAAAGTTTTGTTTATACATTTCTGAGCATGTAACCTTCAGGAGTGTTAGTAACAGGGGGAACTGCATATTTTAAATTTTTTGTGTGCTCTGAATGTAGTAATGCATACTATTCTTTAGGGTGCAATGAAATGTCTTGCCTAACAACAAAAAACCATGTAAGCTGAAGGAAGCGACACTATTATATTACTATTCTATGGATCCATTGCCATCTTGATTTTGCCTCCGTTGGACAGCATTGTAGACCTTCATTCTGGATGCTATTGATAAGTGGAGGGCAAGGGTATAGGGTAAATCGGTGCCAGTTAGTATCTGTCATGGTTATCATTGGCAGTACATGTCAATCTGGATTGCAGTGTAAAAGTTAGCAGAAAATTGTGTTTTGTTGTATCATATGCATCATTCATTTTCCGCTGTTAATATTTAAAATAAACTTAATCATTGTTTTCTACTAATGTTACCTGTATTGTCAATAGTATTGCAGATGACTAAAGGAAAAGTTCTTTTCTGCTCAGAAAACTAAACTGTTAAATATACGAGTAGTGCTGTACTGTGATATTTTCTTTATTTTAACTAAAATGAATAAAGAGAGCTTTTTACTAAATCACCTTTTTTCTACATTATCAATGGAAGAAAAGGTGAAACTGAAATACCTGGAATGACCTGCTCCTGATCTACACACAAGAAAAGTGATGGTTAACCATGTAGGAATCAAATAGGCCGTATGTATAAAAAATAGATTGTTCTGTGGATTTAAAGTCAAAAACAATTTATTCTGCTTTCCACATATTTTGTTTGGTGGCGATAACCACTGATTTGTGATTTTACTTCACGCGTGTGGAAACATAAGGTACCTTTACGAGTACCTTAAGTTGACATGTTGCTTAGTAATCTATTTGTAAAGTTTACAGCCAAGTAAGGCTGGCACTACCGGTGCATTCATGCTTCAGCCACCACCGGTCATCCTCCCAGGGGCCTAATACGATAGGTGCGGGTTTGGCACACCTGGGGTCCTGAGCCACACTCCCGATTGGGTTCTGCTAAGAGGTGAGAGGGCATATGATGAATTCCCGATCATCTTTGGTCCACATATGTGTTTGACCTATCTAAACTCCCTGAACACAGTCTGATGGATACCTTTCACACAGATTATTTAGTGGATGGGGAGATGCAAGGGGTGACTGGGTAACTGTGTTTATCATGTAGGATCTGTGTTCTATCCACTGATAAAAGTCAGTCCTGGGGAGCAGCCGTTGCTCAGCTGATGCACTCCTGGTGGCAGTTGGGTTCCTCATTCTACACACAGGGAGGTTAGAGCCCAGAGTATGCAAGGTCAGGTCGGGACTCTCACCTAAGCTGGGGTGGTGCCCAGAAAGTGAGCATGCCATTGGAGACATTTGCAATGGTGGAGGATTAATCCACCATGGTACATCCCAAAAATCAAACATCTTATGGAAAATGTAAAGGAAGTAGCAGAGCCGAGTGGTCCTCGCTACTTAGTAATAACTAGAACTGAGGAAAGGAAAGAAATTTACATCAGTGAATCCATTCATCATACAGAAGGATCTTGACAAAATAGCTGGCCCAGTGAAAAATTGCACTAGACCTCGCAATGGTATCCTCCTGGACGAAGCTAATTTGTTAGCCAACTATCCAGTATAAGTAGAGATGCACAAAGTGCTGATTTCCTCCTGCAGTATTGTGAACATCCATGCATTGGATGGTATGTCCAATGAAGAAATTCAGGAGAACTTAGAAAATCAAGGTGTTACATCAGTTTATCGGGTTCAGAGAAAAGAATGAGACGAATATCCTCCCACACGTACCCTGTTCCTTACCTTTGATCAGGTCAATCTCCTCCAAAGGATTTAGGCAGTATATGAGGCCATCAAAGTTAGGCCTTACATTCCGAACCTATTGAGATGCTATAAATGTCAGTTATTTGGTCACACAAGTGGCTCTTGCAATGGTAGAGCTACCTGTGTGAACTGTGGAGGCATCATGCATGATGATGAATGTAATCACATCCCAGTTCTGTTAACTGCAATGGAGAACATCAAGCTAGCTCCCGAGAGTACCCTCGTTTTATGGTGGAAAGGGCAATCCAGGAGATCCAGGTTAAAGAGAAGGCATCCTTCTCAGAGGCCTATAAACTCCTGTGTATCTGACATGCCCTCTATCCCAAGGTCCGGTACCTAAGCTAAGTCGGTACGCTACACAAACCAGTGATCATAACAGGGCCATAATATAGGAAAGGTTTCTTGTAGCAAGAACTGCACCAAAGCCTTCAACATCTACAGCTAGATCTCAGTTATCTACCAAGTCAGCTAATAAAAAGAACATCTCTACAAAGTCACCATCTAAATTGCCAATCTCCAGCAACAGCGCTAGTAAGCCCCATTATGTATGATGCATCACCGCAAAAGTTTAAAGCTCATTATGTAAGAACTGACTTCCTCAAAGATATTACCATATCTAGTTCCAGTAAATCAAACTGGAAAAAAGCTCAATGTTCATCTCCTCAAACATCCTCTTCAGAGCAATCTTCTGGTATGGAGACAGGCCGGCAACTTTCATTTTTGTCGGTCTCTCTTAGCAGTTGGTTCGAGGTTATCAAACTGAAGTTTACTATGGTATGACAACAGCCCCCCGGTAGAGGAGATGTATGAAGATCCCCCCCCCACACTGTGAAAATCGCAGTGAGGAAGAGGCAAGATAAGCTGAGAAATTGTGCAAGCCCAACATGTAAGAAAAGGGCTAAATTGAATCGACCACAGCCTACTTCATGGTAATGTAGAGTTGCTTACAGTACTTATACCATAAAAGTATTAGCATGGCTATCCTACATTGGAACATACATGGAATTAGAGCACAATGAGCAGAGCTAGAACTTTTGCTCAATAAGAATGAGGTTTTGGCCAAATGTTTGCAAGAGACTAAGCTGTGTCCACAAGACACTTTCCATCGATGGTACACCCCAGTACGGTGTGATGTTACACTGGAAGAGGGTTTTCCAGCACGTGGTGGTGCTAGGATGCTTGTTAGAGATTTTATATATATATGGAATCTGTATCCTTACGGTCTGCTATACAGGCTGTTGCTGTAAGGATTCTGCTGCCAAACATCCAGTTTACCATTTGTAACATATATTTGCCTCTGTCTCATGACTTTTCGCTCATTGATTTAGAAGATCTAGTTTCCCAGTTACCAACACCTTTTCGTTGGTGGGAGACTTCAACGCACATCACCTCACAGATTTCATGGACAATTACAACCTAGCTCTCCTCAACATTGGAGAGCCTACATTTCTCTCAGACTGCTTCAATAGTTTCTCACACCTTGATCTTGCAGTTTGTTCACCACAGTTGGCAGTTTCCTTGCAATGGAACGTCATCTCTGTCGTACACTCTAGTCACCACTTTCCATGTCTTATTAGTCTCTTAATGCAAGATACATGTTTCACACATATGCCTAGATGCCGCTTGAAACATGCCAACTGAAACCTTTACACCTAGTTGGCCAAGTTTACTTACAGAGAGCACAACTCAGTGAATGATTTGGTGCAACATCTCACTAAGAGAATTCATTCTGCTGCTGAGCAACCTATTCCATGGTCAACTTCCCACCCTCATAAATATTCTGTTCCTTGGTGGATGGATGAATGTCGGAATTCCATTCATGCTTGGAGACATGCTCTTAGAGCTTTTCAGCATCACCGTACTTTGGATAACCTAATCCAATACAAGAAAATTTGCACCAGGTCCAGACAAGTCATTAATGATAGCAAAAAAGACATGATGGATAAAATTTATAGCTCCATTTAACCAACATACACCTTTCTTGGTTGTATGGGATTAGTTAAGGTACATAGCCGGTAAATCGACTCATATACCAATTGCAGGACTGCAAACAGCTACAGGAGCTGTTGTTGATCCATTTGATGTGGCAACACATTTGGCAGTGCTTTCGCTTAAGCATCTAGCTCAGACAACTACACCCCTGAGTTCCTTGATTTTAAGACCCAATGCTTCACGTTTCGTTCTAGAAATGTAGAAGATTGCAATTGCCTTTTCACCATGGTGGAGTTAGAACATTCTCTTCCATCTTCACAGCTATCAGCATCAGAAACAGACAGTACTCACATACAGATGTTACAACAGCTCTTCTGAGGAAGGCATTCCTGCTTGAGGTCTATAATTATGTTTAGGTTGACAGTATAGTTCCAGAAAACTGTTGGAAGGCCCCCGTTGTACACATTTTGAAAGCTGGAAAGGATTGTCATCTTCCTCCCAGCTACCATTCTATTTCCATTTGCAAGGTGAAGGAGTCTCTTCCGGCTGGTATCTCCCGTCACCAGTATGAAGGGAATCTTCTGCTCGTTGTCACTTTGAAGGGTCGGTATGATGAATTCTTTTCTCGTATAAAAGATCCGGCTAACTCTTTCGATGAACTGCGATGACTCTTTCTCTCCTATCTCTGTCGTGGTACGGGTATGAAGTATGTTCACAATTTACAGCTGATAATTTTCCTTGAGACGCGACCCCCGTGAAAATTATATGTTACGTCGATGTATTAACTTTTAGTCTTTCTAATGAGATAGTCTTCTTTGCTCTGGAGGCCACAATTGAAATAATATTAGTATATTTATTATCACAATTTTATTCGTTAATATATATAACATTTACAATGAAGACAAAAGATAATCGCACTAGGCCAACTGCAAACGATATAATGCAAACAATCAAACAATGGGAAACAAAACACTCCAACACAACACCTACCATAATTAATAATACTGCATCAAATGCCCCTCATCACAGTATATGCAACTAATTCTATTTTGGGAAAATTGTTTTCAGCCATACAATGTTGCATATACTGTGATGATCTCCCCACAACAATGTAATTGTACAACAATATAACAACTGTGTTGAAAAACATGTCATCGTTGAATACAAAAATATTTTCTCTTGACAATGTTTCGATTTCTGGTAACTTTCAGGGGTTCTATGCCCCTCCCCACTAAAATTTGTTTTATGATTTTTCTTATAATTGATTGTCATGTCACTTTGCCATATCTATTTCGGCATCTCGGTAGGGCTTAAGCATAGTCTTGTGGTACTTGCCTACCTTTTTGCCGTTACTACCCTCAAGTCCATATGTATGATCTCCAAATTTCTCCGATATCCTGAATGGTCCTTTGTATAATAGATTCATTCGCCTATATATCTTCTTGGAGGCTCTTGACAAATTAAACTGTCTAATGAGGACTTTATCACCGACTTCGGGATTCCATTTTGCTTCATACCTCTTGACTTGAGATGCCCTTTTCTCGGCTTTCTTCCTTATCCTGTTGAAGGCTTCGATACATTTTTCTTCTTCCCGAGGTACATTAGCTTCCCTCTTGATAGTTGTAATGGCTTTAAGTACTAAAGGTTTGGGTGGTTTGCTCGTCATTAGTTCGTAAGGAGCAAATCCAGTGGTGGTATTAATCGTATGGTTCCATATATCTTCTATCACCTGACAGTATTTGTACCATCCTCGGTGATTGGCATGACACAGTATCCTGAAATATATTCCTAAATCACGCATAACCCTCTCACATGGGTTACCTTGGGGATAGTATGCCGAAGAGTTATATATTCTTATATTATTGCTTCGAAGGGCTGTAGTAAACACCTTGCTTTTGTGAATGGTAGCATTATCGGATAAGATAGCTTTTATTGAATTTGGAATGGGCCGGCTTTTATGGGAGTAAGGGGTAGCGTTTTCCACTTTAAAGATGTGGGTGTACTTGTTGCACAGACCGGGTTTCGAACTGAATACTTCTCGGTTCTTGATTAAGCACGCTCTCAGTTGATTCTTTTGTTCTTCATTTATATTGTGCGCATTATTCACTTTTTCGTTCAGCGTAGCCATAAAAGATTCTTCTTCTTTCTTTTTATCATCTCTGACGACATCCAATCTGTATACTCCGCAATCATCTCGCAGATGGTGATTCTCTCCTCGAACTCCGCGAACATTATTATTAAACAAATCAATTTCGACGTATTTTTGTATATCATCGCAGTCGTCTTCTTCATTTGCACTTACTTTTTCGTCGTCGTACAATATAACATTCTCTACAAAAAATCTTCCATTATTAACATCGTCGAAATCCTCGTTCGCTTCAATATTTTCACCTTCTAACAGTCTCACTATTCGCGTGTTTTCACCATCTTTAACGCGTAGTTCATGCTCTTCGAAATCGATGATTGCTTGCCAGTGATAAAGTAAGTCGTTTCCAATAATAATTTCTCTTGCCAAACGCTGAATAACTAATGCGACAAAATCAAATTTCCAACCATTTACATGTGCTTTAACTAACATTTGATATTTCACCCGATCTCTCTTTTTACCGATCGCTGTACTACAATACACATTGTTTACGTGCAAGTACTCTATCTTGTTTGAGGATAATAATTCCTGGAATAATTCCTCTGAAATTACCGATGAGCTTGCCCCAGTATCTATTAACACAGTGAAGCTACGGTCCCATATATTTAACTCAATTTGAGGTGGATTGACTAACTCTTTATTGGACTTTACTGGGTTAATTTTGTTGTCGGTGATTAAATTTACGTGAATTTTGCCCTGTGCCTGCACCATCAAATCATTTTCCAAGGCATAAAATGATTTCGGAATTAATTTCCCTGATTCTCATTCGTTTGATTGTTACTTGTTGATATCGTGCCAGTATTTGTTTCTTGATTCTGTGTTCTAGGAAAGTCGCGATCATTCCTGCGTTCGACGCTTTCCTCCTCGAACCTAGGCACTCGGGTTACATTTTCCTGATAATTTGTACTATGATTTCTCGGATCGTAGCTTCCATTCCACCTACGATTGTAATTTCTGTAAAACCGGATGTGATTAATTTGACTGGTTCTTCCACGCCCTCTGGTATCGCCACCATAATCATGATTACGTCTCTCGTATCGCGGATTTTGTCTGTCTCGCGGTATAGGACCTCTGTAATTCGATCTTACATCAGGACGTCTATTTGTTCTGTAGTTTTCACCATTATTTTGGTGTGTTTCATCTCTCACACCATTTCCCTGGTTCTCATTCGTTGTTGGAAAATTATTTCTAAGACGTTCTAATTGCGTTCCTTGATTCCTACCTTGGCCACCTACAGCGCGCTGTCCATTTTCATATCGCTGACTGGAGTTAGTCTCTTGGTAATTATTCTGTGCCTCGAACTCTGCCAATAATTCAATTACGTCCGAAAAATCAACCGGTTTCGCCACGATCAGATTATTTCTTATGTGCGGTGGATAATGGCGAATAAGTGCTTCAATAACCTCCTGTTCACTCAACTGAGGTTGGAGTAGTTTCGATTTGTTCGCCAGTTTCAAAAAATACTCCATCATTGAAATACCACGTTTACTGTCATAATGTCCGGTAGCCAGTTCGACTTTAATCTGGTTTTGACGTCCCGGTCCCCAAAATCTATTTATAAAAAGGTTTTGAAACATACTATATGTTTCGTGAGACGCCAAAGTTAGTCTTAACCATTCCAATGCGTTTTTCTTAAGACAGCGTTTAACCACCATCATTCGTATCTCGTTCGGAATTCGTTTGATCCTAAAATAATCCTCCAGTTCTTTTATGAAAATTTTTGGATTGTCACCGGCTTCTTCGTCAAATGACGGAGGGGTTAGGTCATGGAACAAGTGACTAGCGTGACAATTATGGTTTTGACTAGGGGAGTGCATTGGCATAGCTAAATCATTCTCCTGAAAGTCCGCCATATTACTGTTATTGTCAAGTGCATCAGTATTGGTCATATTTTTGCATTCACTCACAAATTGATCATGATTGTCATTAACTCTATCAGCCTGTAGAGCAATCACAACTTGGGAAAGCCTTCCTGTAAATTCTTTTTCCTTTGTAACCGTTTCATTTATTCTATTTACATTTACATTGGCTTCCTCCTTTACTTTATTCAATTCTTCTCGCTGTGACTGCATCTCAGCGCTTATACCCTTTACAACATTTTCTAAACTATCAATTTTTACATCAATGTCATTTTGTTTTGACCTAATTCCATCTTGATACATTTTACAACTCTGTTCTACCACGACTATCTCTGTTCTCAATTCATCTCCTACCTTTGCAATTTTTGCATTCTGTTCTGCTAGTTTTTCATCAAATTCTTTACTTAATTCAGCTTTCATTTCTACCACTGTCTTCTCCTGTCCTAACTTAACTTCATTTATCAATTCTCCTAGCCTAGCTATTTCTACTGTGTTTGATTCCTGTCCTAATTTTATCACGCTTACTAACTCACCTAATTTAGCTATATCATTGTTACTTGATTCAATTCTTTCTGTACATTCCTTCTTACATAATTCAATTTCTTGTGACAATTTATTTATATTTCTGGCATTATCCTCCTTCAAATCTGCTACATTTCTAACAAAATCTGCTTTTATATCTGCTGTATTTTTGTTCATCGCTTCCAATATTTCTTTCAATCCTATTTCAGATTCCTTACATACTACATTCTTTCTACCTTCTACTGATAACTTATCACTCACTTCCCTCTCTACACTATCATTATCTTTCTCAACTTTTTCCATCTTCTGTACAATTTTCTTATTGCGTAGTATCATAAATTAGTACTAGTCTTACTTGAATTCTGGAGCACAAGAAAAAGGATACTCCGTCAAAATGTCTTCTTTTCACTCTTTGTCCAGGTACATATTTTTACTCTATACGCCTGTATTCGAGCCGCCCCACGTTGGGCGCCAGTATGAAGGAGTCTCTTCCGGCTGGTATCTCCCGTCACCAGTATGAAGGGAATCTTCTGCTCGTCGTCATTTTGAAGGGTCGGTATGATGAATTCTTTTCTCGTATAAAAGATCCGGCTAACTCTTTCGATGAACTGCGATGACTCTTTCTCTCCTATCTCTGTCGTGGTACGGGTATGAAGTATGTTCACAATTTACAGCTGATAATTTTCCTTGAGACGCGACCCCCGTGAAAATTATATGTTACGTCGATGTATTAACTTTTAGTCTTTCTAATGAGATAGTCTTCTTTGCTCTGGAGGCCACAATTGAAATAATATTAGTATATTTATTATCACAATTTTATTCGTTAATATATATAACATTTACAATGAAGACAAAAGATAATCGCACTAGGCCAACTGCAAACGATATAATGCAAACAATCAAACAATGGGAAACAAAACACTCCAACACAACACCTACCATAACTAATAATACTGCATCAAATGCCCCTCATCACAGTATATGCAACTAATTCTATTTTGGGAAAATTGTTTTCAGCCATACAATGTTGCATATACTGTGATGATCTCCCCACAACAATGTAATTGTACAACAATATAACAACTGTGTTGAAAAACATGTCATCGTTGAATACAAAAATATTTTCTCTTGACAATGTTTCGATTTCTGGTAACTTTCAGGGGTTCTATGCCCCTCCCCACTAAAATTTGTTTTATGATTTTTCTTATAATTGATTGTCATGTCACTTTGCCATATCTATTTCGGCATCTCGGTAGGGCTTAAGCATAGTCTTGTGGTACTTGCCTACCTTTTTGCCGTTACTACCCTCAAGTCCATATGTATGATCTCCAAATTTCTCCGATATCCTGAATGGTCCTTTGTATAATAGATTCATTCGCCTATATATCTTCTTGGAGGCTCTTGACAAATTAAACTGTCTAATGAGGACTTTATCACCGACTTCGGGATTCCATTTTGCTTCATACCTCTTGACTTGAGATGCCCTTTTCTCGGCTTTCTTCCTTATCCTGTTGAAGGCTTCGATACATTTTTCTTCTTCCCGAGGTACATTAGCTTCCCTCTTGATAGTTGTAATGGCTTTAAGTACTAAAGGTTTGGGTGGTTTGCTCGTCATTAGTTCGTAAGGAGCAAATCCAGTGGTGGTATTAATCGTATGGTTCCATATATCTTCTATCACCTGACAGTATTTGTACCATCCTCGGTGATTGGCATGACACAGTATCCTGAAATATATTCCTAAATCACGCATAACCCTCTCACATGGGTTACCTTGGGGATAGTATGCCGAAGAGTTATATATTCTTATATTATTGCTTCGAAGGGCTGTAGTAAACACCTTGCTTTTGTGAATGGTAGCATTATCGGATAAGATAGCTTTTATTGAATTTGGAATGGGCCGGCTTTTATGGGAGTAAGGGGTAGCGTTTTCCACTTTAAAGATGTGGGTGTACTTGTTGCACAGACCGGGTTTCGAACTGAATACTTCTCGGTTCTTGATTAAGCACGCTCTCAGTTGATTCTTTTGTTCTTCATTTATATTGTGCGCATTATTCACTTTTTCGTTCAGCGTAGCCATAAAAGATTCTTCTTCTTTCTTTTTATCATCTCTGACGACATCCAATCTGTATACTCCGCAATCATCTCGCAGATGGTGATTCTCTCCTCGAACTCCGCGAACATTATTATTAAACAAATCAATTTCGACGTATTTTTGTATATCATCGCAGTCGTCTTCTTCATTTGCACTTACTTTTTCGTCGTCGTACAATATAACATTCTCTACAAAAAATCTTCCATTATTAACATCGTCGAAATCCTCGTTCGCTTCAATATTTTCACCTTCTAACAGTCTCACTATTCGCGTGTTTTCACCATCTTTAACGCGTAGTTCATGCTCTTCGAAATCGATGATTGCTTGCCAGTGATAAAGTAAGTCGTTTCCAATAATAATTTCTCTTGCCAAACGCTGAATAACTAATGCGACAAAATCAAATTTCCAACCATTTACATGTGCTTTAACTAACATTTGATATTTCACCCGATCTCTCTTTTTACCGATCGCTGTACTACAATACACATTGTTTACGTGCAAGTACTCTATCTTGTTTGAGGATAATAATTCCTGGAATAATTCCTCTGAAATTACCGATGAGCTTGCCCCAGTATCTATTAACACAGTGAAGCTACGGTCCCATATATTTAACTCAATTTGAGGTGGATTGACTAACTCTTTATTGGACTTTACTGGGTTAATTTTGTTGTCGGTGATTAAATTTACGTGAATTTTGCCCTGTGCCTGCACCATCAAATCATTTTCCAAGGCATAAAATGATTTCGGAATTAATTTCCCTGATTCTCATTCGTTTGATTGTTACTTGTTGATATCGTGCCAGTATTTGTTTCTTGATTCTGTGTTCTAGGAAAGTCGCGATCATTCCTGCGTTCGACGCTTTCCTCCTCGAACCTAGGCACTCGGGTTACATTTTCCTGATAATTTGTACTATGATTTCTCGGATCGTAGCTTCCATTCCACCTACGATTGTAATTTCTGTAAAACCGGATGTGATTAATTTGACTGGTTCTTCCACGCCCTCTGGTATCGCCACCATAATCATGATTACGTCTCTCGTATCGCGGATTTTGTCTGTCTCGCGGTATAGGACCTCTGTAATTCGATCTTACATCAGGACGTCTATTTGTTCTGTAGTTTTCACCATTATTTTGGTGTGTTTCATCTCTCACACCATTTCCCTGGTTCTCATTCGTTGTTGGAAAATTATTTCTAAGACGTTCTAATTGCGTTCCTTGATTCCTACCTTGGCCACCTACAGCGCGCTGTCCATTTTCATATCGCTGACTGGAGTTAGTCTCTTGGTAATTATTCTGTGCCTCGAACTCTGCCAATAATTCAATTACGTCCGAAAAATCAACCGGTTTCGCCACGATCAGATTATTTCTTATGTGCGGTGGATAATGGCGAATAAGTGCTTCAATAACCTCCTGTTCACTCAACTGAGGTTGGAGTAGTTTCGATTTGTTCGCCAGTTTCAAAAAATACTCCATCATTGAAATACCACGTTTACTGTCATAATGTCCGGTAGCCAGTTCGACTTTAATCTGGTTTTGACGTCCCGGTCCCCAAAATCTATTTATAAAAAGGTTTTGAAACATACTATATGTTTCGTGAGACGCCAAAGTTAGTCTTAACCATTCCAATGCGTTTTTCTTAAGACAGCGTTTAACCACCATCATTCGTATCTCGTTCGGAATTCGTTTGATCCTAAAATAATCCTCCAGTTCTTTTATGAAAATTTTTGGATTGTCACCGGCTTCTTCGTCAAATGACGGAGGGGTTAGGTCATGGAACAAGTGACTAGCGTGACAATTATGGTTTTGACTAGGGGAGTGCATTGGCATAGCTAAATCATTCTCCTGAAAGTCCGCCATATTACTGTTATTGTCAAGTGCATCAGTATTGGTCATATTTTTGCATTCACTCACAAATTGATCATGATTGTCATTAACTCTATCAGCCTGTAGAGCAATCACAACTTGGGAAAGCCTTCCTGTAAATTCTTTTTCCTTTGTAACCGTTTCATTTATTCTATTTACATTTACATTGGCTTCCTCCTTTACTTTATTCAATTCTTCTCGCTGTGACTGCATCTCAGCGCTTATACCCTTTACAACATTTTCTAAACTATCAATTTTTACATCAATGTCATTTTGTTTTGACCTAATTCCATCTTGATACATTTTACAACTCTGTTCTACCACGACTATCTCTGTTCTCAATTCATCTCCTACCTTTGCAATTTTTGCATTCTGTTCTGCTAGTTTTTCATCAAATTCTTTACTTAATTCAGCTTTCATTTCTACCACTGTCTTCTCCTGTCCTAACTTAACTTCATTTATCAATTCTCCTAGCCTAGCTATTTCTACTGTGTTTGATTCCTGTCCTAATTTTATCACGCTTACTAACTCACCTAATTTAGCTATATCATTGTTACTTGATTCAATTCTTTCTGTACATTCCTTCTTACATAATTCAATTTCTTGTGACAATTTATTTATATTTCTGGCATTATCCTCCTTCAAATCTGCTACATTTCTAACAAAATCTGCTTTTATATCTGCTGTATTTTTGTTCATCGCTTCCAATATTTCTTTCAATCCTATTTCAGATTCCTTACATACTACATTCTTTCTACCTTCTACTGATAACTTATCACTCACTTCCCTCTCTACACTATCATTATCTTTCTCAACTTTTTCCATCTTCTGTACAATTTTCTTATTGCGTAGTATCATAAATTAGTACTAGTCTTACTTGAATTCTGGAGCACAAGAAAAAGGATACTCCGTCAAAATGTCTTCTTTTCACTCTTTGTCCAGGTACATATTTTTACTCTATACGCCTGTATTCGAGCCGCCCCACGTTGGGCGCCAGTATGAAGGAGTCTCTTCCGGCTGGTATCTCCCGTCACCAGTATGAAGGGAATCTTCTGCTCGTCGTCATTTTGAAGGGTCGGTATGATGAATTCTTTTCTCGTATAAAAGATCCGGCTAACTCTTTCGATGAACTGCGATGACTCTTTCTCTCCTATCTCTGTCGTGGTACGGGTATGAAGTATGTTCACAATTTACAGCTGATAATTTTCCTTGAGACGCGACCCCCGTGAAAATTATATGTTACGTCGATGTATTAACTTTTAGTCTTTCTAATGAGATAGTCTTCTTTGCTCTGGAGGCCACAATTGAAATAATATTAGTATATTTATTATCACAATTTTATTCGTTAATATATATAACATTTACAATGAAGACAAAAGATAATCGCACTAGGCCAACTGCAAACGATATAATGCAAACAATCAAACAATGGGAAACAAAACACTCCAACACAACACCTACCATAACTAATAATACTGCATCAAAGGTGATGGAACGCATGATCAGTAGACAATTGGTATGGTGATTAGAAACTTAACATCCATTGTGGTTTATGACGGTGCACTTCAACTGTAGACCATCTTGTGTCGATATTGACACAAACAATGAAAGGATTTATGAAGAACTGTCAAACTGTCTGAATATTTTCGATCTCAAGAATGCTTGTGATATGTGTTGGCAAGCAATGATTCTATGTTACCTGTGTACCTGGAACATACCACTGATCATTCAGGAGTTAATGAAGGACTGCATTTTCCGAGTAAGGGTCAGTTGGTTTTTTCTAATCCTTTTGTTTAGGAGAATGGAGTACTTCAGGGTTCAGTATTAAGTGTCACGCTGTTTGCTATAGCAATTGACTTCCTCTGGAAGTCTGTCTGGGTGGTTCAGTTGGTTATATGCTGGCCTACTGATCTCAAGGTCACATGTTCAAACCCAGCCCAAGCCAATGACTTTTAAGTGTGCTTAAAAATGACAGTTCCTTGTCAGTAGATTTACTGGCATGTAAAAGAACTTCTGCGGAGCATAATTCCGGCACACCAGCGACGCTGATGTGATCCTGGCAATTGACAGCATTGTTAAACAACAAAATAATTTCTTCTTCTGGAAATTTGTTTCACCTGGAGTGTCGCCATGCCTATTCATGGATGACTTTGCCATCTGTTATACTTCTCAGCACATAGCATTTCTAGAATGGTGCCTGCAGCAATGTTTGGACAACTTTTGAGAATAGAGCTCAAAAAACGCCTTTCTCATCTGAGAAGTCAATCTGTGTTAATTTCTGGCGCCACAGGAGATGATTACCACCTTCACTCCATTTCTGTCCAGATTTACTTCCCTTCGCAGATGAAATGCGTTTCCTGGGGTTGATCTTAGATGGAAAGCTTAGTTGGTCACTGCACATAGTACAACTAAGAGCCGGATGTAACCATTCCCTGAATGTCTTTGCGGATACTAAATGGCAAATTGTGGGGAGCAGGTCAGACAATTTTGCTGTGAATGTATCGCACACTGGTCCGATCCAATCTAGATTATGGGTGTATTGTTTATTCGTCAGCACAACCACATGTGCTGAGAAGATTAGACATAGTCCATGGCAATAGGAGCTTTTCCAGCAAGTCCAGATCTGAGCCTTTATGCTGAATCGGCAGAACCTTCTCTGCAGTATCGGTGTGAGATTCTGTTTGCAAATTCTGGTTGTACGCTTAGATGTATGCCTAAGCACCCAACATTTGCTTCATTTTTCACCACCACGCTAAGCAAACAATAAAGGAAAAAGCACCCTTAGTCCTAAGCCAGTGGGTTTTTGCTTGTGGGAGCTTCATAGGAACCTTGCTATTCAAATGCCTAACAGGTTTCCCAAGGGTGAGAGGTTCTACCCCCTTGGTGACCTGGCATGTCCCATGTAGATCTTGGGATAAGCATATACCGGAAGTCCATGATGCGTATATCTAGTATTTGCACTTGTTTTTTAGAATTTTTGTCAGGATACACTGACATTTTGTTTATACTGATGGATCAAAGAGTGCCAGCGGTGTTTGCTGTGCTTATGTTTGATACAGGATATTGTAAGACCCCAAAAGAAAATCGTTTATGTGAATATTTGTTAAGAGTGTAATTTGTTTTTGGTGTTGGTATGAGTTGGTTAAATGACGAAAACGTGTTACTAATGTTCATTGTTATAAACAATTAAGTTTTGTTTAAAGATGTCATAAATATTTCCATGTTTAATTTTAATATAAATAAATTGTTATATTAATTGTTCAATATTAAAAGCGAAGGGAGAATAGCTAAAGATCGCTTCCCTAACAATGCGGGAACTATTTGATGAACACATACGCGGATGTACACATGGCAGTCGGAATCCTAGACTCGCAACCAAAAGAATTTGATTATAGTGTCCGGGTCTTTGGTATAGATGGACGCATTTTTATGTGTGCGCGTCATAAAATAGTGAAAGTAAAATTACTAAGTGTTTAAAGACCATTAATTTGAGTAGAATAAGTGAAACATTCGCTAACTTTAACAAGTTAGTTAATACGAAGTGTGCAATTAAATGAAAGGACGTAAAAATAGACGAAGTGTTGTTGTTGTTGTTTTCTAGTGCCTTGCATCTGGCAATGAAGCCATTAGTATTCGTGCTTTCCAATACTTTTGAACTGTAGTTTCTTCTGATCTTAATGCTTCACAGGTCTTCAAGTGTTCTTCATTCATTTCTGCTGGATCGTTACACAGGACACATATTGGTGAGGCTGAGATACCTATTCTGTAGAGATGACTTGCTAAGCAGTCATGATTTGTCAATAGTCAGAAGGCTGCAACAGCTGAAATAGACGAAGTGTAAAGTGATAGAAAACACATTTAGTGAAATATCACTAAATTTTCAGACATTAAATCTCGGCGATGCTAGGGAAGTCGATCTACTGAAATAAAAGACTTGCTACTGTGATACAATTTAAATACTGTGAACAAGAAGGTGCGAATAAAATATTTCATTAAAGTTAATCCCGAGTGTATGTTCATTCCATCCAGTATCACGACCCGAGATAACGAAAGAGTCAAAAGCTCATCAACATCACCTTTTATAATTATATAAACAGAACCATGTTTATGGAACCGAACCATATACATTTGGTTTTCATAATAGCACTCCCATTTATACTGCAGGGTTGTATCAAATATACCAAGCCGTTCTATATGTTTGCAATCGTAAATTAGGTGACTGCCTGATTTTGGGTGATTCTCTTAGTGCACTTGAGAGCCTTTGTGAGCTCTACAACTCCCATCCTGTTGTTCAATTGATCAAGAATGCCCTCCATGTTTTACCGCTTCTGCGTGGTGTGTACATGGATTCCTGGTCATGTAGGTTTGCCTGGGAATGAAATGGTAGATTTGGCAGCAAAGGCGGCAACCACAGAACCCGGTACTACCATCTGTCATATTACTCCAGGAGACTAGGCTTGAAGTGTGGAGAGCAGTGCTGTTGTGCTGGCACAAAGAGTGGTCAGTTCTCCGCTGTAATAAACTTAAATAAGTGAAAGAACTTCTGATAAACTGGGTAAGTTCCTATCAAACATCTCATCGAGAGAAGATGATTATGGCTCGGCTGCGAGTTGGCCAGTGCAATTTTTCGCATGGTTACCTCTTTAAACGAGACCCTGCTCCTCTTTGTTCACTATGCAACAATCTGTTATTGGTCCATCACCTGCTGTTAAGAGTGTCTCTCCCTAGCGCACCTTCGAGACTCTGCATCTACCTGCAGAAGTGTTGCCAGATAATAGGCAAGTGATCGAAAGGGTTTTTAAGTTTTCAGGGGAGCTAAACATGAACTTGAAAATTTAAAACTTTTGATAGAATTTTTGTACTCTTTTGATATGCTTGTAGTTTCATTTAAATTCTGGTTTTTGCCCCTTTGTTTTGTATATTTATGTATATTTTAGTTTTTTACTAGTAACTTTATTTTATATTAAAATTTATATCTGACTTTTGCCATGAATTATTTTTTAAGAGTTCTAATAACCAAGTAGTTGATCGCCCTTAAACTTCTATCTCCTCCTTCCACATCATAAATTCAGAAAGCAAGAGTTCACTGAATACTTTTAGTTTAGGTTACTTCAAGCTTACTTATGTAGGAGAAAGGGAGAAGTAATGCCCTGTGTGATGACTGGGATGTCTGCAAGAGCTTCAGATTGTGCACTGTCTTCCTGAGATATATATACACACAGGGTGTAAATGAATAACACCGCATGAATTTTACTGATGATAGACGGTTCATAGACAATCAATTTGAGATAGGAAACCTTATGATCTAGGATTACAAATTACAGAACTGTGCTTCAAAATTGTTTGAGGGTTTTTATTGTTTTTATTGTCCTTTATTGTTTGCTTAGCGTGGTGGTGAAAAACGAAGCAAATGTTGGGTGCTTAGGCATACATCTAAGCGTACAACCAGAATTTGCAAACAGAATCTCACACCGATACTGCAGAGAAGGTTCTGCCGATTCAGCGGGAGGGTTGGACATCACATTTTTGCTATCTGATTTAAATGCCTTACCCATATTAAATTGATTTGTATTATCATCGGATCCCTGACAATTTGTTTCTACACCTGTACACCAATTATTACGAGCAACTCCCGGGATCGTGCAGTGCTCACTTATCAGTTTCCCTGTCTTTGAATTTCTACTTCGCTAACTGCCTCTGCATTACAATCGCCGATAAACAGATTTGCTTGAGGATTTAATAATGTTGGCAAACGTGCATTCCCATTTAACTCTTGGGGCAGAAATTGATTAGTTCTTGTTTCACCCTGTACTCGATTGTTTTGGTCAAAATTACTCGCATAAATGTTTTCCTGCCTTGTATTACGCCTGTTTTTATATCCTCGATTATGGCCATAAAATCTAACTGTATTAATTTGTCCATTTCTTCCTCTCTGATGCTGATAATTCTGATTTTGATTTCCATTTCTCTGTGGTGATTGTCTACCCGTAGGAAAGTTATTTTCTCTTCTACTTGAAGTTCTGTTCTCAAAATGTGGTACTGTGTATTGGTATCTCTGCCTTGTATCCTGACTGGGTCCTCTGTTCCAACTTCTGTAATATTCTGCCCCTGCTCTAACAGAACCTGAATTGTTTCTGTTTCCATTTTTTGTATTGAGATCAATGGAATCCCTGATATTTTGGGTTGGTTGTACCTGACTATAGTCGAACGCAGAAAGCAAGTCTATCATTTCTGAGAAACTTCATGGTTTTGCCACTATAAGGTTATTTCTAATGTGCTCTGGATAGTGACCGATTACTATTGCAATGAGTTCTTTTTCCTTTAGCGGTGAATCTAATAATTTGCTTCTCTGAACGATCGTCAAAAAGTAGTCGATCATGTTTATTCCCGAATTTGGATCATATTTCCCAATTGATATTTGCATCCTAATTGCATTTTGCTGGTTTGCCCCCCAATATCTAGCCAGAAAATATTTTCTAAATGACTCGAAATTTATGTCCTCGCCCAAAGTTAGCCACAACCAATTTCTAGCTTGCCCTTCTAAGCCTTTGCCTATAACCACCATCCTTAATGCCTCAGGAATTTGCTTTACTTTAAAGTAAGTCTCTATTTCTTTAAGAAATAATTTCGGGTTATCACCATTTTCCTCCTGAAAAGTTGGTACGGGAATTTCATTTAATAAATGATGAGGCCATGTTTGGTAACCAATGGGGTTTATAGCATGCACACTTGATTCACCGGATGCAGAAATTTGTTCTGCAAACATTTCACCTGGCTCAGCTGAGACTTGAATTGGACTTTGTGCGCTGTCGGATCTAGCATCAGCTGAGCCTGTGGGTACATTTACATCAGAAACGGTACATGACTTTGTGACACTTACTTCTAACCTAGAAAAAGTAGCCCTAATATCCTGTATTTCTTTACTTAAATTATGTTGGCTTGCATTTAAATTCACCACGAGGCATCTGACAGATTCAATTTCTTTAGTAGTTTTTAAAAGATCTGCATTTGTACTTGATACTAAGGTTTCTACCAAGTTCTTCAACATTTGTACATCCTTGTCCACTTTGTTTTCTAAGCCAGTTTGTTTGTCAGATATCTCTTGGTGAAAATTTTGCAATTTGGTCTCTACCCCTTGCTGTGTACTACCCAACTCTCCCGTAACTACTTCAATTTCTGATCTCATTTCTTTGTTTATCTCCTCTTGACTAGTTATAAGAGACTACCATTTCATTTCTATTCTCTTTTCTAAGTTCACTGTATTTTCCTCTAATTTTTTGTTACTTTGCTCAACTTTCTATTCTGTTTTCTAAGTTCGCTATACTTTCCTCTACCTTCTTATTGCTTTGCTCGACCTTCCTATTGTTTTCCTTAATTTCCCTGTTAGTTTCCTCTAATTTACTTTCTATCAACCTCCACAATAAACTAATAGAATCTGTATCCATCATCTCTTGACTGATTGAGGCTACAGCTTGCCTGTGTACATGTTCCCGACTATCACCTCCTACTTCTACCATTTGCATATCTGCCTCCTTCTCTGCTTCACAATTGTTTCCATTTATTTGGTGTCTACCTTCCATTTTATCTACAATTTTCCCACTTCTTAATAGCATGCAAAACTGTTTACATAAATATTATTGTGGTTCTTTACAACTCACTTTTAGTAGCTTCCTATACTTAATGGGCATATTTCCTGTGAAGATGTTCTGCTGGGATGTCTAGTAGATGATGCGCTCCGGTCTTTGATGACGAATGTTGGTACTCCAGGGTGCTCACTGGATGCTGAATGATGATATCCTCATAGTCCTTGGTTTATACCTGCCGTCTTGACTTTACACGTTGGGTTCCATCTATGGGACGGGTGGTTTGGTGTGTTGTGAAGGGAGGAATATGTGCTGCCAAGATGTCGTCTCCGTTGCCCTTGGCTGTTGACTCTTCTTCAGGAGTGGTTATGCAGGTGGATTAATAAATGTTTCTTAGCATTCGGACATTGACTTTATTCACTTTATCTTATACCAACTATCTCAGCTACACCCGTCTCATTCAAGTAGTTGAGTCTTTCTGCCCCCAAGAGTCACTGCACCGACCCTTTTGTGGTCCTCCACTTTGTTCATAACAGTACCTCCCCTTGCTACAGTCAGTATGCCTCCCATAGAAATACCTGAGCAGTGAGGGGTGACAAATGTCATGCCATGCCCCGCATCCTGTTTGTTTCCTCTCAATACCTGAATGAGGCGTCTGAAGACTGCTTGGTCGCTATTTACATTTTACAAGTTTCCAAGTGTAACTGCTTATCAGTAACAATATTTAAACAATTATTATCCTAAAATATTTATCTATATACAAATTATGTTCTAACCTAATGTACAACATACATACTAATATGTACCGTTTCATGGCTCATGGAGGCCTTGTGGGGATTATTGTGCACAACGTAATTACTGTTCCTGATCATTACCCTGTACCTAATTTGCAGGATTGCAACTTCAATTGGATGGCAAAACAATATTCAGCAAGATTGACCTTGTAAAGGCTTTCCACCACATCACAATTGCAGAAGATGTTCCGAAAACTGCAATAATCATGCCGTTTGTACTATTTACATTTTTAAAATTACCTTTTGGCTTACACAATGCAGCAGTCTTTTCAGAGGTGCATGCATTTTGTTCTAAATGGTTTGGATTTTGTGCTTGTATATATCGATAATGTTCTAGTTGCTTCCACAGATGAAGAACATGAACTACACTTGAAAACTTTATTCGAACATCTTAGTCAACATAACTTGAATATAAACCTATCTAAATGTATTCTTGGTGAGGCTGAAATTCCATTTTTGGGTTTTATGGTTTCCAGCAAAGGAATTTCACCATTACCAGACAGAGTGGATTCTATCCTACATTATCCCTTGCCACAGGCATTAGATCAACTTTGTCGTTTTCTGGGAATAGTTTCCATCGCTGAATGCTTCCAGATAGTGCAGAAACCCAAACCATACTTTTCAAGATGTGTCAGTCTACTAAAAAGAAAGACAAGACTAAGTTACAATGGTCTACAGAAGCATTACAAGCCTTTGAAAAGTTGAAAGCAGATTTATCGAATGCAACACTTTTGGCGCATTCTGCTCACAACTTGCCACATACTGCTCGCAAAAGTTAAAGGCATGTGAACGCTAGCCAATACTCAAGCAGAGCGCTGTTGCCAAGCATAGTGTGTGTCCGGCAGAGGTTTCGTACATAAGAACATGTGAGATGCGTGTACCACATTCGGCAGCGCTGGTAGGAGGGGCAAGCTTAGGATTCGCTGGAGTCTGCAGTACAGCCCGCCTCCATATGCCTTTAACTTTTGCAAAGATTATAATCCTAATGGTTCATGCTTTAAATTTTGCAATTGGTGCATCATTACACCAGGTTAGAGATAAGACACTAGAGACACTTGGTTTCTTTTCAAAAAAATTGAGCCCTGCACAAATTACCTACAGTGCTTATGACTGTGAGCCTTCAGCAGCCTATTCAGGAGTAAAATACTTTCGACACATGGTCGAAGGAAGAGATTTCTGCATCTACATAGACCATAAATCTCTCACATTTTCTTTTAAACAGAAAGCAAATAAAGCCTCACCACATCAACAGAGATATCTGGATTACATTGCCCAGTTCTCAACTGATATTCGTTTTATCAATGGGCAAGAGAATACATTTGTGGATGCCTGTTAACGAATTAACTCCATTGTCTTGCCTAGCAGTATTTCCTTTGAGAAAACCACCAATTTACAACAGAAGGATGAGGAATTAAAAGTTTTACAGTAGTCACCACCCATGTTGCTGAAGCTACAAATTTTAGAACTACCATGTGGAAAAGAGCTTGTAGGTGACAGTTCAACAGGAAATTTCGACCATACATTCTAGAAGCATACAGGAAAATACTCTTCCACTCCGTTCATGAACTCTCATCCTGGCATAAGGCTCCACGAATCTCATCAGAAAATGCTACATTTGGCCAGCTCTCTGTAGAGATATTAAACAGTGGGCCAGAGCGTGTATAGCATGTCAAAGATGCAAGGTGTGGAAACAGAATGTTACTATGGTAGGAACTTACCAAGAAGCCAAAAGCCATTTCAGCCATATCAACATTGCTATTGTTGGTCCCTTACCCACTTCTAAAGGATGTAGATACTTAGTGACCATGATTGATAGATTTTCACGGTCCGAAGCCTGTCCTGTGGAAGATATGAGCGCTGAAACTGTATCACAGGTTATAATTTCTTCGTGGATTGCAAGATTTGGAATTCCAAAAAGAATCACAACAGACCATGGCAGACAATTTGAGTCTAGTCTCTTCAGTTTGCCTGCCAAAACACTTGGTATCAACCACATTAGGACGACAGCATACCATCCTGCATCAAATGGAAAAATTGAAAGGTGTCACCGCACATTAAAGGCAACTCTCGAAGCTCAGATGTCAGGTGATTGGGTCGAGAAGTTACCAGTTGTACTTCTAGGTCTTCGTTCATACATAGTACGAGAACATCAGGCAACAGCTGCAGAACTTACGTATGGCGAACCAATTAGATTACCTGCAGATTTCTTCGATGAAAATGAAATATGCAAAGCTTCATATACAAACTACATGAACATATAACCTATTAAAGCAGAACGCCATTACTCATGCAAGCCTTTTCAGTACAAGGAGTTAACATCATCTACTCATGTTTTCATTTGACACGATGCTCTAAGGAAGCCACTGCAACCAATATATGATGGACCTTTTCTGGTGATGCAACATTTTGAGAAGCATTTCAAAATCAGCACTCCACAAGGAGCACAAACAGTATCAGTGGATAGATTAAAGCCTGCATTTTTGTTCTGTTCTGTTGATTCAACAGCTGCTGTGGATGTTATACAACTAATGAGTCCTCTCAACAGGAAAACACTCCTATAAATGACAGCCCGGTCCTGC
Source organism: Tenodera sinensis (assembly GCA_030765045.1). Lineage (NCBI taxonomy): Eukaryota > Metazoa > Arthropoda > Insecta > Mantodea > Mantidae > Tenodera > Tenodera sinensis. The sequence continues at coordinate 131,267,051 of CM060965.1, read as the reverse complement.
ATACTAAAAAAACTCGATCAGGAAGAACCATCAGCATTTTCAAGAGGCTGTTGTTTTAGGGGGGAAGTAGTCTATGGCTAGTAAGCCTCCGAAGATTGGAGCTATGTTGGCTATCCTAAACTTTTCTTTTATCTTTTTCTATATTCTTTCCTTGTATTGTTTACCGCTTATGGGTTTTTTTTTTTTTTGTTTTTTTTTTTTTTTTTGTAAGATTGACTTAAAATAAACAGATTTGATTAGTTACACAAATCTTTATTTCCATCTCACAAAGAAGCAACTAAAATAACCATAACTATTATTTACACCTGCATGACCTAAATAGCATGAACACACTAAGAACTTCGTTTTCACTTAAATCAAATGGTTCAAGCCTAACTAGCAGCTTAGAAACAATAAATAATTGATAAGCACTTGAAAGAGCTACATGCGATTGAATTATTATAAACATAGGTTGAATTATTATTAATATTACAATACAATAGGTAGATACAAGGAGAACAAAGGTAAGGAAATGAATAATGAGTAAGTGCAGGTTTCATATCTTCGTATCTTAATTAAATCTGATAATAAGAGAGAGAATACAGGCAGGGAATGAGCTTATTATGCAAATAAAAGGATTTTCTCTAATGGAATAATAACCAGAAATACTAAACTCAAAGTTTATAAATCATTAAAGGCCAGTAGTAATCTATGGGTCTTAGGTTTGGTCTACCATAATGAACAATGAACAATGAAAAGTCTTTGCGATCTTTCAAAAGAAAAATACTCAGACAAATGTTTGAACCTGTAAATTGTGGTGCACAGAATTGGAGAGTGAGAAACAATCAGGAAGTAAATTATTTAATAGAAGTAAACAATACTATGTGCATTGTATATGATGGTGGTATTTTGCTATTTTAAAGCATAAGCACAACATTTCTCTCAAAACAGACAAGAAAGGGGGGGGGGGGGGGGGGGGAGTTTACTCCTCTCTGGATTTGAACTCAATTTCTCTGGTTCATTTGATCCACAGTCAGTCGGCTTAACCGTGCGGCCAAGCCACACATTTTAGAACTGGCCTATACTTCTATAGCCACTCGCCAAAACCTGTTACCTATTGCAGGGGCATGCAGCCACATGTTAAGGTTCCAATTTAAGCGATTTTGGTAATGCTACAATTTGAAATGCTTCTTCAGAGAGACAGCAGACATGCTTTACTGACTTCCTAATAAGCACTATTTCGATTCCAGTGGATAATATTGACACATTTCTTTCTGTTCATTATTTATTGGTCACAATCTCTAATTACTTTGAATATGTACAACTTATTAATTTAATGTTGTAGACCATTGGTTTCCTATCTCAAATTGATTGTCTATGAACCCTCTATTACCAGTAAAATTTGTGTGGTGTTATTCATTTACATCCTGTATATATATTTTTTTTTTCATAAAAAAAAAAAAGAGAGCAATAGCAGTAATAGTAACCGTTTTTTAGAGAGCACCATATTTTTATGTTTTGGCGGTCACATCGCTCTCTCACAACCCCCAGAATGTCTGGGGGACCACACCTGTCGTTGGTTTACGGGTCTCACCGACCTGACCGGGAGAGTTATCAAAATAAATTCACCGACCATATCCTCTGATTACCAATCAGAGGACGTATTACATGCCATGACAGGTCAGCATGTTAGGGGTTAAGGTTTTATAGAAAAATTAGAGAAATGGAGAGGTTGGAAAAATAAGGACTCCCTAGCCCTCAGGAACCCTAATAGCATCGGGGTCGGAAGAGAACAAGAGATGACCAAGGTAAGGTCAGATAGGAAAGTTACAGTGAGGAGCAAAACACCAGTAAGTGGAAGTAATGTTCTGCTCAGCTTGGGTACCTTGTGGTTGCCATTCACATATCCCCTAGACGGAGACCCCTGAGAGCAAGAGGATTAATGACTTCATTGTCAGAAATCCAGCATTAGCTAACAACAACAACATATATTTTTTTTATAGTAAGGGAAAAATCTTTCAAAGACACCACTTTGCACGAAGAGATGGATTTCCACCACCTATAAAACCCTTAATCCCACAGCATACCACCCTGGAACTGCAATAATGCATCGCATCAGAGTGGTAGTTCTAACTGGTATCTTGGTGACAGTCTATTTCTAATACCTTAACAGTTTCTTGAAAAATTAGATTAGGGTACAGCCCTCCTTTTGTCCTTCTCCTTGGTTTCCAGGACACACATAGCTAATTGTTTTACTACATGCCATGCCTCTGAGCTCTGTATCATTATGATGCTTAGATTTTCCACTGTCAACTCCACATCCAATTTAGCATATGCTTCCCTTCTCTTCCCATCCCAATGAAAGAAAGTATGAGAGGTAGAACTGGAACTTAAAAATTCAATGCCACAACTGGGATTTGAACCACAGACCTTCCGCTTACCAGGCGGCTGCTCTAACCATTGAACTATTGTGACAAACTGCCAGAATGGCATTAAATTCTCAAACCAGTTCGTATTTCTCCTGGTAAACCACAAAGGCACACATTTGTCTCACATCAGAGACAAATTACGCCAATGGTGACTTACTATTGTAAGTACTTTATGTCCCAGGATTAAATAACCTTCAGATGGTAATTATTATTTATTTATGCCAACAAACTTACTGTTGGTGTTTTTAAACACACAAGCCGTGTGTGGGCAAAGTTTGAGAGGTAGAACTGGAACTTAAAAATTCAATGCCACAACTGGGATTTGAACCACAGACCTTCCGCTGCTCTAACCATTGAGCTATTGTGACAAACTGCCAGAATAGTATATCTTCTGTGGTTATGAATGTACCACAGTATGCCCATATGTGCCAAACCCCGTGTGCTGCTTCCAGTGCCAGAGGTTTGGACTACTAGCTGGTGCACACATCCTGCTATTTGTCAGCGTTGCGGATTAGTACCACATAAGGATACAGCCTGTACTCGAGACCCGTGCTGCATGAACTGTGGAGGGAAACATCCATCTAGCCTGTGTCAGTGTCCCCAGTTTTACAATGGAAAGAGCTTACAGGAGTTACGTGTTAAGAAGCGTCTACAGCACATACCTGTTTCTGATGCTTCCACCCAAACTGACTGGCCAGTGAGCACCCCTCCACAATGTCATTGCTTAGTGTGTTGGCTAGAGACAAATAACGTGCTGAACAATGTTCAGTGCAGTTTTCGTTGCCATCGCTCCAATGTCGACAATCTGACATGCATGGAGGCTTACATCCAAAATGGCTTTCTGATGAAGCAGCTGTTGTGAGGATCCTCTTTAACCTGCAGAAGGCCTACAACACCACATAGCGCTATGGTATCCTCCATATGTGCATGAATACGGTTTATGCTGCCATATATTCATCTTTGTTTTTAATTTGCTTTACAACTTCACTGCTTTCATGTCCACATTGGCAACACACTCTCACAAGAAGAATGGTGTACCCCAGGGGTTAATTCTCATTGTAACACTTTTTGCCGTAGCCATTAACGGCATTGCCAGTGTTATACATAGTGTCACTGTATGTTGACTTTGGAATTTGCTGTAACTCTTATAATCTTGAGCACATCAAGTATCAACTGCAGTTGACCATAACCTCCATCGCCAACTGGGCCGTGCGCACCAGGTTTCAGTCCTCTTCTTGATCCTTATTTGTGTGGCATATATCTGCCATTTATTCCACACCTTAAGTTCTTGGGCCAGCACTTCCACAGCAAACTCACAAAGCACCATATTCGTCATCTTCGGGCTTCCTGCAATTGTTCGCTTTGGGTATTACAGATTTTATGTGGGGCATCTTGGGGTGGCGATTATACTGTAATGTTAAGGCTCTATCGCTTGCTGGTGCAGTCCAAACTAGAATATGGTAATTTTATTTATGGTGCTGCATCTGCCTCTAAACTCAGCTTTAGACACTGTCCAGCATACTGGTATCGGTCTAGTAACTGGATCTTTCCCCACTAGTGTTGAGTGTCTGTATATCAATTTCTGCGAACCTCCACTGTCTCTTTGGTTCGTTTTTATTATGTTCTTAAGTGGCCAGGCTGGCAGATCACCCCAGTGACCCTTCTGTTAAATCTGTATTGCGTCCGGAAGTCACTCACCATTATCTGAAGAATAGCACAAAACCCATCCAACGGTATTTGGTTTTGCAAACTGCTCACCACACATGACCTCTGAATGCTAGCTGTAGAGTGGTATTCTCTTTCCTATTATGCCCCTTGACAACTCCAAAGTGCCTGGTTTGATCTTGTGCTTTCAGGCTGTGCTAAGGTGACTAACCCTTAGATTAGATTAGATTTGGTTTAAGGGCATTCAACTTCTAGGTCATCAGCGCCCTTAAAAGATTCATGGCAATAGCCAGATATAAATTTCATTCAAAAAATAAAAATACTAGCAACAAGAAAAGTTTACAAAGGCAACAGGCAGTGGCAATAGCCAGATATGAAACAAGGTGATAAATGCGTCCAAAAGCAGAAACAGATAATTAAAAAAAAAATTTAAATCCTCAAATTGATATTGCACTCCGCTAAAAAATTAAAAACTCTATCAACCGCTGTTTTGTCGTCCGCTAGGACCTCTGCAAGTCTGGCAGGCAGCTGCAGAGAATCCCGAAGGTGCGCTAGAGAGCAACACTCTAGCAACACGTGGCGAACTGACAAAAGGTTGTCACACAGCGGACATAGAGGCCCAGGGTCCCTTTTAAATAGGTAACCATGCGAAAAATTGCAGTGGCCTATTCTTAATCGAGCCAAACTAACCTCCTCGCGACGAGATGTGCGACAGGAAGTTACCCAGTTTATCGGAAGTTCTTTCACTTCTCTAAGCTTATTACCGCGGAGAGTTGACCACTCGTCGTGCCAGGACGACAGCACCGCTCTCCGCACTTCAAGCCTAAAGTCTTCCGAAGTAACACGTGAGATGGTAATACTGGGTTCTGTAGTTGCCGTCTTTGCTGCTAAATCTGCCATTACATTCCCCGGCAAACCTACGTGACCGGGAATCCATGCACACACCACGTCAACACCAGAAGCGTGTAAAACATGGAGGGCATCCTGGATACGTTGTACAATAGGGTGGGGGTTGTACAACTGACAAAGGCTCTGCAGTGCACTAAGGGAATCGCTCAATCAGGCAGTCACCTAATTTACGACGGCGAACATACAAAACGGCTCGATAAATTGCATAAAGCTCTGCAGTAAAAATGGAAGTGCTATTTGGAAAACCGAATGTATATGGTTCGGTTCCATAAACATAAGCACATCCAACACCGTTGGTGCTCTTTGATCCATCGGTGTCAGTGTAGCCTGACAAAAATTCAAAGAAACACGTGCGGATACTTGAAATAGGCATCGTGGACTTCTGGTGTACGGTCATTCCAAGATCTACATGGGGCGTACCAGATAGCCAAGGGGCGTAAAGTCTCTCGCCCTTGGCGAACATCACAGGCAGTTCCACTCCAAGCTTCACTAGGAGCTCTTGGAAACGGAACCCCGCAGGCTTAGGACTAAGGGTGCTATTTCTATATTGTTCTCTTAGCGTGGTGGTGAAAAAAGAAGCGAACGTTGAGTGCTTAGGCATACATCTAAGCGCACAACCATAATTTGCCAAGAGAATCTCACGCCGATATTGCAGAGGAGGTTCTGCGGACTCGGCGTAAAGGCTCACCACTGGGCTTGTTGGAAAAGCTCCTGTTGCAATGCGGATGCCCCTATTATGGACCACGTCTAATCTTCTCAGCACAGATGGTCGTGCTGACGAATAAACAATACACCCATAGTCTAGCTTGGATCGGACCAATGCGCGATATATTCGCAACAAAATTGTCCGATCCGCTCCCCACGATTTGCCATTCAGTACTCGCATAATATTTAGGGAACGGTCACATCTCGCTCTTAGCTGTGCAATATGCGACGACCAACTAAGCTTCCTGTCCAAGATCAAACCCAGGAAGCGCGTCTCTTCTGCGAAGGGAAGTACATCTGGACCAAATCGGAGCGAAGGTGGTAATCGTCTCCTACGGCGCCAGAAATTGACGCAGATTGATTTCTCAGTTGAGAAACGGAAGCCGTTTTTCACGCTCCATTCTCTAAGGTTGTCCAAACATTGCTGCAGGCGCCGTTGTAAGAACGCCGTGCGCTGAGAAGTGCAATAGACAGCGAAGTCGTCTACGAATAGGCATGACGAAACTCCAGGTGGAACACATTTCCAGATGGAGTTAATTGCTATAGCAAAGAGCGTGACACTTAGCACCGAACCCTGAGGTACTCCCTCCTCCTGAACAAAAGAATTAGAAAAAACCGAGCCGACCCTTACTCGGAAAAAGCGGTCCTTCATAAACTCCTGAATGAAAAGTGGTAGGCGTCCACGTATGTTCCAGGCATACAGGGAACGTAGAATCCCTGCTCGCCAGCACGTATCATAAGCCTTCTCAAGATCGAAAAATATGCCAACGGTTTGACAGTTCTTCATAAAGCCGTCCATTATCTGTGTCGATATTGACACAAGATGGTCAACAGTTGAACGGCGTCGTCGAAAACCACACTGGATATTAGTCAGTAGGTTACGACTTTCTAACCACCACACCAATCGTCCATTGATCATGCGTTCCATCACCTTGCAAACGCAACTGGTGAGGGAAATAGGACGATAGCTGGAGGGAAGATGACGGTCCTTCCCAGCCTTCAAGATGGGAATAACGGTGGCCTCCCGCCAATTTTCTGGGAGTATACTGTCAACCCAAACACGATTATAGACCTCGAGCAGGAATGCCTTACCTTCAGGAGAGAGCTGTTGTAACATTTGTACATGAATACCGTCCGGTCCTGGTGCTGAACATCGCGAAGATTTCAGGGAATGCTCCAGCTCCGCCATGGTGAAAAGGCGATTGTAATCTTCTACGTTTCTAGAACGAAACGTGAAGCCTTGAGATTCCACCTGAGTTTTAAATGGAAGGAACTCGGGGGAGTAGTTTTCCGAGCTAGACACTTGTGCGAAAGCACTGCCAAAGGTATTGGCCACTTCAAATGAATCAACAACAGCTCCTGTGGCTGTTTTTAGTCCCGCTATTGGTATTTGGGTCGTTTTAGCTGCAACACGCCTTAATCTATCCCACACAACCGAGGAAGGTGTGTGTCGGTTAAATGAAGCTACAAATTTGCTCCATGATGACTTTTTGCTATCCTTAATGACTTGTCTGGACCTGGCGCGCATTTTCTTGTACTCGATTAGGTTTTCCAAAGTAGGGTGACGTTGGAAAACCCTAAGTGCACGCCTTCGAGCACGAATGGCATTCCGACATTCTTCCGTCCACCAGGGGACGGGAAATCGACGGGGGTGTGTAGTCGACCGCGGAATCGACTGTTCAGCAGCAGAGAGAATCGTCTCCGTGAGATGCTGCGCCAAATCATTAACTGAGTCGTGCTCGTCGTACGTAAAGACAGCCAGCTGGGTGTAAAGGTTCCAGTTGGCATGGTCCAAATGCCATCTGGGCATACGTGGGGAAGATGTAGGTTGCGTCAAGAGACTAATAAGACATGGGAAGTGGTCACTAGAGTGTAAATCAGAGATGACATTCCATTGTAAGGAGACTGCCAATTGAGGTGAACAAACTGAAAGATCAAGGTGTGAAAAACTGTTATGAGTGTCAGAAATGAATGTAGGCTCTCCAGTGTTGGAGAGCTAGGTTGTGACTGTCTAAGAAATCAGAAATGAGTGTACCTCTCGCACAAGCGCGACTTGAACCCCAAAGTGGGTGGTGCGCATTGAAGTCTCCTACCAACAGGAACGGTGTTGGTAACTGGGAAACTAGATCTTCTAACTCATTGTGCGAGAAGTCATGAGACGGAGGCAGATATAGATTACAGATGGTGAAATGGATGTTTGGCAGTTTAATCCGTACAGCAACTGATTGTATATCAGAGTGCAAAGGCAGAGTTTGCATATATACGTCATCTCTGACAAGTATCATAGCGCTGCCATGTGCCGGTACACCCTCTTCTGGTGTGACATCACACCGTACTGGGGTGTATCGCCTTAGATGGAAAGCGTCTTGAGGACGCAGCTTAGTCTCTTGCAAACATGCAACCAGAGGTTCGTTTTCTTTGAGCAAAAGCTCAAGTTCTGGTCTTTGAGTTTGAATTCCACGTATGTTCCATTGTAGGATAGTCATATTGCATTGTGTATGGGATAGGTAATTCCAAGGTAACTCTTCATTACTTTGGAGTAGGCGGTTGTCGAACTAATTTCGCCCTTTTCTTTTCTCTTGGGCTTATAGTTTTGTCAGACGCTTTTTCGCTCCTCTTTTCCACTGGGGGTCTTCCAGTGTGGGCAGATTCTAGTTCCATGTCCTCTGCCGAGGACGTGCGTTTTCCCATAGCAAACTTGGGTTCGAGTGTCTCGAACCGGTTGCTAATGGGGACCGGCGAAGATGAAAGATGCCGGTCTGAGTCCACCCCTGAAGATTCTCCAGAAGAAGATTTTCGGGATCTTCGAGGAGATGTTCGGGGACTCCTATATCCCTTCGATGTACTGGGATCGGACATACCATTTTCCTTGAGGAAGTCGTTTCTTGTATAGGTCTTCTTGAACTTAATCGGTGAGGCATCATATCTTACAGGCTTGCTTCTATCTTGTGTTGATCTTGATGCTTTTGATGGTGATGTAGCGCTGATGTTCTTTGCACTTACGGACGTTGTAGACGTTGACACAGATTTGCGTGCCGATGTAGAAGGCTTTGGAATTGAGCTACGGGGTACGAGTGTCTTTTGTGATATTGTTGCCCCATTTATATCGCTGGTTTGTGTTGCGATTTCTCGTTTTGGTACCGTTTTAGCTGTAACTGAGCTATAGTTACCAGATCTTGGAACAGAGGGTTGGCGTAGACGCAAGAGCTTCCGGGCTTCTGAGAAGGGCACCTTCTCTCTAACCCGTATCTCTTGGATCGCTCTTTCCTCTACAAAACGGGGACAATCTCGGGAACTGGATGCATGTTCACCCTTGCAGTTTACACATGACGGCGCTGCAGCACAATCACCATCATGTAATGCATCCCCACAGTTATTACAAGTAGGTATTCCCTTGCAAAACTCGTTTGTATGGCCAAAGCGCTGGCATTTAAAACATCTCAGCGGGTTCGGGATGAACGGCCTAACTTCGATGGACTCATTCCCTGCCTTAATCCTTTGCGGGAGATCTACCCGATCAAAGGTCAGGAACAGGGTACGTGTTGGCTTCAGTTCACCACCCTCTTAGCGTTGAACCCGGTAAACATTAGTAACGCCTTGTTCCGTAAGATTTTCTTGAATCTCCTCATTGCTTAAATCATCCAATGCACGGGTGTTTATCACTCCGCGCGAGGAGTTCAAAGTTCTGTGCATCTGAACACTGACAGGATAACTTGCTAGCATATTCACTTTCAGTATCTTAGCTGCCTGGGTAGCTGAATGTGCTTCAACCAGGAGCGTGCCATTGCGAGATCTAGTCCATGACTTTACTGGACCAGCAATGTTATTCAAACCCTTTTGTATGGTAAATGGGCTCACCGATAAAAATTTCTTGTCTCCCTCAGTTCTTGATATTACTAAGTAGCGAGGACCACTCGACTCTGCTACTTCCTTTACATAAACTTTTAATGTTTTTTTTGTTTTGAGTTTTTTGGGAACTCATTGCGATGTCATCCTCCACCATTGCAAATGTCTCCGATGGCATGCTCACATCCTGGGCGCCACCCTGGCTTAGGGGAGAGTCCTGGCCTGGACCTGGCTCACCCTAGGGTCTCACCTCCCAATGTATAGACAGAGGGACCCAATCGCCTTCAGGAGTGCATCAGCTCATGCAATGGCCCCTCCCCGGGACTGACCTTTATCAGCGGATACGCACACAGATCCTACATGATACGCGATTACCCAGTCACCCCTTGCATCACCCCATCCTCCGACGACCCACGCGTAGGTTATCCATCAGACTGTGTACAGGGAGGTAACAGGTGGGAGGTCAAACACAAAAGTGGACCAAAGTTGATTGGGCGTTTGGCATGTGCCCTCTCACCTCTTGGAGGAACCCAATCGAGAGTATGGCTCGGGGCCCCGGGTACGCCAAACCCGTACCTACCGTAGTAGGAGCCCCTGGGGGAGTTTGATTTCGGAGTCCTCTTCTCCGAGATGAGTTGTCGACCAAGACTACCAAGCCTCATCTACCCGTTTGGAATGTTCTTAGCTTCCCCTCACCTCTTGCCTACCAGTAGTCAAAATGACACTTAGTAGGCCGTCTGGTTCAGGTACTGAGCCCCTCCGCCACGACAAGGTGACACTCCTTCGGAGGGGGACTAACCCTTAATCAGTGTTTCAACTTTTCACAGAACTTCTGGGCTCTTACCAGACTTACACTCTGGTAGTTACTGATGGTTCCCAGTTTGTGGGTACTACGGGGTGTAGTTTCATATATAACGGTGAGGCACACAGCTACCACCTCCCAGACTTCATTCTGTTTTTACTGCCGAGGTTTTTGCTAATTTTATTGTCTTCTTTTTATTTCCAGCTTAGTTCCTGGAAATTTTCTCATATAATCTGACTCTCTGAGCACTGTTCAGATGCTGCAGCAGTTCCTCAGCACATCCACACGGTTTTTAAAATTCAGACACTCATCTCTCAATGGCTCTCACGCAGATACCAGGTCATCTTTACATGGACCCCAGGCCATACAGGCATTGTGGACAATGAAGCTGTGTGTGCGGCTGCTAGGTCTGCATGCCGTTTGCTACTGTCTTCTACCACACTTTACCCTCTATTGATGCTCAGCGATAGTTCTTCTGCATGGTGACCCAGCACCTGTCTGTTCGATATGTGATTGTCCAAAATACACTCGTGAGTGCCAGCCCATTGGTCTGAGGTCTACACTAGCCTCAATTTTGGATGACAACCCGGTGTTTGTAGCCAAGGCTCTATGGTTCGTTGCCCAGATTGTGTTTGCTAAGCAAGTATAACTTACAATGAAAATTGAGTCAGTGTTAAAACACTTAGCATCACTTACATGTAAATTAATCTTGACCAGTTTCAAGAGCTTAAATTAATCCCATTATCAGAATTGCCCAACTGGTTCTTCTAGATGCTGTATGATGTATAGTTGGTTGAGCTGACATCTAGTGGTGGGCTGATGAACTTCCATAAAGGATTTGGTGGTAGCAAATGAAAGTTCATTTAGATTCACGTCACTGTTACTAACTTATTCAAATATATGTAAATGAAGTCTAACTTGTTTTTTAGTTTATAGAAGTTTTAACTTTTTAAGGTGTCCTTTCTAGTATTTTATCCTTGTTATATTTGTATCTTTTAATGTTTTAACTGATTAGTATGTTAATGTTTTAGCTTTCACCTTTTACCCCTTTTTAGTACGTGGGTGTTTCCAGTTTTAAATTAGTGCCCTCATTTGCTGTTAGGCATTTTTAGTTGTCTAGCCTTCACTTCTAGCCAGCTAAGTTTGCAAGTGTTTTTAGATTTTAAATTATGACTGTGGGTCCAAATGACCTAGCTGTTGACGGGCCTTTAAACTCCACTGTCACTCACTCACTCACTCGCTCACTCACTCACTCACTCACTCACTCACATTAAGTGGATGCCAACCAAGATGAGCCAAGTACACCTGCAAATATTTTTCTGCAAAAATTCTGTTAATTCGATGGCTTGAAAGTAAATATGTGGCTGAGTGAGCTATCTAAATGGTTTCATATCTTTTTAAACAGAATTAATAAACATGCTTTAAGGCCAAAACATTCAATGTAATTAAAAAGACAGTGACGCGAAGCTGACATTTTTTCATGCCATTTCTCAAGCTAGAGCCATTTTTTACAACTTCCCAAGCAAGCAAGCCAATGACTGCTTTTCTATATAAACATTTGAGATGCCTGCAGCAATAAGAAAATGTAAAAGTCCATAGACAAAGACAAACCTGAATTCATCACCTTCACAAACTTGTCTAGTGAAGGTGGCTCAGAAAATACAAGAAAGAAGCCCTGTTAAATACAAATTAACAAAAGATGTCTCTATCATCTCCTACATCTGTGTTACTAATGTCTACTGTACTCATTTTAGGGGCACTAGAGGATCTGTCTGTAAAGAATTGGATACCAGGAGTGGAAGATGGAAAGCAGGGAGGGAATTTCAAATGGTATGCTCTTCAGTTGATGTGCAAGGACAGATGCAGGCCTTTAGTTGAATTGATGATAAACTGGTGTTCTTTGGACAAGAATTATGAACTCTCACACTGGTGACTGACTACAGATGTTTCAAGATGATTAAAATCTTAGTGACATTGTCAAATGGCACTGCCAACATCGAGCATGGATTTCTATAAATGGCAAGATTATTCAAAAAAAAAAACATGCTCAGTGTACCATTCATAATTTTGTAATACTGCTGGAGGAGATGTAAGAAAAGTAGAAATAACAAAATTTAGGCTGCAGTTTTTAAGAGATGCACACATTGTAGTTATAAGGAGTCACTGCAAAGGGCACATGAATTGCAAAAAGCAGGGACAAAATAAAAAGTGCTAAAAGGCTTCTAAGGAGTGAATCCAAAATGTTCTAAAAGAAAAAGCAAGACTGCAAGCTAGTGAAAGAGATTCATGAATTGAAACTGCAAGAAGGAACCAATGCCTAAATCGATGTCTTTGTAATTGCGCTACCAGATGTTTCTATGTTGACAATACAAAGAGGTCTTTCTGCATTGTCCATCGTTAGGTTCAGACCTGAAGATGGACACAAACCAAAGTTTGAGCTGCTAACACTGTGCAGTGTAATGTGTCACAATTGATTTGCAAATTTTTAATTTTGGTTATCACCAGAGACCGGAACTTAGGCGGAATGCCTTTTTAAATGTGTCAAATCTATCTTCAATTTGAAAGTGAATTTGTATAAATTATACCTTTGTGATTGAAATGCCACAGTTTTATGTTGCCTTTTTATGCCTTTTTAAATATAAATGTCTATTTTACGAAATAAATGCTTTTTATTGCTTTTATTTCATTATTTATCATTATTTATCTGGATAAACTTAGAAGCATTTCAAAACTTCTACAAGGTGACAATTCTTTTGTTGTTGTTAGCTAATGCTGGATTTCTGACAATGAAGTCATTAATCCTCTTGCTCTCCAATTCTTTTGTAGTTGAAATGGATCCTACAGTGATGCTATAGATTTGCTTCAATAACCTCTGTCGATTTTGAGAGGTTATTTTGTCATATGAAAAATGTGTCATCTGACAGGAGATGCAGCATGACCCAAGAGAACTTAAGAAAGTGTTTGGTTGTCATGTGCAATGAATAAGGCATTACAGTGCACGGGCCTTTTAAAATAATATTTCATTTTTGTGTCAGGACGCTAATATTTTGTTTAAAACTTTGAACTTCTTATATGACAATCAAGCTATTGAATAGTGCAATCTATTAAATAAATGGGTTTTTCTAATTGCCTTTTATTGCCTGTTTTAGTATTTATAGTGCCTTTTTGCCTGCCTATTTTAATGATTTATAATGCCTAAACTTCCAGTCTCTGGTTATCACCATTGCATTTTCTTTTTGGAATAATGCGTACATGGTTGCATATGTTGTAATATAATATCAGTTGTACTCCTACTAAGCCAAGACATCAAGGAAGCTTTCAATAGAAAGGAGGATACCTTGGCAGTATTCATTGATTTTAAATCAGCATATGACTCAGTCTGGAGAAACAAATTAATTGAGAAGTTGCAATCAATAGGTGTGAAAAGTAACATGCTTAAATGGATAACTTAAGTTTATTTCACAAAGGTTTTGTGCCACAAAATATAATACATACATTTCCAAATATAAACAAACACACCGAGGACTTCCACAAGGTGCTGTGTTCTGAGCACAACACTCTTTAACATATATATAAATGACCTTCCATCAATAATAAAAACTTTAGAAACCAAAATTGCTTTATTTGCTGACGATGTAGTCATTTGGACTCCAGGTTCTCCAAAAAAAACCTGAATTAATTAAAGACAGAATAGAAACAGCCCTAAACAAAGTACATGAATGGAGCTCCAAAAACATCATGACTATCAATGTGGAAAAAACAAATTATGAATTATTTACACTAAAATAAAAACCAGTTAATATTAACATAAATTATAATGGTAAACCACTCAAAGCAGTTGATGCCAAATACTTAGGCATCACTTCCGACGGAAAGCTAAGTTGGAAAAAACATATAACAAACATCTCAGAAAAGGTTGAAAAGAAACTGCATATCCTGAAAAGGTGAGCTGGTGCTAAATGGGGCTGCTCAAGGAGAGTCCTTAACACAACATACAAAATGTATGTTAAACCAAACCTCTTGTACTGTTCTGAAGCTTTAATAACAGCAGCAAATGCCTACATCAATAAACTTGAACCAATACAAAATCAGGCTCTTCGCCTAATCACTGGAGCAGTTAAATTCACACCTATTGATGCCATGCTTGTGTTAACACAGACCCCATCAATAACAACAAAAATAGAAGAACAAGCATTGCTCCAACACGAGAAAATGTTACGACTGCCAAACTCTAAATGGACAGAAAAGAACCTCCTCCCTTCAATCCTTAAAACTCATAGTAGTTTCCTAGAAAAAGTAATACAGATTAAATCCAAACTGAACATTCCTAACACCAGAGAAAATCTACTTATAAGAGAAAATCCATTGGAATTATTGCAACCTTCCTCCAGTTTGGAATTAATATAGGAAATCAGACACACCAAAAGAAATACAAAAACTTCTAGCTCTGGAAACAATCAATACTAGATATCCCACAGAAGAATGGCTGCACATATATACTGATGGATCCTCCACGGAAAACCTTACTGGAGCTGGAGTTACGTGTTCACATTTTTCCTTTTATCATTCTGTTGGCAGAGACACAACAAATTATGATGGAGAAATAGAGGCTATACACATTGCTCTCCAACAATTATTAAATCTTCCCTTAAATAAATTTAACAAGGCAGTAATTCTTTCAGATTCTAAAGCTGCAATTCAGGGAATATGTTCAAATACTACAAAGAAGTCAACAAAAATTAGAGAATGCTACAAAATGTTAACACAACTCCAAAAAGTCAATAAGACTGTTCATCTCCAATGGATTCCAGCACACTGTGGAGTCATGGGGAATGAAGCTGCAGACTCACTTGCAAAGAAAGGCACAACAATAAAACAAAAGTCTAAATTCAATTTCTCATATTCCTCAATAAAACGCTTGATCATTAAAAAATTGTCTCATTCATACCTACAAGAAATAGAATCAAATGCCAAAGATAAAAAATGGATTACACTACTTTCCAACCCAGATATAATCCCCCAGAGACCAAGGAAAACAGCGGTTGCAGCCTTCCGACTACTGACAAATCACGACTGCTTAGCAAGTCATCTCTACAGAATAGGTAACTCAGCTTCACCAATATGTGTCCTGTGTAACGATCCAGCAGAAATGAACAAAGACCACTTGAAGACCTGTGAAGCATTAAGATCAGAAGAAACTATAGTTCAAAAGTATTGGAAAGCACGAATGCTAATGGCTTCATTGCCAGATGCAAGGCACTAGAAAACAACAAACAACAACATATCAGTTGAAATAATATTTCAGTATTTTCCAAAAAATAAGGTACTCAATCTGAAGAGGTAAACCAAGTGTTATTGAAATTACAGAAATGTGTGCTTGGTTGTCAATTATGTCTTTTTAATTATAAAATGTGAGCAAAAATTGCTTTCTAATACATATTTGTTAACACTTTACGCCAAAGCAGTATCAGTTGTAAATGTACTAGCCAGCAATGCATTCAAGCAGAATCTGATGATGGTATCCTGTACTGTGTATGACATGCTTGCAAATATATTTAAATATATTAGACCAGCTACATTTTCAGATAAAAAATGTTAGCCTCTCCTACCCAATTCCCATCCTCATCCTGCCCGTGGTGCATCCTGCTTTTAACAGATGAGGCTCTGGGGACCGAATCACAGCGGTATAACTGTTTCATCTAAAATGGAGGAAATGTCATTTGCATATGTGCTGGCCTATCACAGCACAACAGCGTCCCTCAGAGGCACATGAGGGGAAGGTCGGTGGATCTAAATACCACATATTTAGTCCTCCCGGCTAGGTCCAATGGACCCGTTGTGATAGGTGTGGTCCCCCTTGCAAAATGGGGGTTTTAAGTCTGGTGATGTAACTGCCACATTGTAAAACTGGTGCCCGTTAAGAAAACAGTTACATGAAAGCCACATACTTACAGTTCAAAGTATTGGAAAGCACGAATGCTAATGGCTTCATTGCCAGATGCAAGGCACTAGAAAACAACAACAACAACAAATTTTGGAACTGAGCAGGGTTGCCAACACGTATGATAATTATGGGGGCATACGATAATTTTAATGTTTGTACACATGGTTGCCAACCCGTACGATAATTATGGGGGTGTACGATAATTTGAATGTATGATAGTTAGATACCGGTGAAATATTTTCACTGGTTTGTCACACCAAGGAAATGAAACTAATTACAAATAGCGACACCACTTTTGCCCTCATGGCCTGTCTCCACCCCTCTAAGGCAACCGTTTCATACCCTACTAAGCCTCCCACCCTTTATCCTCTTGTTGGTAGTGTGCCCAGATCTGGTAATCTCAATGAAGAAAACACTGTTCAGAAAAGTGATGATCAATGGAGAAAACTCGGAATAAGCAATATTCTGTGTGAAATAAAGAACATGCCTGAACCTGACAGTTTCTGGAGTGCTATTACACACATGTCACATTGGTGGAAATACTGATTTCAAAGAACTAGCAGCCTTTGCATTATCAGTGATTTCTTTGCCCCACAGAAGCGCTTCTTGTGAAAGAGGTTTAATAAAAACCAAAATTAGAAACAGATTGGCGCTAGATACAGTAAATTAACTTATTCTGTCATCTCAGCTTATGAAAGAGTGTGGTAGATCTGAAAATCTACAAGTCACCGAGAAGCTGTTAAGATATATCTCAACAACAAATTTGCATAATGATGAAATGTTCGAAGAAGATTCATATTAATAATGCGAGAAACATAAGTGCTAAAGTTGTAATACTGATTGAGGTCATCAATCTTGTAAATGGATACCATAAACAGCATTAATATTACATTTTCATTTGGTTTATGATGTACAATAATTTTGAATCCAAATCAATAATTTTGAGTGGCTGGTACGATAATTTTACTTTTAAATGTTGGTAACCCTGGAACTGAGGAACATTTAGCAGAAATAAATATTCTAGTTCTGTACACATTCACCGTCTGGCATTCCAATAACTGGATGTTTGAATTTCAGCTAAATAGAAGCAGATATTCAAACTCAACTAATCTCCTATTTTTGGGGGGCTCTAATGACCTAGCTGTCGACGGGCCCTTAAACCCTAACCACCCACCTACTCCTATTTTTGGGACATCAAATGGAGAATGGATGAAGTCTAAATTCCAGAAATTTGCTAAAAGAACAAAAACAGATTCTAGTAAAATCTGACAATCTTTAAGAATTGTTGTCGTCTAATGTCTGGCATTTGACAATGAAGCCATTAGCTCTCTGCACTCCAGTATTTTTGTAAATCTTTAAGAATTAACAACATTCTTCTTCCTGTCATCAAATACATTCATTCTTTCCAGCATTCAAATACACAACCTTTGCACAACCAATTACAGTTCAGTTTCTTTTTATTTCCGTTCTAAGAATACTACAATCAAAGAACATCAGTGTTAGTTATAAAATATCTGGAATGCTCAAGGGTTAGCCAATCTCTTGTCATGTGCATGTCCTAACCCACTGTAGTGTTGTTGGTGATTCTCTCTCGTACTTGTTATTCTTCATACTACCAGTACCAGCTTGAGGGGAAGGGGTATGACATCGTCCATTATGCTGCCACCAAGAAACCTTAAAGCAGTGTCCTATCCTGTTATTCAGAGATAATCAGAGGTTAATCAAATTGTCTTTGGTGAGAGGGTCCTGAAAGACAGAAGAGCAGATAATGCTACAAAGTCCAAGTGAACGGATCTGCAGGATAACCCTGGCAGAGGATACATTTGGACCCACCTGGAGCAAGGTGTCTGCAAAGGTGCACCAGTAAGTTCAGAGGTCATGGAACCCTGTGTGCCTTCTTAACGTTCTGCGCAGCATGGCCTGTCAACCACTTGGATGGAGAGGTGCTGTTCAATAACCAGAACAAGGGCTGCGCTATATGGAGAAGAGGATCGGCTGTGCAATCTAGTGAATTCAAAGGCTGCCCTGAGGGAAGGTGTTGATGGTGCTGGTCAGGACTATCAGCCTTGAGGAGGTACAGTGTCGCATTGGCTGCCAGCACAGAAGAGTAGAAGTTTGCTGTGCAACACGAATAGAGGCAGCTTTGGAAATGCTTTGTGATGCAGTTTGTGCTAACGGTTGATCCAAAAGCCTGTGAACCGGCTGCACTGTGTTTTGTCTGTGTGCGTCCTAAGCACTCGTAGCTGACTGCTGCTGTCATAGAACAGCGTGGATGAAACCATACAACATTTTTAAAACTACCTTTAAGGGCTTTACTTACCAATATTATTAAAGGGGATGCTGAAACTGGCCATTGTCATAGTCCATACATTTTTGGCACCTCTTTAGGAAACTATCCATCACTCACTGTAGTTCACGTTGAGAAATGCTGGCAATTTCCTGGCAGATATTTTGTTTTAATTCTTCCAGGATGTGTGGTTTGTCTTGTACACTTTATGCTTTAAGTTACCCAGAGATAGAAATTGCAGGGAGTTAGATTGGGGGACTGAGGGAGCTACAAGTCTCTGCTAATAATTCTGTCCTGAAACAAACTTTGAATTATTCTCATTGAAAGATTGGTTGCATGACCTGTTGCAGAGTCTTGTTGAAAAAAGCCAAAATCACGCATCCTGTTGGTTAATTCTCTAAAAAAAGGGGGGGGGGGGGGGAGGGGGCTAAATTGTATTCAAATATGTACGGGCGTCAACTATTGACTAGAAAGTTATATAGTTAAGTGTTTGAATAAGTTTTTGGCAAATTAATGTAAATGCAATAGCAACGATAAAGTGGGGACTGTGTTGGTTATACTTGTTTGTATTAAGGTCAGTTTTTAGCTATTGTAATTAAAGGAAATATAATTGGATGCAAGATTTTGTTACAGTATTATCACAAGGCAGTACACATTAACAACACATCAGAACCTTATAATTCCAAAGCAATACCAGAAACAAAGGAAGCAAAAGTATTTGGAAGTTATATTTGATACCAAACTTACATGGATCAAACAAATAGAAAATGTAATTCAAAGAGCAAAAAGGCGCCTTTCACTGTTAAAACGTCTAACAGGAATGAAGTGGGGATGTTCCAGAGCAACTCTTAACACAACATACAGCGTATATATAGAGCCATTATTTACTTACTGCAGTGAAGTTCTTGTAACAGCAAATAAAAAAAAAAAAAAAAAAAAAAAATCAAATCTTTCAAAACCAAAGTCTGAGACTAATTATAAGTGCTATAAAAACCACACCAATACCAGCTATGGAAATACTAACCAACCAAAACCCCATTGAATATGAAATAGACAAAACAGCTCTTATTCAACATGAAAAGTTAATGAGACTCCCATTCAATACATGGAGCACGAGAAGTTTTATACATACAGTAACGACTCAGGAGAGCTTTCTTTCCAAAATTCAAGACATCAAGAGGAGTGTAGACCTTCCTAATTCAAAGGAAAACTTCATATGTAAAGTCAATCCAATACAAACATTAGACATCGCATATTATTTACACCTGACAGAAGTTAGGAAAAGTGATACTCCAAATAGCATTCTAAAATTATTGGCATTAGAGACAATTCGTGCTAGATTTCCGGAACATGAATGGCTCCATATTTATACTGATGGATCACTGATGTCAAACCAAGATGGAGCAGGGGCTGGAGTCAGTATCACATCTTTTCCTATTAAAAATCTTTAAGTTGTGAAACTACAAACTACAATGCAGAAATTCAAGCAATTTGAATGGCCCTACAACGTTTTTTCTAGACAATCTCACATTTTCATCAAGCAGTTATTCTCTCAGACTCCAGGGTGACAATTACAGCAATTTCTTCCAAGTTGTCACTAAAAAACCAAACTATTATAGAATGTTGGAAAATCCTTACCCATCTAACAGCACTTCAAAATCACCTAGTCTTCCAGTGGATACAGCTCACTGTGGATTGAGTGATAATGACAAAGCTAATTTTCTTGCAAAAAAGGGTACCAGCAGTGTACAGAAATCTAGGTGAGATTGCCCCGGTACCGGCCACTTAAGCCAATATCCATGTTTAGGGCAAAATGGATAACGAATTTAAGCAAAACTGAAAGCAGACATGAATAACAATTAGAACAACAATTTGAAAATATAATTTACTTTTAAGTATCCATAATTCAGATTATTATAAACACTAAGTCAGAGACTTTCAAGAAAAACTGTTCCCATTATCGGTCACTTTGGTATGCATGAAAAAACATTGGTAGAATTTAATAATTACATAAAATGTATATGATAATAATACAAAGATGTCTTTTCTTTAGATACTATCACACTTAGTCATTTTTTACAATGCTCACACACAAAATATGCTATTTTATCACTGTCTGCACAACCTACATGTGCCCAACCAAACACTTGCAACACTGCACCCAATCTTCTTGAAAGCATTTGCCAAAAATAACGTATTCCGTCTCTTAGATGTTTTCTTTTTTGTTGTCTTCACTTTGATTTTCAAACTGAAGTTTCCATTTTATATGACCTGAAATTGCCTTCCTTTTTGGATCTTTCCTTCCACAAAAATCTTTTTCTTTCCTCTGTCATTTGATTTCCTCCTTTTCTTCTACCATATTTTTGAAGGGAGTGGATGTCAGGAATGCACTTTTTTTCTCCTCTCCTTTTTCTCTTCACGATTTTTCTCTGCAGATCATCAGCTACAAGAGAGATCTTGTGGAAGTCTGTAGATTCATGATCTGTAATGGGAACAGACCTTGACCGGACACGGGGCAACCCAAGGGGGTTATAAAATAATATAATGAATAATGAATTCTACACAAAAAGATTTTCAGGAATTTGAGCATGTTAACTGACTGCTTGGATATGCTAAGAGTATAATAAAATATAATATATAAGTTAAACTCATGTAAACATGGTCAATACAGTCAGAAGTTTTAGCAGCGTAATACAAAAGCACTGTCATCCACACTTCACAAAGGTTTTCTCTAAAATGGCGAGAAAAACCCAGACTTCATGCGAGGAATAGCGTTCTTTTGTTCCTGCCTACTACATCATAGCTGTTTTTTGCTACTATCTAGCGTCTTAATGTGTAATTACTTGTTGACTGTTAACGGGGCCTGACTGGCAACGGTGCAGTCTCCTAGTTAATCTACCATTTTATGCAGCTAAAAGGTTAATCAACTCTAAATTCAAAAAAATATTACTGCAAAATGTTACTATGAAAAATCAAAAAATAAAAGATGGGAACTACCAAACATTCTGGTGCTGTTTTTATAATTTATGAAAGGTGATGTTGATGAGCTATTGGGTGGTATAAATAAAAGCAAGCAATAGCTTTTTCTCACTGACTTGGAGCAAGAGGTTGGTTTCCTATAAATTAAAACCTTCTGCTCCATCTCCTTGCAAGCTAAAGCTTCCAGACCTTGACCGCGGAGCTATTGCTCGCGAAATGGTATAAATAAAAACCTGCTTTCCTCGCTCCAACGGAGCTTTTGCTGGCTTTTTCTGAGGTAGCTATGTAGGTACCTCAGCTTGCTCACTCAGTACTATGGCCAGGATTTCCTGCTCCCACTGTTTTAAAACAACTGGCTTATTGCCAATTAGTTTCAAATCACTTTTGGACTTAATTCTTGTTTTTAAGTTGCTTTTTGTTTAGTATTTGCATCTCGCTGATGGATGTTTTAAACTCTTCCTCCAATTGTTGCTTTATTGTAGCTACTGCTAAACTTTTGCGCTCACTTTCTGATAACTGTGCTTTTAATAGAATGTCTTGATTTTCCTTTAATAGATGAACAAAGCGCCTCGTAAATACACCGCTTTCTTCAACCATGGTGACTGAAATACGTGTTGTGAAATATAAACTCTACTCTTGGAGATATTTGCTGCTATATCAGCTCCGATGATACAAGGACATTTTTCTGAGGTGTTGTGATCTTGCCTGGTTAGAATGCGAGTGATGTCATAGTGATCCACTTTCATTACCGGAAATCTGATAATGGAATCAAAACATATACGAACGTGCTTACACAAACATGCAGCACGTATGAAGAGCATAATGCTTGTACAAATCAAGGTCGAATTATATCTATAAAATAAGCCTATATGAAACTCTTTCACAAAGTAGGTATAGCTTTAATTCAGATAACACTTTTAAAATCTTAGAATTGCCTATTTTGATGTTCCATTAATTGTAATTGCCCAGTTCTAGAGCAGATCAACAGAACACCAGTAAAAGTAATCTTTCAGTATATCACTTGTAATAGATGCAGAGCATCAAATTATGGGAATCTGGGTTTACATTTGGTGCAGTTTTTAAATGATTATTATGGGAATTGGCTGTGCTATGAGACTTGTTTTCTATCTACAGGGTCGTGGTAACAGATGGAATGCATATATCAATGTTTCTTTATCACAATGTATTTATTTATTAACACTTCGATATTTTACACTCTCAGCACCATATTAAATACTTAAAAACCTTTACACTTTTTTTTAATTTGGTAGAATTTACGCTGGATAAAACTTTGGTGAAAGTTCCATGTTCACATGCTACTGATGCAGTTTTTAATGATTATTAAGGGAATTGGCTGTGCTATGTGACTCGTTTTCTATCTACAGGGTCGTGGTAACAGATGGAATGCATATATCAATGTTTCTTTATCACAATGTATTTATTTATTAACACTTCGATATTTTACACTCTCAGCACCATATTAAATACTTAAAAACCTTTCCACTTTTGTAATTTGGTAGAATTTACGCTGGATAAAAGTTTGGTGAAAGTTCCATGTTCACATGCTACCAAAACACGTCTTATCACCTTGAACATACAGACGCTACTGAATCGTTTCTTGGCGTCACTTTGACACGACACTCCGCCATTTTGTCTTCATCTGCCGTATTCATCCGCGCAAATAGTTTTTATTATGGAACACAAACAATTCTAATATTTATACACTTTTAACAAACATTTATATGAACGATTTTCTATTGGGGTCTAATATTCTGTCTCATATGCCCCTTGTTTCATTTTTCAAGTTGTCACCTATATTTACAATCTTGAAACACAATACAATACTTCTCCCTACTCCTCTGATTCAATCACTTTGTACAATATTTTTTTCTTTTCTTTACAGTCTTCTTCGCTGTTTGTCTTTGTCTTTTGTTTTGGCGTGATACAGCATGTCTTTATAAATTTCACATATTCAATTACTACACAATATATGTTCAGTTGTTATACATCACATATTCAGTTATTATACAATACATATTCAGTTATTGTACAACACATTCAGTTATTACACAACATATCCAGTTATTATACAATACATATTCAGTTATTGTACAATATATCCAGTTATCATACCACATATGTTCTGTTATTATACAATACATATTCAGTTATTATACAGTACATATTCAGTTATTGTACAACACATTTAGTTATTACACAACATATCCAGTTGTTATACAATACATATTCAGTTATTATACAATACATATTCAGTTATTGTACAACACATATTCAGTTCTTATATAACACATACTCAGTTATTGTACATTTGACATTGACACAAATATAATTTAAGTGTATCATGGTTTATTATGTGGCTTTTGACTTATGTTCTTTGTTATGAGGAGAGAAAAACAGGATACAAATTTTGAGCTAATGATTATGATCATGTTTATGGCAATATTTTATTCATTTCTTTGCCTTGTAAGCTTATTATGTATAGGCAGGTCATTGAGTCGGTTCTTAAACTCTGATGTTACTAATGGTACCATTTTTCTTAATTGGGTTATTATTCATTATTATTTGGTTCAATATTTCTTCGAGCTTAGCATTGGCTATATCCATCTTAATTCAAGGGCATTGCTTTTCTGATTATGGTCTTTCTTACTTCACTAATTGCCACCTCTTTGTCTCTTATTTCTATAAGAGAAAACTTCTATACTTATAATTATTCTGCAATTGTATTATTTTTCTTCTCAATTCACCCTCGACATCTTTGTGTCCAATATTATATCTTTGTCATCATAATTGATTCCTTTTTATTTTTGTCCCTGACATCCTTATGTCAAAAACATATTATCTTCCGTCGCTATAATTCATTTCTTTAATGACAATTAGTGTCCTCATCTGTCTTTGTTGACAATGCTCTTTGTGGTCAATATAGCCAATGACTATGTTGGTTTTCTTTCTTGTTGTAATTTCTAATCTGAACATAATTTTCTATAAGTAACCCATTAAAAATTGTTATTTTCCATCATCTCTACTATTCCTGCCTTACATATTTGTTGGCAAAGACTATTTGGTCCTTTCTTTGTATGGCTTTAATTTATTTTTATGGTATCTTCCTACCAACTTGCCATTTGTATTCTGTAGCTCATACGTGTGGTCACCCAGCTGTTTTGTTATGACCAGTTCGTGTAGCCATCATGGTGTCGATATCAATTGTAAATTGCTTAGATTTGTGTTGTTGGTCATCCGGCCAGTTGGGACGAACTTAGTTGTTGTAATTTCCCTGAGTGTTGGTGGTGCTTGTTTCTGTATTCTGTGCAGCATCTGCCCTATCCGGCACATTTTCATTCTGTTCCTGTTGTCTTACGTTGTCGGTGTTCCATTGGTTTCTGCCCCTTTGGCGTGAACCCCTATTGTATGACGACCTTTGGCTGTTTAAGTATTCCCTACAGAATCGTATGTGATTCACTTGATGGGTACGGTCTCCTGGTCTCCCCCGATCATATCTATGCGTTCTGTATCTCGATTCACCCCTTGGTATTGTGTCGTGGTACCGCTGTCTTGTGTTCTCCATCCTCTCACCATGATTGTGTGGTTGTGGGAAATGGTGTGCCCCTCTCCCCCTTTCATGGGTGCTCCTAGTATTTCTATCTTCTCCCTCACTCTGGTTGTTCGTAGCCGTGCTCCGGTTTAAGATGGGTGAGTTTGGGTGACCGTTCCTATGTCTATGCTCATTAGGCCGACCATTTTGTGTTTCGAAGGCTGTCAGCAATTCTATCATATCTGCAAAATCTACTGACCTCGCAACAATTAACCCTGTTCTCACTGTGTCTGGGAAATGTCTTGTTATGCTGGTAATTAACTCTGCTTCCGACAGGTTAGGGTCTAATAGCTTTCCTTTGTTGGCTACTTTCATAAAATAATCGACTAGCGATAACCCTTTGGTTGGATCATATCTACCTGTCGCTAGCTCTACCCTAGTTTGGTTTTGCTTAGCTGGGCCCCAATACCTTGATAGGAATAAATTTCTGAATGAACTATGCGACTCATGACCAGCTAGTGTTAACCTGAGCCATTCTAATGCCTTGTTTTTTAAGCTTTTCTTAACTATCATCATCCTAAGCTCATTTGGTATCCTTTTCAGTTTAAAATATTCTTCCATCTCTGTAACAAAGAGTTTTGGATCATCTCCCTTCTCCTCGTCAAATGTAGGTGGTGTGATTTCATGTAATATGCTGTTGGTGTAACATGTGTTATGTGTTGTGTCATTGTTTGGTTGTGAACCTCTTTCTCTGTATGGTGAGTCAACATTTTGTACATTATTCAAATAACTCTCATCTTGTACATTACTTACATCTAAATCATCTTGCCTTTGTAGTGCATTCACAACATCATTTACATTAGCCAAACTTTCTTTCCCTTTTTTCATTTCTTCAGAAATTGATTTTAGATCATTCTTTATTTCTAAGTGACTTTGTTTCATATCATTTATAGCATCTTGTTGTAAATGCACCACATCAGTCATCGTCTCAATTTTAGGAATTACAATTTGTTCTACAGTTTCATTAATAATGTCTTTCTTTACTACCTCAATCTCTTTCCTTAATTCCTGAGTTATTTCTGCTTTTACATTTGTAATCTTACAGTCTACACTGGTATTACTTTCTGTTATTTCATCTCTACATCCAGCAATTTCTCCTTCTAACACAATCTTATTTTCTCTCATTTCTGATTCTGTTTTTCCCATCCTATCTCCTACGATTTCTATCCTAGCTTCTAAGGCTTCCTTTGTCTCATTTAAGTTTTTATGTACTAATTTTAAACTAGTTTCCATTACTTTCATATTTTCTTTACACTCCTGTCTTCCTAATTCTATTTTCTGTTCTAAATTCTGTCTCACTTCCTCCATTTTATGACCTATTTCTTCCTTATTCTGTTCCAGTTTCTGACCTATACTCTGACCTAAACTTTGTTCTATGTCCTGCTTTAATTCTACCTTTTTTTGTTCCATTTTCTGACCTAAACTTTGTTCTATGTCCTGCTTTAATTCTACCTTATTTTGTTCCATTTTCTGACCTAAACTTTGTTCTATGTCCTGTTTTAATTCTGCCCTATTCTGTTCCATTTTCTGATCTAAACTTTGTTCTATGTTCTGTCTTAATTCTGCGTTATTTTGTTCCATTTTCTGACCTAATTCTACCTTGTTTTGTTCCATTTTCTGTTCTAGTCTTTCAAACATGATCATTAATAACCTTTGGTCTTTTCCTCTTTCAACTTGTTCCTCACTTTCTGATTCTACCTGATAACTAGGCCTATCTGCCCCTTCCCCCACTCCTGTTTCTATCTCTTTTCGCGACATTTTAATTTCTTTATTCAATTCACTTAGGGTTAAAAGTCCCACTACTTTGCCGCTTCTCAGTAACATAAAAATGAAAATAAACTGTATGTGAAAACAAAAATTTTTGATCCTACTTTTTTTTCCGTTGCTTCGTCCAGTTATGTACGTCTCCTGGGCAGTTGCCTTCGCTAGATGATCTCCGGTGTTTTCCCGCGTTGATTATCCGTGTATCGGTGTCCTGATGTATCGTTGATTATTCGTTCATCAGTGTTCTGTTGGCGATATCAAACGATGGTCTAATGGCGTCTTCTTTCCTTTTGGCGTCACTTGATGTTTATCGTGATTTCAATTCCCGTAATTTGCATTCCATCCTAAATTCGAGTTCCACGTTGGGTAAGCCATTTTGGTGCAGTTTTTAAATGATTATTATGGGAATTGGCTGTGCTATGAGACTCGTTTTCTATCTACAGGGTCGTGGTAACAGATGGAATGCATATATCAATGTTTCTTTATCACAATGTATTTATTTATTAACACTTCGATATTTTACACTCTCAGCACCATATTAAGTACTTAAAAACCTTTACACTTTTTTTTTAATTTGGTAGAATTTACGCTGGATAAAAGTTTGGTGAAAGTTCCATGTTCACATGCTACCAAAGCACGTCTTATCACCTTGAACATATAGACGCTACTGAATCGTTTCTTGGCGTCGCTTTGACACGACACTCCGCCATTTTGTCTTCATCCGCGCAAACAGTTCTTTCTCGTTAGGGAAGTGATCCCAATTATCGTCTCCTATTTTTATTATGGAACACAAACAATTCTAATATTTATACACTTTTAACAAACATTTACATGAACGATTTTCTATTGGGGTCTTATATTCTGTCTCAGGCGGCGCCGTGGCCGAGCGGTTAGCGTGCTCGCCTACCACCTAGGCGGCCCGGGTTCGATCCCAGGGACCCGCATGTGGTATTCGTGGTGGACGAAGCGGCGTGTGGGCGGGTTTTCTCCGGGTTCTCCGGTTTCCCCCGCCATCTCATTCCACCGGTGCTCCATCTTCATTCCATGTATCATCAGTGTCACTGCCTGTGGTGCCGTAGTAGTAAAAGCGGCGTTAAACACTACACACACTTTATAAAAGGATAATCGCCATGTGTTGGAAGTTCGAATCAATCCCAATTACTGTTTCATTTATCCCTGCCCCCCCCCCCCCCAAAAAAAAAAAAATTGACGTAAACTGTGTGCTTTAATTAGATACACATTTTTTGTGTAGTAAGACTTCGTCTATCTCCTACAGTTTATCAGTAATACAAATGTAATTCAGAATGAAAAGAACTTCACAGGCTATTCCCCCGAAATTCAATTCTCATGTAAATATCTTAGCATATCTCATTTTAATCAAAATACGAGTACAGTGGCCATTTTTGAGAAAATTAAAAGTTAGGAATGTTTATCCATGTAAAAGTTAGTTTTGGATGGAGGGTTTCCATAAAGTCACACTCTTGGAGGTTACTGAACTTCAATACGAAATTTGGTTTTTAAAAGTGACTGCTTGGGTTTTGATGTTCACACTTACACACATACAGGCACGCACACATAAACTTCTCTCTCTCTCTCTCTCTCTCTCTCTCTCTGTCTCTCTCTCTCTCTCTCTCTCTCTCTCTCTCTCTCTCTCTCTCTCTCTCTTCAGAGAGGCTCAGAAGCTGTATTTCTGCTTTAATCTTGATATCGAATTATTGGGCGGAATGCAATAATTCCTCTACTATATGTTTCATGGTTGAGGAACTAAAAAATTACACAATATGTAGGGACTTGGATGCAGATATAAACAATTATAATCACATTTAAAGAGAAAATGTAGACTTGCTTCCGCAGCAATTGCTTCCAGAGGGAAATGAAACACGAAGGGAACCTTTTAACTAACAATCTGTGTTGTCATCTTGCCTGCGTGTGATAACGCCAAACATTATGTGAATGAGGTAATAGTGTTCCGCTCTCATTACTGACGATAATGTAATCAAAGCGATACATAGAGTAGAATATTGTGCAAATCAAAACCGGGTTATAACTGCAGACTTTCATATAAAACCGACCGTAAATTTAAATTTCCACGAAATGAAACTTCTTCATCCGGTATAGCTTTAATTTATGATAAGGTCATATAATCTTGGAATTAGTCCCCACAGACTCACTCTTGGAATTAGTTACTGATAGTTTATATGTATAGCGTGAAGGATATCAGTATAATGGGTCAAACACAAGAGTACAAATTATCTACTTCCATAAATCAGTTGATACAAGTTCTCAATACTATAAAATTAAGAAAATCACTGATGGAATTTAGAAAGTGTATGAACGTTATCGGTGGAATGCCAGGCGAATCTTAATTTCTATTTAATTTGCCAAATTTTTACTTACATTTTCGTTCTTTAAAATCAGTATCTCTATCAGGTTTAACATGAATAAGTATATGTATATTTAAATGCAGCAAATATTTAAATCCCCTCCAGACATGAAAAAGGTGTGTTTGTTTACGTGGCCTGGTGAAGGTTACAGAGCTAAAGCTGTGTGTTGAAAGCAAGAGCTGGCGGAAGAGGGGAAGTTTTTATTTATACCAAATCACGACCTTTTGCTTATTCTCAACTTGCTTATCAGCTTCAGCTCACAAGCACTAGCTAGTTTTTATTTATACCACCCATTGACTCTTTCGTTATCTCGGGTCGTGGTACTGGATGGAATGAACATACACTCAGGGTTGACTTTAGTGAAATATTTTATTCGCACCTTCTTGTTCACAGTATTTAAATTGTATCACAGTTACAAGTCTTTTATTTCAGTGGATCGACTTCCCTAGCATCGCTGAGATTTAATGTCTGAAAATTTAGCAATATTTCGCTAAATGTGTTTTCTGTCGCTTTACACTTAGTCTATTTTACGTCCTTTTATTTAATCGCACACTTTGTAATATTTCACACAAATTAACGGTCTTTAAACACTTCGTAAATTTACTTTCACTATTTTATGACGCGCACACATAAAAATGCGTCCATCTACACCAAACACATAGACGCTAATCCCAAATTCTTATGGTTGCGAGTC
Source organism: Tenodera sinensis (assembly GCA_030765045.1). Lineage (NCBI taxonomy): Eukaryota > Metazoa > Arthropoda > Insecta > Mantodea > Mantidae > Tenodera > Tenodera sinensis. Next base: position 131,237,054 of record CM060965.1, on the reverse strand, counting down.
TAGCATTGCGACTGCCACGTGTACATCCGCGTATGCGTTCATCAAATAGTTCCCGCATTGTTAGGGAAGCGATCCTTAGCCATTCTCCCATCGCTTTCAATATTGAACACATATAATTCGTTTGTTTATACATATATATTAAAATTAAACATGGAAATATTTATGACGTCTTTAAACAAACTTAATTGTTTGTAACAATGAACATTAGTAACACGTTTTTGTCATTTAACCAACTCATACCAACATCAAAAACAAATTACACTCTTAACAAATATTCACATAAACGATTTTCTTTTGGGGTCTCTCAATATCCTGTCTCAATTCAAACAGTAATTCCTGAGTATCCTTGAAAAATGACAGTTGCAACCTTGAGGTTGATTACGGGACATGATTGTCTGGCAAAACATTTGAACAGAATTGGGATATATTCTTCACCACTCTGTCCTCTATGTGATCTGCAAGAGGAAATGGACCAAGACCACCTTCAAATATACCCAGCCATTTCTAACACCCCATCCATCAGTGAAAAATATTGGAGAGCAAGAGGATTAATGACTTCCATTGTCAGAAATCCAGCATTAGCCAACAACAATTTTTGTATAGTAAGATTTGGTCTATCTCTTACGGTTTACCAGTTATGCAAAAGTCATCCAGAGTAAATAGGACTATATGGCCAGAAAATTCAACATATACATTTTAAGAGGTAGAACTGGAACTTAAAAATTCAATGCCACAACTGGGATTTGAACCACAGACCTTCCGCTTGCCGGGCGGACCTCTAACCACTGAGCTATTGTGACAAACTGCCAGAATGGCATCAAATTCTCAAGCCAGTTCGTATTTCTCCTGGTAAACCACAAAGGCAATCTCACATCAGAAACAATTACCCCAATGGTGACTTACTATTGTAAGTACTTTATATCCCAGGATTAAATAACCTTCACATGGTAATTATTATTTATTTATGCTAACAAACTTACTGTTGGTGTTTTTTAAACACACAAGCCGTGTGTGGGCAAAGTTTAAGAGGTAGAACTGGAACTTAAACTTTGCCCACACACGGCTTGTGTGTTTAAAAAACACCAACAGTAAGTTTGTTGGCATAAATAAATAATAATATACATTTTATTTACCTTAAAAATATCTCAAACATACAGTATTTTAATCACAATCGTTTGAGCCATTTTCAAGAAAAACATATTTTCGAAAAATGTTCAAAATAAAGAGCAGTTAGGGTGGAGGAATTTTCTCCAAAATCTTGTCAAATCCTTGAAAGACATTAAACTCAAATACCAACTTTGGTTTTTAAATGACTTTCTGTTTTTGAGTTATACTGTACACACGCACATGCATACAGACCCCTCTTTTGCTTTTTGTTAATTCAGGGGGCCTCAAAACATATATTTCCACTGAAATGTCGACATTAAATTTTTGGGTGGAGTACAGTACTTCCTCTACTTTACCATGAGTAGTAGAGAAAGTAAAAAAAAAAAAATGTGGTGTTGCACTCACATGACTTTCTGTGCTCTTGTTCTTATATCTTCTTCGTGTTGAGATAAACATTTGCAGAAATTATCTTATTGCTTACTTCCTTTGCTTATTTCCTTGTAGGAGCAAGGGGAATATGAGAATACAGACGGATTTGAGCGATAGTCAAATCTTTTAAAGCTTTGAGATTCTGTTCTTTTGTACTGTTAACATATAAAAAATGAGTTCTATTTGTCAGAAGTATAAGTTCTCCAAAAGTCACACCAATAACAAGGCATGTCTCTGAAATGGTTCAGTCTACAAAAAAAAATTTATTTAGACATAAATTGTGTATTTTAGCAAGATCTGCATTTTTTCTTTAATAAGATTTGGCCTATCTCTTAGGTTTACCAGTTATGCAAAAGTCATCCAGAGTAAATACAACTACAGGGGCTATAACCAGCAAATTCAAGATACACATTTCATTTGTTATAAACATATTTCAAACATATAACATTTTAATAAAAATCCTTAGAGCCATTGTCTAGAAAATTAAAATTTTCCATATAAAGGGTACTTTAGGGTGATGTAATTTTCTTCAAAATCTTCGTGTCGCATCCTTGAAAGACAAACTTTTTGGTGTGAACTGTTTGTAACCATCAAACCGGCACAATATTACAGGTGAGAATAAAAATAATTTAAGATAAGCAGACTATAACACTGAGTAGGGCTAGGAAGTTCATGCATTTGCATGTTTTTTTTTTTTTATAGGGGTTAAAAATGTATGCTTTTACATTATGTGCCCGAATTATGGAATTTTCAGTTATTTGGACATGATTTTATGGTGCATAGTTTCTTGATTTTGACAAATGCATAATATTTCAATATAGCCCCTGTATTGCATATTTTAATAATTTGTATGGTTTTTTTATTATTTTTTCCATCTGGATAATATTTTTCTTATTGGTAGTATTGCACATTATGATGCAACTTGCGAGGTGGCAAGAACTAATGCTGAGTCATGTTGTCATGCAGTGAATCCCCTGTTTCCATCCTTTCATTATACATATGTGCGTAGAGAATAATCAGTGCATTATCTGAGAGGTTTATATTAACAAAGATAAAGTGCAGGTCAACGTTTTGAGCAGCAGGATTATAGCAGCGCTTGCCTGCCCACCAGTAGTTGTGTCATGGTCTTCAAACGTAACGGTGTTGTGAACTGATTCCCACCAAATTAAATTAGGCATATATAATGTTAAAAAGCTCTTAAATGCCAAAAACAAAACCAACTTCGAGTGCTAGATTAATTAATTTACAGAAAGAGTTTTCGGGTGATTTAATATTTACAGATAATAGGGCACTGTTTTGTGTAGCATGTGAGAAAAATGTAGGGAGTGAGAAAAGATTTCAAATAGTTCAGCACATAAACACAGCAAAACATGAGGAGAATTTAATCAGAAAACTTGCAATCAAAGAACCTGCTCAAAAACAGCTAGTAGAGTGTTTAGGAAGTAGGATTACTGAATTTTCCTAGTACTTGTGCCAAGAATTTTGAGCTGCTGATATTCTCTTGTTCAAAATTAATAATCCAAAATTTAAAAACTTCCTTGCCAAGTACACTCAACAACATGTGCCTGAAGAAAGTACCCTGCACATGACTTATGTACGACACTGTTACAATAATGTATTGTCAAAAATTACAAAATGAATTAGCGGATCAGTTTGTGTGGTTGTCTGTTGATGAAACCCTTGATTCTGAGTGCCGTTCTATTGCTAATATAATCGTGGGTGCTTCAACTAATGAACAAAAGACTACACGTTATCTTCTTAATGTGTGCAAATTGTCGGCCACTGACAATGTAATTGCGACCCAGTTTGTGATGGATTCTTTGAAATTACTATGGCCATGTGGAATCAAATACAACTGGTTGCTTTTATTTGTTACTGATGCAGGTCCTTATATGATAAAATCAGGACAAACTCTGAAAGGTGTTTTTCCTGACTTAATTCATATAACTTGTATGCCACACACACTTAATCACATTTCTGGGACAATACATGATTCTTTCCCATTGGTAGATAGTTTTGTGTCCAGTACAAAGAGAATTTTTGTTAAATCTCCTAAAAGAGTTAAGTTGTTTAGATCAACAGCACCTAATATCCGACTTCCTCCTGCACCAGTGTTAACTCGATGGGGAACATGGGTCGATGCAGTTTTATATTATGCTGAGCAGATAGAAATAGTCGAAGAGGTTGTTAACTCATTGGACTCGAAAGATGCTTCATCAATAGAAACTGTGCAAAATATTCTGTCAGGCACTGGGTTAAAAGAGGATCTTAATTTCATATCTGCCCATTTTTCTTTCTTACCAACAATCATAACGGCATTGGAAGCTGTAGGATCTCCTTTGCATGAATCACTTACTGTCTTTGAAAAAACAATATGTGATCTAAGTTCGGTTCCTGGTAGCATAGGACAAAAAGTAAAAGAGAAAGTGAATTATGTAATTTCAAAAAATTCTGGTTATAAACAGATGTGTAATATTCGGGATATCCTCGAAAGAAAATCATCTGTCACACCAAGATACTTGACTCTCTCTGTGAAGCAATTAACATCATTTAAATATGCCCCAATAACATCTTGTGACGTGGAGAGAAGTTTTTCACATTACAAAAGTGTTTTGCGAGACAACAGACGATGTTTTAGAGTTGAAAATTTGTGCAAAGTGTAGGTTGTGAACTGCAATTTAGCAGTTAATACTAGCAGCTTCTGCTTCAACAACTAAGGAATAATGTAACTATTATTTATACTAACTCGTCTTGTCTACTGCGAAGGGACATTGTTTTAATTAAATAGTACATATTTCTTGGCATATTTTCAACTTTTTAAGAGCATTTTTGTGTGGATATTTCAGTGTTTTTTAGGGTATGAACTTCCGAGTCCTAATAATGAGTAAATACATTACGCTTAATTTCTATGAAAATATAAGTTATCAGCATGTATTTAAGCATAAACAAGCACCTTCTAATGTAAAATTGGCAATTAAATAATTTATTTCAATTGTAAAAGTTGGCTTCACACCTTTCACTCTGTGACGACACACTGCAGTGTCAAAGCACATCAGTTGCAGAACACTGGTATAAAAGTTCTGATCATTCTGAGCACTTACATGTATATTATTTTACAGTAAGTAAAAATATATGAGCTGTTTGATGTGTGTCCAGTTTTCCATATATTCTTTCACATTTTTAAAAATCTGATGTGTTACACTCACATGACTTTCTCTACTCTTGTACTAACCATTCTTACAGTCTCATTCCTATATCTTCTTCGTGTTAGTTGAGATAAAAATTTGTACAAATTATCTTACTGCTTATTTCCTTATAGGAGCAAGGAGAATATTAGAATACAGTAGGCTTTGTGTGATAGTCAAATATTTTAAAGTTTTGAGATTCCGTTCTCTTTGCAAGCTTAACATATAAAAAAATTAAATGAACAACGATGATCCATTTCACGAAATTTCTAAGTTTTCCAAAACTGACACACAAAACAAGGAATATCTCCGAAATGGTTCAACCTACAAGAAAATGTATTCAGACAAAAATTGTGTATCTTAGCAAGATCTACATTTTTTGTATAGTATGATTTGGTCTATCTCTAACGGTTTACTAGTTATGCAAAAGTTGTCCAGAGTAAATACGACTACAGCGGCTATAGCCAGAAAATTCAAGATATACGTTTCATTTGTCATCAAAATATTTCAAACATATGACATTTTAATCAAAATTGTTGTAGCAATTGTCAAGAAAATCAAAATTTTCGAAAAATGGTCCACGTTAAGGGTAGTTCAGGTTGGGGCTATTTTCTTCAAAATCTTTGTGTCGCATCCTTGAAAGACATTAAACTTAAATACCAACTTTGGTTTTTAATCGACTTTTCGTTTTTGAGTTATGCTGTCCACAGACACATTGACACACAGACACACACACAGACCTTTTTCTAAAACTGCTTTTTTTTGGGATTCAGGGGTCTCAAAACATATATTTCCGGTGAAATCTTGACATCGAATTTTTGGGTGGAATACAATACTTCCCCTACTTACCAGTAGAGAAAGTAAAAATGTGAAAGGTTAAGAGAATTTTCTGGTCATACTGAATATATACTTAATACTTTTATTCATGATGCATACAATTATGATGTGATATGATAAAGAATACTTCCTTGTACGAGTAATAAGCATAATGAAGCACTCAAGGATTTTCATGATGAAAATTAGAAAAATAACTTGCACAGGCAAATAATGTATTACACACAGTCACTTATCAGATTATTTGTAGGAAGTTGCAGAAGTAAATATGACTATTCATCTTGCTCAAGGTTTTACAATTGCAGTCACTGCAATTCAAACCTAAATATACATATCAGAAATATAGAGAGGTAAATAAAAGTACTCTGAACGAGTTTAGCAAAAAACTTCAACTTGAATCATGGAATCAAACTTACCTAACGAATGGAACCAACAATAAATATTATAGTTTTCTCAAATGTTTCAAAACTCACTTTGAATCGTGCTTTCCTGTCAAAATCAGCAAACTAACTAACTTGAAAAGTGACAATGCTTGGATCACTTTAGGCATAAGGACCTCCTGTAGACACAAACGAGAATTATATCAACAAGTAAGAACAAGTAACAATTTAGAATTAAAACACTACTTCAAAAAATATTGCAAAATTCTAAAAAGGGTAATAAAAGCAGCAAGAGTATTTTATTACAATAAGCTAATCCAACACTCAGACAACAAAACAAAAACTACATGGAATATAATAAAAAGAGAAGCAGGTAAATTTTCATCACAAAACGACTCAATAACATTAAAAGTGGACAATCAAGAAGTTAACAAACCCCATGAAATTGCAGAAATCTTTAACAAATTCTTCATAGATGTAACAAACAATCTAAATATTAACTATGGAAGTAAAGAAGCAGCACTAGAATTTCTAAGATCAAGTTTCACAGAAGCACTGCCAGAATTTACAGCTAATCTGACGACACCTGCAGAAATAAATAAAATTATTAACTCCTTGAAAACAAAGAATTCCCATGGTTATGACGAAATAACAACAAAAATCCTAAAATCATGTTCATTTCAAATTAGCACTCCTCTGAGTTATTTGTGCAATGAGTCACTTAAGACCGGAATTTTCCCTGACAGGATGAAATTCTCAATTGTAAAACCCATTTTTAAAAAAGGTGAATGCGACAATGCTTCTAACTATACTCTGTTCATCAAGAGATTAGAGGAGATATAAACAAAGCACCAGTTTGTATTACTCCGCGGCCACATGCTTCCACAATGACGCAACACAGTTACCTACCGCGTAGGTATAATATGCATTTTACACTACTAAAAGGATATATTCACTTTGGTACTGTTTTTAGAAATGGGTTTTTACCTAGCAGCGGGAATATAGCAGCAGGAATAATGTTTTTACTGAATGATGTAATAGTTTGATATCGGACGCGGTTATCTACAGGGTCGATGGTTACAGAATGCATTGCATAAGTCAACGTTCCTTTATCACAACATATTTATTCGTTAATTTACACTTTTAGCACCATATTAATTAATCAACAACTTTCAAAATTCGATAGAATCTACACTAGTTAAAAGTTTGGGTGTAAGTTACATGTTCACACGCTATCAAAAAATATACATCCTTTCGTCTTGAGCATACAGACGCTAATGAATAAAGAGTCCCTAGCGTCGGTATGACGCAACACCGCCATTCTTATGTATTCATCCACGCAACAGTTCTCATTGGTTGAACACGAAGTGACAAGAAAACATTGGCTATCTTGAATATTAAAAAAAATAAGTCCCTGATACACCCAAATTAAAAGAATTAGAAATTTACACACTCTTACAAAAATATTTACATGAACGACCCTCCATTGGTCAATATTCTGTCTCATATGCCCCTTGTTTTGTTTTTCAAGTTGTCACCTTATTTACAATCTTGAAACACAATACAACACTTCTCCCTACTCCTATGATTCAATCACTTTGTACAATTTTTTTTTTTTTTTTAAGTCTTCTTCACTGTTTGTCTTTGTCCTTCGTTTTGACATGATACAGCATGTCTTTATAAATTTCACATATTCGATTACTACACAATGCATTCAGTTATTACACAATACATATCCAGTTATTGTACAACACATTAAGTTATTACACAACATGTCCAATTATTATACAATACATATTCAGTTATTGTACAACACATTTAGTTATTACACAACATGTCCAATTATTATACAATACATATTCAGTTATTGTACAATATATCCTGCTATCATACCACATATGTTCTGTTATTATGCAATACATATTCAGTTATTACACAATACACATTCAGTTTTTGTATAACGCATTTAGTTATTACTCAACATATTCAGTTATTACACAATATATCCAGTTATCATACAGTACATATTCAGTTATTGTACAACACATATTCAGTTCTTATACAACACATACTCAGTTATTGTACATTTGACATTGACACAAATATAATTTAAGTGTTTCATGGTTTATTATGTGGTTTTTGACTTGTATTCATTGCTATGAGGAGAGAAAAACAGGATACAAATTTTGAGCTAATGATTATGATCATGTTTATGGCAATACTTTATTCAGTTCTTTGCCTTCTTTGTCTTATAAGCTTATGTATAGGCAGGTTGTTGAGTCAGTTCTTAAACTCTGATGTTACTAATGGTACTAATTTTCTTAATTGGGTTATTATTCATTGTTTTTTGGTTCAACATTTCTTCGAGCTTAGCATTGGCTATATTCATCTTAATTCATGGGCATTGTTTTTCTGATTGTGGTTTTCCTCACTTCACTAATTGTCATTTCTTTGTCTCTTATTTCTATAAGAGAAAACTTCTATACTTACAATTATTCTGTAATTGTATTATTTTTCTTCTCAATTTACCCTCGACATCTTTGTGTCGAAATATTATATCTTTTTCATCATAATTGATTCATTTTTATTTTTGTCCCTGACATCCTTATGTCAAAAACATATTATCTTCCGTCGCTATGATTCATTTCTTTAATGACAATCAGTGTCCTCATCTGTCTTTGTTGACAATGCTCTTTGTGGTCGATATAGCCAATGACTATGTTGATTTTCTTCCTTGTTGTAATTCCTACTCTGAACATAATTTTCTATAAGTAACCCCTTAAAAATTGTTATCTTCCTTCATCTCTACTACTCCTGCCTTACACATTCGTTGACAAAGACTATTTGGTCCTTTCTTTGTATGGCTTCAATTTATTTTTATGGTATCTTCCTACCAACTTGCCATTTGTATTCTGTAGCTCATATGTGTGGTCACCCAGCTGTTTTGTTATGACCAGTGGTTCCATCTCTCTCTTCGTGTAGCCATCATGGTGTCGATGTCAATTGTAAGTTGCTGAGATTTTGTTGTTTGTCATCCACTCGGTTGGGACGAATTTAGTTGTTGTAATTTCCCTGAGTGTTGGTGGTGGTTGTTGTTTCTGTATTCTGTGTAGTATCTGCCCTATTTGGCACATCTTCATCTACTTCCTGCTGTCTTATGTTGTCAGTGTACCATTGGTCTCTGCCCCTTTGGCGTGAACCTCTGTCGTATAACGGTCTGTGGTTGTTCAAGTGTTCCCTACTGAATCGTATGTGATTCACTTGATGGGTATGGTCTCCTGGTCTTCCACGATCATATGTATATGTTCTGTATCTCGATTCACCATTCGGTATTGTGTCGTGGTACCGCTGTCTTGTGTTCTCCATCCTCTCGCCATGATTATGTGGTTGTGGGAAATGGTGTGCCCCTCTCCCCCTTTCATGGGTATTCCTAGTATTTCTATGTTCTCCCTCACTCTGGTTGTTCGTAGTCGTGTTCCGGTTTAGGATGGGTGAGTTTGGGTGACCGTTCCTATGTCTATGCTCATTAGGCCGACCATTTTGTGTTTCGAAGGCTGTCAGCAATTCTATCATATCTGCAAAATCTACTGGCCTCGCAACAATTAACCCTGTTCTCACTGTGTCTGGGAAATGTCTTGTTATGCTGGCAATTAGTTCTGCCTCCGACAAGTTGGGGTCTAATAGCTTTCCTTTGTTGGCTACTTTCATAAAATAATCGACTAGCGACAACCCTTTGGTTGGATCATATCTACCTGTCGCTAGCTCTACCCTAGTTTGGTTTTGCTTAGCTGGGCCCCAATACCTTGATAGGAATAAATTTCTGAATGAGCTATACGACTCATGACCAGTTAGTGTTAACCTGAGCCATTCTAATGCCTTGTTTTTTAAGCTTTTCTTAACTATCATCATCCTAAGCTCGTTTGGTATCCTTTTCACTTTAAAATATTCTTCCATCTCTTTAACAAAGAGTTTTGGATCGTCTCCCTTCTCCTCGTCAAATGTAGGTGGTGTGATTTCATGTAATATGCTGTTGGTGTAACATGTGTTATGTGTTGTGTCATTGTTTGGTTGTGAACCTCTTTCTCTGTATGGTGAGTCAACATTTTGTACATTACTCAAGTAACTCTCATCTTGTACATTACTTACATCTAAATCATCTTGTCTTTGTAATGCCTTCACAACATCATTTACATTAGCCAAACTTTCTTTCCCTTTTTTCATTTCTTCACAAATTGATTTTAAATCATTCTTTATTTCTAAGTGGCTTTATTTCATATCATTTATAGCATCCTGTTGTGAAAGCATCACATCATTCATTGTCTTAATTTTAGGAATTACAATTTGTTCTACAGTTTCATTAATAATGTCTTTCTTTACTACCTCAATCTCTTTCCTTAATTCCTCAGTTATTTCTGCTTTTACATTTGTAATCTTACAGTCCACACTTGTATTACATTCTGTTATTTCATCCCTACATCTAGCAATTTCTTCTTCTAACACAATCTTATTCTCTCTCATTTCTGATTCTATTTTTCCCATCCTATCTCCTACAATTTCTATCCTAGCTTCTAAGGCTTCCTTTGTTTCATTTAAGTTTTTATGTACTAATTTTAAATTAGTTTCCATTACTTTCATATTTTCTTTACACTCCTGTCTTCCTAATTCTATTTTCTGTTCTAGGTTCTGTCTACCTAATTCCATTTGCTGTTCTAAGTCCTGTCTACCTAATTCCATTTTCTGTTCTAAGTTCTGTCTCACTTCCTCCAGTTTCTGACCTATACTTTGTTCTATGTTCTGCTTTAATTCTGCCCTATTCTGTTCCATGTCCTGTTTTAATTCTGCATTATTTTGTTCCATTTTCTGACCTATTTCTACCTTATTTTGTTCCAGTTTCTGACCTAAACTTTGTTCTAGTCTTTCAAACATGATCATCATTAACCTTTGGTCTTTGCTTATTTCCACCTGTTCCTCACTTTCTAATTCTACCTGATAACTAGGCCTATCTGCCCCTTCCCCCACTCCTGTTTCTATCTCTTTTCGCGACATTTTAATTTCTTTATCCAATTCACTTAAGGTTAAAAGTCCCACTATTTTACCACTTCTCAGTAGCATATACAATGGAAATAAAATGTATGTAAAAACAAAAAATTTTGATCCTACTTTCTTTTCTGCTGGTTCTTCGTCCAGTTATTTACGTCTCCTGGGTAGTTGGCTTCGCTAGATGATCTCCTGTGTTTTTTCCACGTTGATTCTCCGTGTATCGATGTTTTGTTGATATCAGACGATGGTCTAATAGCGTCTTTATCCTGCGCGATGAGATGGCGTCTTTTGATGTTTTATCGTACTCGTAATTTTGCATTCCATTCTAAATTCGCGTTCCACGTTGGGCAAGCCATTTTGGTACTGTTTTTAGAAATGGGTTTTTACCTAGCAGCGGGAATATAGCAGCAGGAATAATGTTTTTACTGAATGATGTAATAGTTTGATATCGGACGCGGTTATCTACAGGGTCGATGGTTACAGAATGGAATGCATAAGTCAACGTTCCTTTATCACAACATATTTATTCGTTAATTTACACTTTTAGCACCATATTAATTAATCAACAACTTTCAAAATTCGATAGAATCTACACTAGTTAAAAGTTTGGGTGTAAGTTACATGTTCACACGCTATCAAAAAATATACATCCTTTCGTCTTGAGCATACAGACGCTAATGAATAAAGAGTCCCTAGCGTCGGTATGACGCAACACCGCCATTCTTATGTATTCATCCGCGCAACAGTTCTCATTGGTTGAACACGAAGTGACAAGAAAACATTGGCTATCTTGAATATTAAAAAAAATAAGTCCCTGATACACTCAAATTAAAAGAATTAGAAATTTACACACTCTTACAAAAATATTTACATGAACGACCCTCCATTGGTCAATATTCTTTCTCAACTTGATCCAAATAACATGTAGAACATGGAAATTAACTGCTACTTACGTCTTCTCTGTCCACAATAACACTTTTTCATTTCCTGCTCACAATCTCGAAACCAATCTCCAGAAGCAGCTTGTGGAGGGAAGTTCTTTTTAAATCTGGAAGATCGGGATCAGAGTTAACTGCCAACAGCACTTTGTTTAAGGTGGAAGTTCATTGTTAACAAAGAAGTGTGAACTTTTCGACGGATTGCAGATCTCACACTCACAAATTCGTCGCAAACTACATCCACCATTTATCTGGCATGTGGTCGCTTTTTACCGGTATCTTCACCAACTGACGATTTTTCGTTGTGTGTACTGTAAATACTTGCAACTGACACACCGGTAAACTCGGATGTTAATTTCATCACGTCTTCGATAGCAAGTTCGGGATATTTCTCGCAGAACTTGTTAAATACGTTCAATATTGTTGTCTTTTCACCACTTCGCAACGGTTTTCTGCGCTTATGTTTTATAACACTCACTTGTTCCGCCATGTTACTTTCATACTGAATAATGTGCGCGCAGAATGAATTAGGCTGGTTACAGATTCACTTAACTGCGTATTCTTACACTTTAACTATGCTTAGTACACTTAGTTCATGCTTTAGCAAACATTAAGTGACATTTCAGACCTCAGTAACAGTATTTCTTCAAGGCACTATTTACACGGCGAAAGCGTCAAGAGGGCGCGCTGTGGTCAAAACGCACGTGGATTTGTTTACGTCTCCTCTAATCTCTTGATGAACAGAGTATATAGGCCAATATCTCTCTTACCAGTTTTTTCAAAAGTTCTTGAAAAAGTAATGTTCTACAGGTTGTATAAATACCTCGACTATAACAAGATACTAGTGAAAGATCAGTTTGGATTCAGAAAGGGCATCTCAACAAATAATGCAACTTTTAAACTTACACATAAAGTGTTAACTGCCCTAAACAATAAAATGCATGTAGGCGGTATTTTCTGTGACCTAGCAGAGGCATTTGATTGTGTAAATCATAACATTCTGTTAGCAAAACTGGAATTCTATGGAATTAAAAATGAAAATTTAAGTTGGTTCATATCATACCTAAAGGAAAGAAAACAGAGCGTTAAAGTAAACAGTGATACTGATAATGGAAAACAAACTTCAAATTGGAAATCAGTAGCACATGGAGTACCCAAAAGGTTCAGTATTAGGGCCTCTATTATTTCTGATCTATATAAATGACCTTTCACTTTATATAAAGAATATAGCAAGTTCTGTACTGTTCGCTGATGATACTAGTGTGCTGGTCACTAGCAAAAACTTAAATGAATGTATAATTAAATCGAATTATGTTTTGAACTGCATGTCCTACTGGTTTACAGCCAACAAATTATTTGTTAACCTAGATAAAACAAAAGTTATTAAATTCATAACTCACCAAATATCACACACTCCAATTGAAATAGGGATTAACGATATGTTATTAGAACAAATAGATAACATCAAATTTCTGGGTCTTCAAGTTGACAAATATTCAGATTGGAAAGCTCACATTAAGTATATCTTACCCAAACTCAGTTCTGCCTGTTATGCTATCCTAGCGCTGGCAAATGTTAGCTCCATAGATACACTCAAATTAGTTTACTATGCATATTTTAACTCTATAATGGAATACGGTATTTTATTTTGGGGCAATTCAGTAGACAGTAAACAAATATTCCTCATACAAAAGAAGGTTATAAGAATTATTTCCAACACCCATAGGAGACACTCATGCAAAGATCTTTTCAGAAGATTAAACATATTAACCTTACCCAGTATGTATATATTCTCGATTCTAAAATTCTTTATATGCAATCGATCTTTATTCACAACTAACAAAGAAATTCATGGAATAAACACTAGACAGAAGAGTAATATCCATCATCCCAGTGCAAAACTTTCTTGCTTCCAGAAAGGTGTATATTATGAAACCATAAAAATATTTAATGCCCTTCCTAATAACCTTAAGGGAAAAGTTGACAACTTCAATGCTTTTAAAACAGCTGCTAAAGAGTACCTATGCTCAAAATCATTTTATTCTGTACAAGATTATCTGAATGACCAATTATCCTATTAATTCCTATGTAGCTATATGTGAATTACAAACTATGCTGTAAATATCTATGTAACTTTGTTGCTTATTTAGCCTTATAAATTGTTTCTAGCTCATTTTATTCTGTACAGGATTATTTAAATGGCAAATTATCCTGTTAATGCTTATATAGTTTTGTAAGTAGTTTCTAACTCATTTCATTGTGTACAAGATTATTTAAATGACAAATTATTCCTGTTGATGCTTATGTAGCTTTACATGTAGTCTCTAACTCATTTTATTCTGTATAAGATTGTTTAAATGACAAATTATTCCTGTTATGCTCATGTAGCTTTGTAAGTAGTTCCTAACTCATTGTATTCTGTATAAGATTATTTAAATGACAAATTATTTCTGTTAATGCTTGTGTAACTTTGTAAGGAGTTTCTAACTCATTTTGTTCTGTGTAAAATTATTCAAATGACAAATTATTCCTGTTAATGCTTATGTAGCTTTGTAAGTAGTTTCTAACTCATTTTATTCTGTATAAGATAATTTAAATGACAAATTATTCGAGTTAATGCTTATGTAACTTTGTAAGTAATTTTTAACTCATTTTATTCTGTATAAGGTAATCTAAATGACAAATCATCCTGTGAAAGCTTATGTAACTCTTTAAGTGATCTCTAGATGAATTGTTATTATTATATTACAACTAAACAGTAGAATATGGCTGTAAATGCCAAGTGTAAATCTAACACAAAATTCAATTCTTATCTGACAAATTCAGGTAAGCTTTGATTGTGTTTCCATTATCCCCTTTGCTGTTGTTTGTTTGTTTCCTTTTTGTTCCTGTATATAATGAGTTTTTTATGTGCTCATTCTGTATATTTATTGACAATGTTTTGTACATCACAATTGACATGTTCAATGTTCACTAGCCTCCATGGCTACTTGTGAACTCGCTGAACGCAATCTAATCTAATCTAATCTAATCTAAAACTGCTATAAGCAACTTTCCACAATAGCTTGTCAATGTAAAATGTAGATTAATGTATACATTTTTCTTATTGCATTGCCAGTAATCATTGCAATTGGTTTGGGTCATAATCTTCACAAAATATATCTTTACTGGTCTAACATTTATGTATGTACATTTCAGGACTCAGAAATACTAGTTGGTGATGAAAGTGGTCATATCTCATGGTACAGCACTACCCAGAAAAAACTGTTACAACAACTGCAAGCTCATGAAAACAGAGTTAAATGCATCAGCAGCATAAAAAACACAGAAAAATTTGCATTTGTGTCAGCTTCCAGCCTAGGTGAAATTAAAATATGGCAACAAAAGGTTTGAAGTTATTCAGTATTTAGTCATGACTTGCTAATTAATGAGTAGAAAGAGGCTTTTCTCCTGCTTATCACAGATCATTTTAATGACATTTTTGTAATTATTTTAAAATAATTTATTATTTAATTTTATAAAGTATGATAAATATTGTGTACCTCTTTGGCCTCCTCCAGCTCTAAATACTGCTTAAAACCAACTACCAACCATAATCTATAGTGTCCTGTTGGGAAGTAGTGAGATTACAAATTCATGGAATAATAGTGTCAAAATTCAAGATCAAGTTTGCCATGTATTTATCAGACTTAGAATTGAGAGAAGTAATATTAATTTTATCATAGGCTGTCTCATTATATGGGCTGTCCCTAAAAAACACCCACAATGCTTAGTATGTTGTGCAGGACAGCAAACTGATTTTTTTCAAATAGGAACCCCATCTGGAAATGCACGAATTGAATGCTGTAGAGCAGGGAAGGACAGGTATTGCTGCTGTGACGTCAGCTCACGCAGCTCACAGTTGGCCAGTTGAACATGTGACGTCACAGCCAGGAAGAGGAAATGGTGTGCATGATGCAGCAATGTAGGAAAGACAGGAAACATCTGGTGTTAAGACAACTGACGTCTTGGATATCGTAATTTTAATGCTGACTGTTTCAGTTACAGAATAGTCACAGATTATAAATAATTACATTTCACTTTATGTCATCAAAAAATATATCACAATTCTAGTTTATATGAACTGTCATGTTATAACGCAAATAGAATACAAATTAAAACTATTTTGCCTGAACTTCAGAGGAGAACTATACAGAACAAGTAGGTGGGCATTTTCCGATATTTGCCATTTTGCTTTTCTTTAACTAGTTTGTCAATGTTAGGACATAATGTATGAGACATTTGTAATCAAAGACTGCATGTTAGATTGTGATCTGAGAATGTGCTTTGGGATTCTTACTTAAGAAGGTTCATAACAGAAAAGAATTGTTTGCATACATACGTAGAACCGAACATACATAATATTAACTATGTTAAGTAGATTTTCCGGGTTTGTGGGCCGTGGTCGAGTTGGATTACCTTCCTCCGACGTTTCGCTGGAAACTGCGTCCAGCATCTTCAGGGTCAACCTCTGTTATTAGCGGCTGCACATAAATTAAAGTTCACTGCAAACTTTCATATTCATCTTTGTTTTGTTATTAGTGTCCATGGTAACAAATTTTCACGATCGCTCGTTCTCACGAATACCAACATGAGACTATCGATCTCAAAATGCCGGCAAATGGGACGTCTCTGATCATGGTATAAAGGAGAAAGCTTTCCGTGTTTCGGGTTTTCTTCTCCCTCTTATTAGAGCCGGGAGCCAAGTTTTGCTTATCTGCTGTCTCTCTTCCTTTCGATTGTAGGAGTTTTTATGCATAAAAATCTCTATCGCTTCCCGAGTCAAGCGAGCCTGGTAGTGGCTTGTCCTTGAGAGTACCTCCGTGTCTTTGTAATTCACGTCGTGGCCGAACAATAGAGAGTGTTCTGCCACCGCTGACTTGTCCGTCTGCCCCAACCGGCTATGTCTTTCATGTTCTTTTAGTCGAGTGCTGATACTCCGCATGGTGGTGCCTATATATACTTGTCCACAGCTACATGGTATTTTGTAAACACCGGCTGTGCAGTGTGGATGTCTTTTATCCTTAACGGAGTTAAATAAATCTTTGACTTTCTTTGTTGGCCTATAAATAGTCCTAATGTTGTACTGTTGCAGCAGTCTTCCTATTCGGTCTGTTACCTTATGGATGTATGGTAAATAGATGGTACTCAGGGTTTGCTTCCTCCGGTCTTTTTGGACTGACGGGTACCTCGGATGGAGAGCTCTTGTAATTTCCTTGTGTGTATAACCGTTGCTGATGAGGGCCTTGTTAAGATGTCGTACACTAATAACAAAACAAAGATGAATATGAAAGTTTGCAGTGAACTTTAATTTATGTGCAGCCGCTAATAACAGAGGTTGACCCTGAAGATGCTGGACGCAGTTTCCAGCGAAACGTCGGAGGAAGGTAATCCAACTCGACCACGGCCCACAAACCCAGAAAATCTACTTAACATAGTTGATAATGCCGGCCGTGAAAGCCTCAACACATACATAATATTCGTGCAGCAAGGGCAGACATCCTTGGAAATCTGGTTTGAGGAACATTCTTGGAAAAATGAGCCAAGTCTTCCTTGTCTTTATGTTTGTCCTTCAGCAAATCGTCGTGCTGTAAATTTATCAATTCAGTTTGGTACCTGCTAGGAACATTATTAACATCCAATGAATACAGGGTTGCAAAGAGATGAAACATTGTAGACAATTTTTCTACATATTGAAACCTGGTCTCAAACTGGTGATGAAGATTTTGTAAAGTCTGCACATATTCTTCAGAGAGAGTATTATTAGGAGCATGCACTTGCAATAACTTCGGAAAATGTACTGTATTTCCAGCCAACAGTTGATTCACCTAGAGATCCAATGTCATTTTGAAGTAATTATAAACTTAGGCACCATAACATCAAGTTGCTCATGAACATCTGTTCCCATTTCATGAATCTGTCACATAATAGTCTTAGGAGGTAGACTTACTCTTCCAAAGTGTTCTAACAAATGTGGACACAATTCTTCAGCAACCATCACAATCACTTCTTTTGCGAAGCGTCCTTCAGTAAATGGCCTTACTTTCTTGGCTATGTGAAGAGCTATTCTTTGGCTCAAATGGACAGACGCTGCACTACTTTGACAGTCCTCCACATAGGCTTGTTCCTTTAATCCCGATATTATTGCATCACGTTCTTCTCTTTGATATTTACCATATTCATTTGCATGGCACACAGTATAATGACGTAAATTAAATTTCTTAATGCTCCATATTTCTTTGTGACATACTAAACATTTAGCAACTTAACCACATTGCACAAACAGAAAAAGATTTTCCCATACTGACAGAAAAACTGGTTGCTCCAGTTTACTTCTACTCTCCATGTTGTCACCGAGAGCGATAAAGCTGATTGAACCTCCAGTTTCGTACATGTAGCGCCACTGATCTAGGCAGCATTGCAATACACCACTCTCACCTGATGTCACATGAACTATAAGCTGGCTCTTTGCTTAAATGCGTCACACGGCCCGAAGTTGTCTTCCCCTGCTGTAGAGCATCGAAGTGTGAGATGGGTGTACTTTAATATTTCATAAATCCAATATCGAACTGTCTACATTACAAACAGATTTTGAACTGTGTACCTCCTATGTCATTGCAGAACCTATATCAGCAGTGGTGAGCCTCATGCACATGACCCAATACATGCGCTTGTCTTTGAAGATTTTTAATCACTCCATGGATCGAGCAATAAGGTCTTCTACTAGCATTACAGGAGTACCATACACTATACTCTTCATACAACTCCACAGAAAATAGTTGAGAGGTGTCAAATCTAGCGACCGTGCTGGCCATGGAACTGGTCCACCTTTACCAATCCATAAATTTGGATATGCTACGTTGAAGTGATTCTGCACATTCACATCAAATTGTGCTGGAGCTCAAGATGGCCATTTCAGCAGCTGTGTGCTGGTACATGTCGCACTGCTGTTAAAAAACGTTACTGTACAGGAAACTACACTACTAGCGCAGTAGGATGTACACCAAGGACTCTATGAAGGAATGTAGTGCATCGCAGATGGCTAAAGAGTTGTATACCTTCCGTATTAGGATACCAAATCGAATTTTAACAAATTGTCAGAACTGTTCAATCTCAAACTTTGACACTCTCCGGCGTTCCAAACCATGCATTTC
Source organism: Tenodera sinensis (assembly GCA_030765045.1). Taxonomy (NCBI): domain Eukaryota; kingdom Metazoa; phylum Arthropoda; class Insecta; order Mantodea; family Mantidae; genus Tenodera; species Tenodera sinensis. The sequence goes on along the minus strand of CM060965.1, from coordinate 131,217,948 downwards.
TGGACTGGAGTTCCTGTTTGGAAACTGATATATTTGCCATCCCACACAACATACTAAGCTCTGTTGGTTTTTTTCCTGGGACACCCAGTATTTAATTTATATATACTCGGTGCCAAATAAGAAGGGGATTGACAGTTGCTACCCACGTGGTGGAAGGGTCTAAATGAACAGGAGCAGATGGATGCGTCATGGCTATTGTCATGGCAACGAAAAGAGCAACCAATTAGATGTTTCCATAGCAACGCTAAACCAGTGTTGTCAATATTTAACACGTGATTAACATGTGCCTGACCTGCAATCTAGCAGTAACATAAACTGTGCATCTTATCTTGTTTTACCTGCAATATATACAATGTCTACCTCCAGCTCCAGCTTGCAGTGTTTGTATCAGAGATTGCCTGCCTGCTGGCAGGTTTATTTACATCATTCTATTTATTGTGGTTATTTGCCTTGTATTTACGTGTGTCTGAGTCTGTGTATCTGTGCGTATGTTGTGAGCATTTACAATTGGAGGGCTTAGTGGAATAAGGGGCTATCCCTCATTTTGGTCAAACATTAACTAGTTGCATATTATGTAACCTGAGTCCATCTAGTGTTAGTTTATTAAACTATTAAGAGTGTAGGATAGCCCCTCTGACAGGGGGTGGGTCAATAAGTAATGCACATAATAGTCATACATACATACTTTTTTTTCCTTAAATAAGTTTGTTATGTGAAAAATTTGAATTTGGCGCAATTCCTCAAACCTTCTTCTCCAATCCCCTGCAGTATTAACTTCCTAAGTCAACAGGTGGCAGCACTGCATCCTCTTGCAAAATGGCTGACATCGACATTCGTATTAGACAGCGTTCTGTGATTGAATTTTTTACTGCGGAAGTTGAAACGCCAATTCGCATTCATAAAAGGCTAAAAAATGTGTATGGTGATGCAACGGTGGATGTCAGCATTGTTCGTCACTGTAACGAAGCTGAAGGGCAAACAGCAATTTGCAGATGAAACGCTAAGCCAGTGACTGCAGTGACTCCATGCAACATTCAGCGAGTCGATGAGATCATTCGTGGTGATCGCCGGATAACAAGAGGTGAATTGTGTCGCATTACCTCCCTCAGTAAAGGCAGTGTGATGACGATTATTCAACAAATGGGTTACTCAAAAGTTTGTTCACGTTGGGTACCAAGAATGTTCACCGCCCAAAACAAAGATCAAGGAAAACAATAGCCTCCGAACACTTGCAGCGCTTCAATTTGGAGGGAGAGGAGTTTCTGGAAAAAATTGTTACTGGAGACGAAAGGTGGGTTCATTTTTTTGAACCTGAATCAAAGCGGCAGTCAATGGAATGGCATCACATAACATCACCGAAGAAAAAAAAAATTCAAACTCAGCGGTCGGCAGGGAAAGTTATGGCGACAGTGTTTTGGGATGCAGAGGGTGTGCTTATGATTGATTTTTTGGAGCAGGGATGAACAATAAATTCTGTCCAATACGTCAGAACTCTCAAAAAGCTGAAAGTACGTCTTCGCCGAGTTCGCCCAACAAAAACTATGGCAGATGTTGTTCTTTTGCATGACAATGCGAAACCACACACCAGCCCTTACACCACTGCAGAAATTGGGAAATTGGGATGGCAAGTCTTGCCTCACCCTGACCTGGTACCATGAGACTTGCATCTGTTCGGGCCACTAAAGGAAGCTCATCGTGGGATTCATTTTGAAGATGAGAATGCTGTGAAAACGTCCGTGCGTCAATGGCTTAGGAAGCAAGATCCTGTGTTTTACCACACTGGAATACATGCCCTAGTTAAAAGGTGGACCAAAACTGTGGAAAAGGACGGAGATTATATTGAAAAGTGACAAATTAATCGTCAATGTTGTAGTTTTCAAGCTATGTAAATTGGATTCAATTTTCTTGGCAATTAAAAGAGAAAACAAATAGCAGGCATTACTTATTGACCCACCCTCGTAGATAAAAGTCTTTTGAAGAGCTTTCAGGTATTCTGAGTGGAATATGGGGCTATCCCATTCCTGTTTAAAACCTTTGTCCTGATGGGTCAGCTGTATACCGCATTGGCCAAAGGGAGACCAACTTTCACATCTCATGGTTTGGAAACAAGATGACTGGTGATGAAAGGTTTGTTGTGCTTGTAAATGAAGAAAATGAGGAAAATAGAAGCAAAAAGAGGAAGAGAGATGTAGAAAAATGGAAATACAACAGCAGGAAGTTAGCACGGAATAGTAGAAAAAAATATTCTACACGAAAAGGCAAAATTGTGCCTGCTAAAGCATTTACCAATATCCAATGTTGCAAAACTGAATTGTGTGGTTATAAACACACTACAGAAGAAGAGAGTGATGCAGATTTTGGCATTGTTGAAAACTTAAAACGACGTACCCAGTATGCGTATACACCTGAGGAGTGGGCAAATCTTATACGAAATGCAAGGAAGCAGAAGCCATTCTCTGTACTGGAAACGAAGAGAGAAGATTTTGTTAGTCTGGCTCCATTAACAAGTAAATTAACAAAAAGAAACAAATTCCGTTCTGGCGTAAATGTGGACTTCCGGAAAGCATCCATTCTAAGGTTCGAAGGTGGGCATGAAGTAGACGTGTGTTTAGCATACAATCAATTAGGTCCTTACACTACCATCAGTTTCCAAAAAGGAAAAAGAAAACCACAGAAAATATCAAACACAGTCTTCGAACCAAAGTACCCTAATGGAAGGTTAATCAAAGAAGCAAAACATCGAGACATAACCTCATTGTTGAAGTTCATACCCCCTGTGTACCATGAATTTTATTTAAATTTGAGATCAGACAGCATGTGTGAAGTGGGAGAGAACAATGAAGATGAAATCATTTGATTGTGATGCTTGGAAGTTGTGATTGTCACTTTTAATGTAGAATATTGTATGCCGTCTTCAAGTTAAGTAAATATTCTTTATGCTATAAACTAACATACTGTGTCCTACATTTGCAGAAAGTTAGTTCAAAACCTTTCTAATTTAGTACCAAAATTATTTAGTGATTGGTAATTTTTTGTTTGAGTTATGGAAAATCTAATAAAGTACTAAATATCTCAGAAACACAATTTTGAGGGATACCCCTTATTCCACTAAGCCCTTCAATTGTCTTGCTCTTTAATGAATAATTATGTCCAAAAATATTGACAAAGACAGCGTAGCCAAATGAAAATCTTTAAGTACTCGGGAAGTGAATGAAATTTTGTTTGGTAAGGTACATATCCCAATTATAGAATTGTACAGTTGATGGTATTGCTGAAGAACATGGTCGCAAAATTGTTTGGTATCGCCCTTTCCTAGTGTACTCCGATTTAATTAATTTGAACCAAAATAAAGGGTTACATTGTGCGAAACAAAGATTTCACTGTGTTGCCTGGAATAAAGCTACATCAATAAAATGCTTAAAACTGTGAACAAGTGGTTACCGATACAAAGGGTGTAATAACTGCAACATGGGAAAATGTAGTCTTAGAAGCAAGGATAGAACAGTTTGTCATTTCTGTGCTTAATTCCAGCAACAACAGCAATAATGCAAGTGAGTCGGATATCAGTGGCATTTCCTATTGCAATATTTCACAGGTATTTTCTTTTGTTAACATTAATTTTTAGTGATATAATGCTTCCATATTCCATCCTTTTCATGTAGATGAACTATTTAACTATTGTTTTCGAATGCAAATATAAATTATACCTGCTCTACAGTCCAAACACAATCCAACCATCTTCTTACACACAATGCTAACACGCTCTCCACATGGCGCGATAAGCAGCAATGTCGCCTCTCTTTCACCGCCAACTGTCAATACCTTTCTTGTTTGGCACCGATAATAATTACTGAACATGACAAATAGGCCTTTAGCATTCTTTTCTTCAATAGTTAAGATATTTAAGATATTTGACTGTATCAGTACTTTATCAAGGGTAATGAAGTTGTTGCAGTGTAGTGTCTCTTCCAGGGAAGATGCTCAGCACCTCCTTGCTGTGCATCTCAGTTATCAAAATGCCTTTCATTCATTTACGGACATGGGTTCTCTTCACAAACCATAAAGCCTCAGTATATCTTTGGCTGATGCTTGGAGCATAAGAATACTTCAGAACCATCATAAGAAAATTTAGCCAGTTATTTATGTAATAGCATCCCTAATCATCAGCCTCACAATACTCAAACAGAATCATAATTCCTGCTTTATTCAAGCTTAGTATTCTATTTTCCTTTGAGATAACTCAAAGTTCTCTCCACTGTACTTCAGTGCGCTGGTCAAATATTTGCAGTGAAGCAGCTTAAGGGATGCACAGCACGGCATTACGTCTAATTGCGGAACTTGGACACTAAAAGACAACTAGTTCCTGTTAGGAAATTTGGTATATCATCTCTTTCTCCTGAAGTGAATGCTAGACGCCTGTTTCTTGAATATTTTTCTCCAGATGGCATGGAAATCGCGTATTCTAGATTTGATAAGATAGAGATGTCGGATGAAAAAGGGAGGCTTTCTTCTCTTTACCCTTCTGTCAAAATAACTATACCCAAGAAAAATTTTGCTTTTCCAGTGTGTCATTCTAAAGTTCTCTCACACTCCCCTCCTTCCCTTCTCTCTCTCCCACCTCTCTATCCCTCTCTTTTTCTCTGTGATTTTTTTTCATGAAGTACTGACAGAATCGAATCAGCATATACAGGCAGATAGCAAAATAGTACAACTTGAGACAACAAACGTAAGACTATGTTTTGAATTATTTCATAATGTACATTCATGAAGATTCCATTTTTCACTGGCCTACTTTGGCACCAGAAATTGAAGATTTTTTTAAATTCAGTTTCTTTACAGTGGAAATTTCACAAGGCATTTAGTCACTATTACATACATTAGAGAATAATTATGCTTCTATACAGAAGCTTTAAGGCTGTTCTTGTCTCAATAAGCTTGCAGAGTTTCTCACCAGGATGAAAGCCTTTCCTTTGATGCAGATTTTCTATACTCCATTGAGCCTGGGAACTCTGTTCCTGTTTCCAGCATTGGTCGACTATTGAAGTTCTTTCTGCATCCTTACCACAGCTGCTATAGTAGAACTAATGAGCTTTATCCTCAGGGTTTGCATGGGTTGGTTGAAAAATGACACAGGAAGATATTTTCATGGGTTTTAATACTTGAAACAACTCAATGACATAAATGGAGATATGCCAACTGCTGGTTAACACAGAAACTCTAGCTTTATACGCAGCACACTAATTGTTGACCTGGTCGTCACTTGCACCCAACCGCCAGGTTCCAAGCATCTTCCAGTTCAAATTTTAAAAGAAAACTGTTGATCTGAACGCATCAGACTGCCGAAGTCGAATGAGTGTACGTTGACCACCGGGGTCAAATAAATTTCTGTATCATATACCCCACATTATTTTACTTTATTATGTTGTAATAATGTAACATAATGTTATTGCCCGAAAAACAAAACATTATAACCCTAGTTACCTTCTTTTCAGTTTCGATCAGCAACTCTCACATTTCAGATACATTTTTTTTTCTCTTTGACAACTCCATGTTCTTTACATTAGTTCCTTTTTTTAAATACTCCATATGAATTCTAAAGAAACACACAATCAAAGCACAAATCTCAACTACGAGGGTGATTCAAATATAAACGGTAATTTTGTTTAAAATATTTATTGATTAAATATATACACAAGTGACTACATCAACATTTCTCTATATAGCTTCCTTCACACTGTACTCATTTTTGCCAACGTTTCGGAAGCTTGAATATTCGTTCTTCAAAAAAAGTTTGAGGCGCATCGCCAACCAATTGCGCACATGCTCCTCGATGTCGTCGTTGCTTTTGAAATGTTTCCCTCCAAGCGATTCTTTCATGGGTGCAAACAAAAAATAGTCTGGGGGGGGGGACAAGTCTGGACTATAGGGAGGGTGTTCAAGGGTTTCCCAGGGCATGTCCGCCATTGTGTCCATTGTCAAATTGGCGGTGTGAGGCATAGTGTTGTCTTGGAGAAGGATGACATCTCTGATGGGCATACGACGTCTTTTGCTTCAGTAGGCAGCTTTTACAGACCTTAACAATTGGCAATAGTAAGCTGAAGTCACTGTACGTCGATCACGAAGAAAATCAACCAACTTTTGATGCGATTCCTTCAACAGTGGAGCTCTCGAACGGCACGGATGTTGTCATCTGTGAGATTTGACCTTGGGCATCGAGCATGACTTTCGTTTTCCACAAGTTCTCGGCCACCCTTATATTCTCTGGCCCAATTAAACTCTCGATTATGTGACAGTGTAGTGTCCCCAAACTGTGCCCTTAAACGAGTTAAAATCTCTGAAGGTTTAACCCCTTCATTGGTTAAAAACTTGATAATAATGCATTGCGCAACAGACGAAGGAACCTCTTGCTCACTCATGGCTGTACTGATGCCAGAACCTAGCGAAGCAGCTAACAAAGCTAGTTCCCCCTCCCTAACACACCAACGTTCAACCCCCCCCCCACTCTACTGCCCAGCTCTGAACTGCTTCCTCCATGATATGCAACAAGTACCGTTTATATTTGAATTACCTTGTATAGCTTCCTATTTCACACATATATATGTATACTTGTTTACGAAATTATTTTAGTTTCTTCTGAATCTATATAATATTCTCTATTTTCAAGTCTTTTTATTTCTCCTTTTTCTGATATTGTTATTGTCTTTCTTCTTATACCACTTCACTATCACTAATTGTCACTTGTGCCATTATCATCATACTTCCATGAACTTTATGGTTAAAGTCCTCCCTTTTTTTTCCACCATACAATACAAATACATACTCATACATTGCTTCACATTTCCAATCTTACATCAAGCTTCCACTGATGTATATGTTTTTACCATTCAGAACATTATATTTAAATCTTATGTTTGAAATACTAATACCATAACATTTTCAAGAAACTTACTATTTTACCTTTTACATTTGAGACACATATATGGTTAGACCCCAAAAGGAAATCATTTATGTAAATATTTATGACAAATGTAATTTATTTTTCATGTTGATAAGAATTAGTTGAGTAACAAAAACGTGTTGCTATTTTTTCATTGTTGTGAAAAATAGAATTATTTAAAAACATCAATAAATGTTAAGTTTCATAGGTATAACTGGAACTTAAAAATTCAATGCCACAACTGGGATTTAAACCACAGACCTTCCGCTTACCGGGCGGCTGCTCTACCACTGAGCTATTTGACAAACTGCCAGAATGGCATTAAATTCTCAAACCAGTTCAGTTGTGGCATTGAATTTTTAAGTTCCAGTTCTACCTTTCAAACTTTGCCCACACACGGTTTGTGTGTTTAAAAACACCAACAGTAAGTTTGTTGGCATAAATAAATAATAGTTAAGTTTCATGTTTAAATTTAATATGTATAAGTATAAGAACCATATATATTTAATGTTAAAAGTGAAGGGAGAATAGATAAAGATCGCTTCCCTAACATTACAGGAACTCAAAGTTCTAAGGCTTTCACGGCCGGTATCAATACTAGATACAGTATCTAGTATTACAGGAACTATTTAGCTTAGGAGAATCTCAAAGTGTGATTCGCAGCAAAAAACGAGCTCATACGTGCATGAATATAAAAAAAGAGTGTAATGTAAAGAAGCTTCAATTTTTGTCATTAGCGTCTGTATGTTTGAAAGGTGAAGACGCGTTTCTGTAATGCATGTGGAAGTGGGTCTAAAAGACTGTCAAGAAAATACAAATAGGTGCAACAAAAGTCAATTTAATTATAACAAGAGTAATAAGGGACGAAAAAAGTGTTAATAAAGTGATATATAGTGAAGTTACATAAAGTGTTCATTCATTGCACCCAGTACCACGACCGGAGAGAAAGAAAAGAATCTCATAGCTCAATGCAAAGTAATAATCTTATTAAATATACAGCACCAAATGGCTTGCCCAAACGTCTGGCATGAATATTGGGTGGAATGAAAATCGACGGGAAATGAACTTACGCAAAATACCAAGTGATGCCAATCTACGTACGAAAACAGAAGAAGACGCCATTAAACAATCCATCAAAGTTTAAGACTAAAGGAGACGTTATTAAGCTGGAATCAATGGGGGAAGTGCCGAGGGACGCCTATCCATCGAGGTGGAGTACATTAAGGGACATCTCGCGAAACCAACCACCGAGGGGATGGACGTAACGAAATAAACCAACGGATAAAAGTAGGACCAAAAATTTTTATTCAAAATTTACTTTATTTTTATATGTTACTAACAAATAATAAAAAAGTAGGACTTTTAACCCCAACTGAACTGAATCAAAAAACGAAAATGTCGTAAAAAGGAAAAGAAGTAGGAACAGGAATAGGGGAAGGGAGAGATAAGTCTAGTTATCAGATAGAAACGGAAAGTGAGGAAGAAGTAGCAGTAATAGGAAAAGACCAAAGGTTATTAATGATCATCTTTGAGAAATTAGAACAGAGTATAGGTCAGAAAATGGAGGGAGTGAGAGAGGACATAGAACAAAGTTTAAGTCAGAAAATGGAACAGAATAAGGAAGAATTAAAGCAAGATTTAAAACAGAATATAGGTCAGAAAATGGAGGGAGTGAGACAGGACATAGAACAAAGTTTAGGTCAGAAAATGGAGGAAGTGAGGCAGAATTTAGAGCAGAAAATAGAGCATAATAGGAAAGAATTAGAGCTAGATTTGGGAAAGAGAATAGAATTAGGAAGACAGGAGTGTAAAGAAAATATGAAGGTAATGGAAACTAATTTGAAATTAGTACATAAAAACATAAACGAGACAAAGGAAACTTTAGAAGCTAGGATGGGAAAAATAGAAATGGAAATGAAAGAAAACAAGATTGTATTAGAGGGAGAAATTGGGGATGAAATAACAGAGTGTAATGCAAGTGTAGACTGTAAGATTACAAATGTAAAAGTAGAAGTAACTGAGGAATTAAGGAAAAAAATTGAAGTAGTGCGAAAGGGAATTATTAATGAAACTGTAGAACAAATTGCCATTCCTAAAATTAAGACATAGGCTGATGTAGTACAATCACAACAAGATGCTGTGAATGATATAAAACAGTCACTTAGAAATAAAGAATGATTTAAAATCAGTTTATGAAGAAATGAGAAAAGGAAAAGAAAGTTTGGCTAATGTAAATGATGTTGTGAATGCACTACAAAGGCAAAATGATGATTTAGATGTAAGTGATGTTCAAGATGAAAGTTATTTGAATAATGTACAGAATGTTGACTCACCATATAGAGATAGAGGTCCACAATTAAACAATGACACAACACACAACACATGCTACACCAACAGCATACTACACGAAATCCACACCACCTACATTTGACGAGGAGAAGGGAGACGATCCAAAACTCTTTGTTAAAGAGATGAAAGAGTATTTTAAAGTGAAAAGGATACCAAATGAGCTTAGGATGATAGTCAAGAAAAGTTTGAAAAACAAAGCATTAGAATGGCTAAGGTTAACACTAGCTGGTCATGAATCGTATAGCTCATTCAGGAATCTATTCCTGTCAAGGTACTGGGGCCCAGCTAAGCAGAACCAGACAGGGTAGAGTTAGCGACAGGAAGATATGATCTGGCCAAAGGGTTATCGCTAGTCAATTATTTTATGAAAGTGGCCAACAAAGGGAAGCTATTAGACCCTAACCTGTCGGAAGCAGAGTTAATAACCAGCATAACATTCCTATACACAGTGAGAACAGGGTTAATTGTCGCGAGGCCAGTAGATTTTGCAGACATGATAGAACTACTAACAGCCTTCAAAACGCAAAATGTTCGGCCTAATGAGCAAAGACATAGGAACAGTCACCCAAACTCACCGATCTTAAACAGAAGCACGACTACAAACATCCAGAGCGACAGGGAAGATAGAAATACTAGGAGCACACATGACAGGGGAAGAGGGGCACACCATTTCCCACAGCCACACAATCATGGCGAAAGGATGGAGAACACGAGACAGCGGTACCACGACACGATACCAAGGGATGAATCGAGATACCGAATACATATATATGATTGTGGGAGGCCAGGAGACTGTACCCATCAAGTGAATCACATACGATTTTGTCGGGAATACTTGAACAGCCAAAGACCGTCATACAATAGGGGTTCACACCAAGGCGCAGAAACCAATGGAACACCGGCAACGTAAGACAGCAGGAAATAGATGAAAATGTGCCAAATAGAGCGGATTGTGCCCAGAACACAGAAACAACAATCGCCACTAACACCCAGGGAAATTCCCACGACTAAGTTCGCCCAATCGAGTTTATGACCAACACAACCTAAGCAATTCACAATTGACATTGACACCACGATGGCTGCTCAAAGGGAATTACCAGAAAAGGCAAAATGTCAGTTGGCATTCAGGAGGTTACAGCAAAAAGCAGAAAAAGGGAGAAATAAAGTAAAAAGGTACATCAGGAAACGGTCCTCACAAATTGGAGAGAAGGTGTTCCTAAGAAGGCACAAAGCATCCAAGGCATCTGAAAAAAGATCTGGGAAAATGGAACTACTGTACATTGGACCGCTGGTCATAACAAAACAGCTGGGCGACCATACATATGAGCTACAGAATACAAATGGCAAGTTGGTAGGAAGATACCATAAAAACAAATTAAAACCACACAAAGAAAGGACCAAATAGTCTTTGCCAACAAACATGTAAGGCAGGAACAGTAGAGATGATGAAAAATAATAATTTTTAATGGGTTTCTTATAGAAAATTATATACAGGTTGGAAAATATTACAGGAAAGAAAATCAACATAGTCATTGGCTATAATGACCACCAAGAGCATTGTCAACAAAAACAGCTAAGAATACTGATTGTCATTAGAGAAGTGAATTATAACGACGAAAAAAATGTGTTTTTGACATAAGGATGTCGGGGACAAAAATAAGAAGGAATCAATTGTGGTGACAAAGAGAAAATATTATACATACAAGGGTGTCGAGGGTGAATTAAGAAGAAAAATAATATAGTTGCAGAATAGTTATAAATATAGAAGATTTCTCTTATAGAAATAAGAGATAAAGAGATGACAATTAGTAAAGAGAGAAAAACCATAGTCAGAAAAGCAATGCCCACAGATTAAAATGGATATGGCCAATGTTGAGCTTAAAGAAATGTCGATGAACTAAACAATAGTGAATAAGAACCCAATGTCATAATAGCGTCATTAGTAACATCAGATTTTAAGAATTGACTCAACGACCTGCCCATACATAATAAGCTTGCAAGACAGAGGACAAAGAACTGAATAAAATTGCCATAAATATGATCATAATCATTAGCTCAAGATTTGCATCCTGTTTTTCTCTCCTCATAACAAGGAACATAAGTCAAAAGGCACACAATAAACCATGATACGCTTAAAAAGAAATAATGTTTGTGTCAATGTGAAATGTAAAAGCTTAGGAATATTCTTGGTGTTGTGGTAACTGAATATTTAAAATTTATAAAGACATGCTGTGTCATGCTAAAACAAAAGACAAAAACATACAGCAAAGAAGACTGTAAAGAAAAAAGGGTATTGTACAAAGTAAAAAGATTGTATCAAAGGAATAGGGAGAAGTGTTGTATTGTGTTTCAAGATTGTGAATGTATGTGACAACTTCAAAAACAAAACAAGGTGCATGTGAGACAGAGTATACGGTTAGACCCCAAAAGGAAATCATTTATGTAAATATTTATTGCAAATGTAATTAATTTTTCATGTTGATAAGAATTAGTTGAGTAATGAAAACGTGTTGCTATTTTTTCATTGTTGTGAAAAATGTTGTTGTTGTTTTCTAGTGCCTTGCATCTGGCAATGAAGCCATTAGCATTCGTGCTTTCCAATACTTTTGAACTGTAGTTTCTTCTGATCTTAATGCTTCACAGGTCTTCAAGTGGTCTTCATTCATTTCTGCTGGATCGTTACACAGGACACATATCGGTGAGGCTGAGATACCTATTCTGTAGAGATGACTTGCCAAGCAGTCTTGTTGTGAAAAATAGAATTATATAAAAAGTCATAAATGTTAAGTTTCATGTTTAAATTTAATATGTACAAGAACCATATATATTTAATGTTAAAGGTGAAGGGAGAATAGATAAAGATCGCTTCCCTAACATTACAGGAACTATTTAGCGTAGGAGAATCTCAAAGTGTGATCCGCAGCAAAAAACTAGTGCATATGCGCATGAATATAAAAAAAGAGCGTCATGTAAAGAAGCGCCAATTTTGTCATTAGCATCTGGGTGTTTGAGAGGTGAAGATGTTGTGTTAGATTGTATTCTCTTTGCAAAAGAGAAGTGACTTTTGTTGTTTGTTGTTAAGGACTGAAAATAAAGATTTGTTGATCAGAAGCCGAGAATTATTTTGTGCTTAATATTATAAGTTTTCATCATAACGAAGTAAAACTGCACTTCATTTAGTTTTTTAACGTGTAATACGTAACATCTGGCGACCGCGACAGGACTGGTTGTGCAGTTATTTTAATTGATGAAAAGAAAACACGAAATATAGACAAGCGTAATAAAATGGTGGAAGTGATCTCGTTAAAAAGAGAAAGAACACAATTACGCCGTTTGTTTTCTCGAGCTTATAATGCATTTCAGAGCAAGATCAAGGAAGTCAATATAGTACATGTAGATATTTTGACATGTTTTAAGATCCTTGAAGACAAAGCTGATAGATTATTCGCACTTGACGAACGAATCCGTGACGCTTGCAGTGTCCGCGAAGTTGAAAGTGAAGATGAAGCTACGGAGTTTGAAGAAATAGAAGCATACCGTGACAAGTGGGTAATAGCTAAATGTGAGTATGAAAAGTCTGTAAGAGCTGAAGTGCAGTGTGATGCTTCTTCTGTGAGGTCAGTTACGTCCCAATCCAGCAGATTGCTCACAAAATTGCCAAAGTTGTCACTTGTCAAATTCTCGGGAGATATTAAGCAGTGGCTACCATTCTGGGCACAGTTTAAGAGAATTCATGAAAGTAATGAATTACAGGACGTAGAAAAAATTCTGTATTTAAGAGAATCTATGACCCCAGGCACGAGAGCCTACGATCTAGTAAATGGATTTCCCCCGACTGCCGAGAATTATTTTAAAGCTGTACAACTATTAGAAGAGCGCTATGGACGTAGAGACTTGCTAATAGAAATTTATGTGAGGGATATAATTAATCAAGTGACAGAAAAGCCGCCGCTTTCAGTTTTGTATGACAAGATTGAGGTTAATGTCAGGTCCTTAGAAACAATGGGATTAACAACAGACAACTACGCTGCATTATTGTTCCCTCTAGTGGAGTCATGTTTAAGTGATGAACTTATCCGCGTTTGGCAAAGAAAAGAAAAAAATATGCGAGAATATGGGTCACAGGAGAAACTGAAAAATATTTTAGTTTTTGAAATCTGAAGTGGAAAATGACGAGTACCTGCAACTTACGAGGAAGATTAGTAATGCTATTGTAACTGATACAATGAAGAATGTAAAATACTTGAAGAAATGTCCAACTCCTACTGCACAGGGCTTAGTGGCAACTCTAGGAGTATTAAGTGTCTGTGTTTTCTGTAGTGAAGAGAACCATTTGTCGTCAGGGTGTCCACAGGCTAAAAGGATGACATCTGAAGAAAAGAAGACAAAGTTGTCAAAGAAAGGTGCTTGTTTTAAATGTCTCAAGATTGGACATACTGCTAGAAGATGTCACATGCGTCTCTCGTGTAATGTCTGTAAACGACAGCACTATCCAATCATGTGTGATATCTCCGAAAAGAAATTACAGGAAGAAAGACAGGCAGAATTAAAATCGAAGTCAGTTACTAATTTTTGTATCAATTATTTTTGTGTATACCTCCAGACAATCATAGTTAAAATAGTTTTTGGATATAAGGTGGAAGTTGTGCGTGCTCTTCTGGATTCAGCATCTCAACATTCATATATCTCAGAAGATTTAGCGTCGAGAATAGGGCTTAAAGCAACTCAGAAGATCACTTTGAATCATTCTGTTTTTGGAGGTCGGATCGAATCGGCAGTAGAACACAAAGTATTTAAGGTTGTCCTTCAGAATCCACATAATTCTAATCAGTTAGAATTAACTGCCCTTGGTCAGCATATTATTTGTACTCATGTACCTCGTCTTACAGCAGAGCAAGTGAAGGAGCTAAGACTTATTCATCTGGATGTAGGAGAGAATAAAGATATCGAGATTCTTATTGGTGCAGACTTCTTGGGATCGGTACTCTCCGACGAGTGCAAAAGAGTAGGAGGGTTAAAATATCTTGGCTATCCGGTTGTTGCCGCGTCAAATTATAAAATGCCGACGTTTCGACCATCTTGTCGTGGTCGTTATCACAGGCAAACTGCAACGCTATGTAGCAGCTAGTCAACTTATATACTGGCAAACAGATGAAAGGTGGGTAAATGGTGAGCCCTGATAGGCTGGGTAGTCTCTGCATTGCGGCAGTCCTACGTCACTGCCGATAAAAAGATAAAGATAAAGATAAAGATAAAAGATAAAGTTCCACCACTTGACAAACCCGGTGTTTATGAAATACCGTGTAACTGTGGCAAATCATATATTGGTGAGACTGGTCGAACTGTGAAAGAACGATTACAAGAGCACATACGTCAGTGCAAACAAAATGATATTGAAAAATCGGCGGTCGCGTTACATGCTTACGAAACCAAACACACAATACTGTTTGATCAGACCAAGATAGTAACCAGTGAAAACAGATGGCGACCCAGAAAAATTAAAGAGGCCTTAGAAATTTCCCGTTGTCCTAAGAATTTTAATAATAATGGTGGCATGCACATTAACAAACTTTGGTTTACGGCCATGGGTAGAACAAAACACAAGAACACCACGTCATTTGTGCCGCAGTGTAATGATTCTATGGCAGTGCCGCAGTGTAATGATTCTATGGCAGTGACGTAGGACTGCCGCAATGCAGAGACTACCCAGCCTATCAGGGCTCACCATTTACCCACCTTTCATCTGTTTGCCAGTATATAAGTTGACTAGCTGCTACATAGCGTTGCAGTTTGCCTGTGATAACGACCACGACAAGATGGTCGAAACGTCGGCATTTTATAATTTGACGCGGCAACAACCGGATAGCCAAGATATTTTAAACGATGGCCGTGGAAGCTTGAGAGAATACAGTAGGAGGGTTGACTGCTATTAAGACTGCTTTAGGGTGGACTGTATTCGGTCAAGACGTGTTCATACCAAGTAAGCAGAGTGAGTCAACACCTATTCTACTCAACCTAGAAAAGATCTGCAACCTATGGGAATTGGACGTGCTAGGAATACAGGATCCAATGATAGAAAGGAAGAAACACCAGTTGGAGGAACAAGCAAGGAGGAACTTCATCGAAACAGTAAAGATAAATGAAGATGGAAGGTATGAAGTTCAGCTTCCTTGGTTGAATGATCATCTAACCTTTGGATTCTGCATACGACTTAGCAGCAAAACGACTGGAAGTTACTAGAAGAAAACTGGAAGCAAGTGGATACGTAGAAGAATATGATAAAGTTTTTAAATGTTGGCTAGATGAAGGAATAATAGAAGAAATTCCAGCCATAGAGACAGACATTTGTGGTCACTACTTGCCTCATCGACCTGTTATCAAGAATTCATCGACAACACCTGTTCGACCAGTCTTTGAGGCCTCGGCAAGAAAGGGTAACAGTCCTTCTCTAAATGACTGTTTAGAAAAGGGCCCAAATCTGATTCAGCTTATTCCTTCTCTCCTCATGAAGTTCCAGAAGAAAAAAATTTGTGTTATTGCTGATATTCGTAAAGCCTTTCTTCAGATTTCCGTGGCACCTGAAGATCGTGACTTTCTGAGATTCCTATGGGGAAAAGATAAAATTAGAACATACCGACACAAATGAGTAGTTTTCGGAGTGACATCGAGCCCTTTTCTGCTGGGAGCTGTAATTGAACATCTCTTGCAAAATGCCTGCAAAGATGCACGGGAAAATGAAGATATTTTAACCACTGGCATTATTGAACAACTGAAAGAGAGCTTTTATGTCGACAACTGTGTAACAAGTATTTCGAATGAAGGTGAACTAGAACTGTTCATTAGAGTTGCCCAAGATGTTCTTGCTCATCACCAATTTGAGCTTAGAGGGTGGGAGAGCTTGTATATTGTGTATGAAGGTGAGGATAAGATGTCTCTTCTGGGAATACGATGGAATCGTGCGGACGATACTCTTAGTTTAATCTGTGATCACCTAAAGGAACTGTCACCAGAGAAGATAATGAAAAGAGTGATGCTGTCAGTTGTACACAAGGTTTACAATCCAATTAGATTTGCAGTTCCGGTTATATTATTGCCTAAGCTACTGCTCCAAGAACTGCATAAATATTCCTGGGATGCTGAGATACCTAAGGAAATCTTAACGAAGTTTAAAAGGTGGCTCACTGCACTGGAAAAAATCAGTAGACTACAGATTCCTAGGAGGCTTCCAGAGATACATCTGAATTGCAGCCTGCATGCTTTTTGTGATGCCAGTCGATATGCCTACGCAACAGTGATATTTCTGCGGGCATGCACCGATACAGGAGTTCGTGTTCAACTCCTCCAAGCGAAATCGAGGGTAGCTCCACTGCCTCGACCTACTATTCCGCATCTTGAATTAATGGCAGCTACAATTAATACACGTTTGTTATCATCAATAAAAAATGATATTAATGTTGAAGATGTTTATTTGTGGACCGATTCGACAACAGTATTGGCATGGATAAAACGAGAAGTTCTTTGGTCAGTGTTTGTTGAGAACAGAGTTCGAGAGATCAGACAACTGACACAAAAGGAATGTTGGAGACACGTGCCAGGTGTGCTGAATCCTGCTGACCTGCCTACCCGGGGATGTACAACAGCAAAACTCCTGGCGTCAAAATGGTGGGAGGGACCATCCTGGCTATACCGTCCCATGAGTGAGTGGCCTACAGACTGTTGTAGCGTAAATGAAGAAGAAATCCTGCTTTGAGAGGCGAAAACCCGCTACAGTTCTCTTGGTATCGGAAAATTCACAGAACTCAGACTGGTACTACAAATATTTTTCTCGATTTGAGAAAATAGTCAGGTTCATTGGATGGATTAAAAGATTCATCTCAAACTGTAAGTTTACAAGTCCACAGCGAGGAGAACTTACATGTTCAGAGATGGAAGAGAGTGAAAAAACAGTGATTAAGTTGATTCAGAGACAGCATTTCCATGGAATTGAGGATCAGAAACTTACATCAGTGGTGCCATTCCTGGATGAACATGGCATTCTGCGAGTGAAGACAAGAATAATTGAGAGAGATGACATCCCAGAATTCCGACAACCTGCTGTCTTACCTGCAGACAGTCCTGTAGTTCAGCGACTGATTTATGATGTTCATGTTCGACATGGTCATACTGGACCACAGACTCTGTTGGGTATTCTTAGAGAGAAATTTTGGATCCTAAATGGAAGAAGGATTGTGAGGTCAACCATACGAGGATGTGTCATCTGTAGGAGGTACAAGAGAGAACGACTGAAGGTCACTACGCCATCTCTATCAAAAGATCGTGTGAGAGATGCAAAGGTTTTTGAAATTGTTGGTGTTGACTTAACTGGCCCATTATTTGTGAAGGATGGTCAGAAGGTATCGATTTGCCTGTTCACATGCGCAGTTTATCGTGCTATACATTTGGAACTGCTTACGTCACTATCCACAGATTAATTTCTTCAAGGTTTACGAAGATTTGTTTCACGCCGAGGAAGGCCTTGTTGTTGTTGTAGTGTTTAACGCCCACTTTTACTACTACGGCACCGCAGCCGGTGACACTGATGATACATGAAGTTGGAGCACCGGTGGAATGAGATGGCGGGGGAAACCGGAGTACCCGGAGAAAACCCGCCCTGACGCCGCTTCGTCCACCACGAATACCACATGCGGGTCCCTGGGATCGAACCCGGGCCGCCTAGGTGGTAGGCGAGTGCGCTAACCGCTCGGCCACGGCGCCACCGAGGAAGGCCTTCCACAATCTTCTGTGATAATGGAACAAATTTTAGAGGTGCCCATAATATGATGATTAAACTTGACTGGCATAAAATAGAAGTGTATAGCAGCATCCAATGTATCACATGGAAGTTTAATCCACCCACAGTATCCTGGTGGGGTGGGTGGTGGGAGAGATTGATTGGACCTGTGAAAGATGCCCTGCGTAAGGTCCTTGGGAAATCGTGCCTAACTATTGAGGAATTACTGACTCAGCTATGTGAGTGTGAAGCCCTTGTTAACAGCCACCCTCTGACTGCAGAAACTGAAGATCCTCATGACCTAAGGCCTATCACGCCCTGGACGTTCAAGAAATAGGTGTAGCAGATCTTGATCAGATAGATGAAGACCAACTTAAAAGAAGGGCAGCATATTGTCTGCAGTTAAGAAATGCACTGTGTCAGCGATTCCATAGAGAGTACCTTGGACAGTTACTGCTCAAGCGGAACCAGCATGATCACGTGAAGAAAGGGGATGTTGTATTAGTTGAAGAAGACGACCTGAAGAGACTTGAGTGGCCGCTCGGAGTAATTGAGGAACTCCTGCCTGGAAAGGATGGGCGAACTCGTGTTGTAAGGGTTCGAACAAAGAATGGAATTATAATGCGTCCTGTTCAACGTTTGGTTCCCTTAGAGTGTTCTATACAATTATCTGAGGAGACTACCCCGAAGACTGATTCCTCAGAACAGAGAGAAGATCTCAATGAGACCTCACAGTGCAGAGACATATTGTCTAGTCGTAGTGGGAGATTAGTGAAGTGCCCTGCAAGATTTTATGAATGAGCCTCTCGTGTTGCAATTTTTTGAAGTTCCAAAATTGCAAGGTGGGAGAATGTTGTGTGTTAGATTGTATTCTCTTTGCAAAAGAGAAGCGACGTTTTGTTGTTTGTTGCTAAGGACTGAAAATAAAGATTTGTTGATCAGAAGCCGAGAATTATTTTGTGCTTAATATTATAAGTTTTCATCATTACGAAGTAAAACTGCACTTCATTTAGTTTTTTAATGTGTAATACATAACAGAAGACGTATTTCTGTAATGCGCGTGGAAGTGGGTCTAAGAGACTTTATAAAGTAAAAACACTGTCCTGAAAATACAAATAGGTGCAACGAAAGTCAATTCAATTATAACAAGTGTAATAAGGGACGAAAAAAGTGTTAATAAAGTGATATATAGTGAAGTTACATCGAGTGTTCATTCATTGCACCCAGTACCATGCCTGGAGAAAAAGAAAAGAGTGTCATAGCTCAACGCAAAGTAATAATTTATTAAAAATACAGCACCACATTAGACATATTGACTTTTGTACTGTATTACACTCTTTATGTATGTTTTGGTGTTTCTCTTTCCAATCCATCTCTCAAGACTATTCGAGGTCAACTTCAGAAAATCTGTTGCATCAATAACCTATCATTTGTTCTGGTGCTGTTTTTATAATTAATCGTCGGTGATGGTGATGAGCTTTTGACTCTTTCGTTATCTTGGGTCGTGGTACTGGATGGAATGAACATACACTCGGGGTTAACTTTAGTGAAGTATTTTATTTGCACCTTCTTGTTCACAATATTTAAATCGTATCACAGTAGCAAGTCTTTTATTTCAGTAGATCGACTTCCCTAGCATCGCCAAGATTTAATGTCTGAAAATTTAGCGATATTTCGCTAAATGTGTTTTCTATCACTTAACACTTCATCTATTTTACGTCCTTTCATTTAATTGCACACTTCGTATTAACTAACTTGTTAAAGTTAGCCAACGTTTCACTTATTTTACTCAAACTAACAGTCTCCAAACACTTAGCAATTTTACTTTCACTATTTTATAACGCACACACACAAAAATGCGTCCATCTATACCAAAGACCCGGACGCTATTATCAAATTCTTTTGGTTGCCAGTCTAGGATTCCGACTGCCATGTATACATCTGCGTATGCGTTCATCAAATAGTTCCCGCATTGTTAGGGAAGCTATCTTTAGCTATTCTCCCTTCTTTTAATATTGAACACATATAATTCTTTTATTTATACATATATATTAAAATTAAATATGGAAATATTTATGACGTCTTTAAACAAACTTAATTGTTTGTAACAATGAACATTAGTAACACGTTTTCGTCATTCAACCAACTCGTACCAACACCAAAAACAAATTACACTCTTAACAAATATTGAAATAAACAATTTTCTTTTGGGATCTTACAATATCCTGTCTCACATGCCCCTTGTTTTGTTTTTCAAGTTGTCACCTACATTTACAATCTTGAAACACAAGACAGCACTTCTCCCTATTCCTCTAATACTAAATATTTTGTACAATACCCTTTTTTCTTTACAGTCTTTTTTGCTGTATGTTTTTGTCTTTTGTTTTGGCATGACACAGCATGTCTTTATAAATTTTACATATTCCGTTACCACACAACACAACACCAAGAATATTCCTAAGTTTTTACATTTGACATTGACACAAATATTATTTAAGTGTATTATGGTTTATTCTGTGCCTTTTGACTTATGTTCTTTGTTATGAGGAGAGAAAAACAGGATACAAATCTTGAGCTAATGATAGAGATCATATTTATGGCAATTTTATTCAGTTCTTTGTCCTCTGTCTTGCAAGTTTATTATGTATAGGCAGGTCATTGAGTCAATTCTTAAACTCTGATGTTGCTAATGATGCTATTGTGACATTGGGTTCTTACTCACTATTTTAGTTTGGCATTTCTTCAAGCTTAACATTGGCTATATCCATCTTAATTCTTGGGCATTGCTTTTCTGACTATGGTTTTTCTTACTTCACTAATTGTCACCTCTTTTTCTCTTATCTCTATAACAGAAAACTTCTATATTTATAATTATTCTGCAACTATATTATTTTTCTTCTTAATTCACCCTCGACACCCTTGTGTCAAAAATATTTTCTCTTTGTCATCACAATTGCTTCCTTTTTATTTTTGTGCCTGATATCCTTATGTCAAAAACACTTTTTTTTTTATCGTTGTTATAATTCACTTCTCTAATGACAATCAGTATTCTTAGCTGTTTTTGTTGACAATGCTCTTGGTGGTCATTATAGCCAATGACTATGTTGATTTTCTTTCCTGTAATATTTTCCAACCTGTATATAATTTTCTATAAGAAACCCATTAAAAATTATTATTTTTCATCATCTCTACTGTTCCTGTCTTACATGTTTGTTGGCAAAGACTATTTGGTCCTTTCTTTGTGTGGTTTTAATTTGTTTTTATGGTATCTTCCTACCAACTTGCCATTTGTATTCTGTAGCTCATATGTATGGTCGCCCAGCTGTTTTGTTATGACCAGCGGTCCAGTATACAGTAGTTCCATTTTCCCAGATCTTTTTTCAGATGCCTTGGATGCTTTGTGCCTTCTTAGGAGCACATTTTCTCTAATTTGTGGGGACCATTTCCTGATGAACCTTTTTACTTTATTTCTCCCTTTTTCTGCTTTTTGCTGCAACCTCCTGAATGCCAATTGACATTTTTCCTTTTCTGTCAATTCCCTATGGGCACCCATCGTAGTGTCGATGTCAATTGTCAATCGCTTAGGTTTTGTGTTGGTCATCAATTCGATTGGGGCAAACTTGGTCGTGGGGTTCACTGAATTATTGATCACCTCCTCCATGTAGCTGCATTTTTCCGTCCAGGAAGTGTGGTTTCTGTGGCAAAGTAGGCGGAAATATATAGATATATCCCTCATCGTCCTTTTTGTTGGATTTCCTTGAGGATATTATGCCGATGAGTAATATAACTTTATTCCCAATATACTAACCAACCAATACCCCATTGAATATGAAATAGAAAAAGCGGCTCTTATTCAACACGAAAAGTTGATCAGACTCCCATTCAATACATGGCACAAGAGAAATTTTACACATACACTGAAGACTTAGGAGAGCTTTCTTTCCAAAATTCAAGACAACAAGAAAAATGTACACCTTCCTAATTCAAAGGAAAACTTCATATCTAAAGTTAATCCATCACATACATTAGACATCACATATTATTTACACCTGACAGAAGAAGTTAAGAAAAGTGATACTCCAACTATTGTTCTAAAATTATTGGCATTAGAGACAATCCATACTAGATTCCCAGAACATGAGTGGCTCCATATTTATACTGATGGATCATTGATATTGTGACCGCGCCCGCCGCATCTAATTGCCGACAACAGCAGTGTCACCCATCGCATTCTTGTCGGCACTACCGCAAAGGAGCCGAAGGAAAGAGATAGAGAATGACCGCATTGTTGGGGCGCTTGCCGAAAGAGAGAAAAGGATAGAGGCTACTGGAATCTTCTACTTTGTATCTCACCGCAATAAGTGAACGTTCCTGAAGCTTCCAGAATAGTGCCTGGGAGATATAAATAGCGGTAAAGTGTGAGAAGAGGCAGTCAGACGTATGTGAAGCGTTGAGTAGTCGTGCCGACGGAGACGGACAGACGATGTGAAGAGTCGTGCCGACGGAGTTAGTTCTTTGTGTTACGAGTTCGGAGCCGTGCTGTTGGAGAATCGGAAAAGACTTTGTTGTTGTTGCAACGAGTGTACAAAGTTACTGTTTACGGAAATAAAAGTGTTTCTTTATCTCGACTACATCTGTCTTCTTTACTTTACACCCACACAAAAAGTCACAATATCAAACCAAGATGGAGCAGGTGCTGGAGTCACATGTCACCTCTTTTCCTATTACAAATCTTTAAGTTATGGAACTACTAACTTTGATGGAGAAATTGAAGCAATTCGAATGGCCCTACAAAATCTTTTGTACAGAATTTCACATTTTCAGCAAGCAGTTATTCTGTCAGATTCCAGGGCAGCAATTATAGCAATTACTTCCAAGTTGTCACCAAAAAACTAAACTATTATAGAATGTTGGAAGATGCTTAGCCATCTAACAGCACTTCAAAAACACCTAGTCTTCCAATGGATACCGGCTCACTGTGGACTGAGTGGTAATGAGATAGCTGATTTTCTTGCAAAAAGGGGTACCAGCGGTGTACAAAAATCTATAGTTAATCTACCATTTTATGCAGCTAAAAGATTAGTCAACTCTGAATTCAAAAAAATTATTGCAAAATATTACTATGAAAAATCAAAGAATAAAAGATGGAAACTACCAAACATTCAAACAGTGATTCCTGAGTATCCTCGGAAAACAGCAGTTGCAACCTTCAGGTTGATTACAGGACATGATTGTCTGGCAAAACATTTAAACAGAATTGGGATATATTCTTCACCACTCTGTCCTCGATGTGATCTGCAAGAGGAAATGGATCGAGACCACCTTCAAATATGCCCGGCCACTTCTAGTGCCCCATCCATCAGTGAAAAATATTGGAGAGCAAGAGGATTAATGACTTCATTGTCAGAAATTCAGCATTAGCTAACAACAACAACAACTTTATTCCCAATGTTCGTAAGGTGTCCTGGAACACTTTACTCTTATGCATTGTTGCATTATCAGAGAGAATCACTTTTATATTCCCATATTTTGGAATATAATCTTTAATGATTATGTTATGGCAGGTCCTACTTTTGATGTTCCTGATGGAGTATATTTTAGTAAATTTTGTAAAAACATCAAACATGACAAAGATATATCTGTTTCCATCTTTCCCTCTTGGTAGCTCGCCATGTTCATCGATGCATACCAATGCATTGTTCTCATCTCTCAAGATGGATTGTGGAACGATATCATGTCTTACATTAATTGCCTTGGCCTTCTGACATAGGTCGCATGAGGAAATTAACTTCCTGACTTTCTTGCCTAGATGTTTAATATATAGTACTTCTTCAATTGCAAGCTGCAAGCATCGAGTGATAGAATGCCAAAATAACCCTGTCCTGTAAGGAATTTGGTACCATCACTTTCCACTTGCTTACGTCACGGCCATGTAATTTGAACAAGATGTTTCTAAATTTCCCTATCTTGGCTTCCAATTTTGGTACCATTTCTGGAGCCTTGTCGAATAGCCTGTTCAATTCTTCTTGCTGTAGCTTCGCCATGTTTTTGAAGTCTTGTAAAATTTCGTTGCTTTTATTATTATTTATTTGCATAATTTTGATTTCATGGTGTGGGTTAGATATTGTCTCGGGTATGTGACTTTCTGATTTTATCCTGGACAATAAGTCACTAAAGATGTTCTCCTTGCCTGGGATATGTCTGACCTCTATGTCATGCGACGTTTCGTGTATGTACCTCGAGATTTTGGAGTTGGTTAGCTTGCATTTTTGGATGAAGGACAGGCTTACGTGGTCAGTATATATAATGATTTTATAGTGGTAGATATATTGCCTAAACTTTTGTAACGCAAAATGGATTGCACCTATCTCTAATTCCGTTATACAGGCATTGGCTTCTATCTTGGTTAGAAATCTAGAAGCTGTGGCAATTACATGTTTATTGCCATCTGCATCTTCTTGTGCTAATATTGCTCCATACGAGTGCGCACTAGCATCAGTATATATTAGAAAAGGTGACTTTGGATCTGGTCGTTCCAGGAGAATACTATGCTTAAAAAGTTCTTTGATTTTCTCAAAGTTACCTGGTGTTCGGCATTCCATTCCCACTTAGTGTCCTTTCTCAACAGTTCCCTAAGGGGTACTAATTCCTTAGCGTAGTTAATCACAAATTTTGACTGGTACTGTAGAATGCCCAGAAACCTTCTTAACTGTTTCAAGTTACGTGGGGGTGGTATACACTCTATGGCCTTGACTCTCTCTGGACTAGGTTGTATACCATCAGGTGTAATGATGTGGCCTAGAAATTCTGCCTCTTTAACAAAGAATTCACACTTCTCCAAGTTCAAAGTCATGTTGCTTTCCTGAAACTTGCATAACACATAATCTATGTGATGCAAGTGTGACTCGGGATCCTTGCTGTATACCAGAAAATCGTCAACATATTGCGTCACAAAAGCCTCAATAGTGTCCCCAAAAACTTTGTCAAGCGCCCTCAGTAGTGCACTGCTACTGGTTGATAATCCAAAGGCGCACTTCAAAAATTGGTATACCTTTCCCTTGTGCAAGAAGCAGGTATATTTCCCGACGTCTTGGTGAAGAGGAATTTGCCAGAATGATGCTGTCAGGTCAAGGCTGGTAAAATGTTGACCTCACTTCAATTTCGATATCAGTTGGTCTACCCCCTCAGGCCTGCAATGATCTGGCAAGGTATGCGCATGTATTTTCCTTGCGTCAATGGTCATCCTCAATTTGCCTTCTTTCTTGTGGACCCATACCACTGGATTCACATAACATGAGTCCGACGATTCTATGATTCCATCTCCTAACATTTTCTGGATCACTCGGTCGGCGTCCTCCCTGATGGAGTTGGGGATGGGCCAGGATTTATGCGAATAGGGGGTGATATCTTTAACTTTAAAAGTATGTACATACTTATTACATGTACCTGGCTTCTTGTTAAAAACTTTCCTGTTTTTAATTAATATCTTTCTAAGATGGTTCCTTTCCTCTTCGGAGATGTCATGTGCTCCCCGGACCTTCTCCTCAACCAGCTATGACGTCGGTTCTTCTTCATCTGTTGGTAGTGGTTCAGGTTGGGAGTTGTTCAAGGTGGCGTATTCGTCTTCTGTGCAGATCCAATGGTTGCAAACATTAGTATTCTCCTCGCTCGTCCAAGCTGTTTTCTTCTTACCTATCCTTAGGTCTACCAACCTATTCTCGTGGACATTGATGTTCTCCACAAAAAACTCCTCATCCGGATGGATCCCTGTCTGATCTGGTTCCTCCTGGCATGTTTCCTCCTCCAGGAATTTCGCGGTGCACTCCGAGGTTCCCTCCTTGATGACAAATTCATGTAAGTCACAATCGATCACCGACCTCCAAAGATTAAGCAAATCACTGCCAATGATTAGGGTAGCTGTTAGGCTAGGTATTACCAGGACGATAAAATCGAACTTCCAGCTCCCAGTTTCTATTACCAGCCTTACCTAGTATTTAACATCTTCCTGTTTCTTTCCAATCGCTGTGCTGCAATATACTCCACACACAGGCAAGAATTCAGCATTTCTCTTTGTTATTAATTCCTGGAACAGCTGTTCGTCACATACTGATGTGCTGGCTCCTGTATCAATCATTGCTGGCATTGAGCCTAATCATTGGTGGATTAGTTATTTCCTTCCTTTCGCTTGCCTGTCTCCTTAAGGTACATGTGCAATGTTGGCCAATATTGCCCCTACTGCCACACAGGTCAACTTCCGGGACACAAAGTTGACTTGTACTTAGTTTTCCTGGATGTTAGAGGTGATTGTTGTTTCTGTATTCTGTGGAGCATCGGTCCTCTTTGGCACATTTTCATCCTGTTCCTGTTGTCTTATGTTGCCGGTGTTCCATTGCTTTCTGCCCCTTTGGCGTGAACCCCTATTGTATGACAACCTTTGGCTGTTTAAGTATTCCCTACAGAATATTATGTGATTCACTTGATGGGTACAGTCTCCTGGTCTCCCCCGATCATACCTATGTGTTCGGTATCTCGATTCACCCCTTGGTATCGTGTCGTGGTACCGCTGTCTCGTGTTCTCCATCCTTTCGCCATGATTGTGTGGTTGTGGGAAATGGTGTGCCCCTCTCCCCCTGTTGTGGGTGCTCCTAGTATTTCTATCTTCTCTCTCATTCTGGTTGTGTGTAGTCGTACTCCTGTTTAAGATAGGTGAGTTTGGGTGACCGTTCCTATGTCTGTGCTCATTAGGCCGACCATTTTGCGTTTCGAAGGCTGTTAGTAATTCTATCATGTCTGCAAAATCTACTGGCCTCGCAACAATTAACCCTGTTCTCACTGTGTCTGGGAAATGTCTTGTTATGCTGGTAATTAACTCTGCTTCCGACAGGTTAGGGTCTAATAGCTTCCCTTTGTTGGCTACTTTCATAAACCACCTAGGCGGCCCGGGTTCGATTCCAGGGACCCGCATGTGGTATTCGTGGTGGACGAAGCGGCGTCAGGGCGGGTTTTCTCTGGGTGCTCCGGTTTTCCCCACCATCTCATTCCACCGGTGCTCCATCTTCATTCCATGTATCATCAGTGTCACCGCCTGCGGTGCCGTAGTAGTAAAAGCGGGCATTAAACACTACAACATACTTTCATAAAATAATCGACTAGCGATAACCCTTTGGTCGGATCATATCTACCTGTCGCTAGCTCTACACTAGTCTGGTTTTGCTTAGCTGGGCCCCAATACCTTGATAGGAATAGATTTCTGAATGAGCTATACAATTCATGACCAGCTAGTGTTAACCTAAGCCATTCTAATGCCTTGTTTTTAAGCTCTTCTTAACTGTCATCATCCTAAGCTCATTTGGTATCCTTTTCACTTTAAAATACTCTTCCATCTCTTTAACAAAGAGTTTTGGATCGTCTCCCTTCTCCTCGTCAAATGTAGGTGGTGTGATTTCATGTAGTATGCTGTTGGTGTAGCATGTGTTGTGTGTTGTGTCATTGTTTAATTATGAATCTCTTTCTCTGTATGGTGAGTCAACATTTTGTACATCATTCAAATAACACTCATCTTGTACATTACTTAAATCTAAATCATCATTTTGCCTTTGTAGTGCATTCACAACATCATTTACATTAGCCAAACTTTCTTTTCCTTTTCTCATTTCTTCACAAATTGATTTTAAATCATTCTTTATTTCTAAGTGACTTTGTTTCATATCATTTATAGTATCTTGTTGTGATTGTACTACATCAGCCATAGTCTTAATTTTAGGAATGACAATTTGTTCTACAGTTTCATTAATAATTCCTTTCTTCACTACCTCAATTTCTTTCCTTAATTCCTCAGTTATTTCTGCTTTTACATTTGTAATCTTACAGTCTACACTTGCATTACGTTCTGTTATTTCATCTCTACATCCACCAATTTCTCCTTCTAATACAATCTTATTTTCTCTCATTTCTGATTCAATTTTTCCCATCCTATCTCCTATGATTTCTATCCTAGCTTCTAAGGCTTCCTTTGTCTCATTTAAGTTTTTATGTACTAATTTTAAATTAGTTTCCATTACTTTCATATTTTCTTTACACTCCTGTCTTCCTAATTCTATTTTCTGTTCTAAGTTCTGTCTTCCTAATTCTATTTTCTGTTCTAAGTCCTGTCTTACTTCCTCCATTTTCTGACCTATCTCTTCCCTATTCTGTTCCATTTTCTGACCTATTTCTTTTTTATTATGTTCTAAGTCCTGTCTTATCTCTTTTTTATTATGTTCTAAGTCCTGTCTTACTCCTTGTATTTTCTGACCTAAACTTTGTTCTCATTTTTCAAACATGATCATTAGTAACCTTTGGCCTTTTCCTATTACTATCTCTTCCTCACTTTTTGCTTCTATCTGATAACTAGGCCTATCTGCCCCTTCCCTAATTCCTGTTCCTACCTTTCTCTCTTTTTGCGACATTCTCGTTTTTTTATTCAGTTCACTTTGGCTTAAAAGTCCTACTATTTTGCCACTTCGCAGTAACATAAAAATGAAATGAATATAAAATAAAAATTTTTGGTCTTACTTTTGCTCGTTGATTGGTCTCGTTACGTGCATCCCCTGGGTGGTTGACTTCGCTAGACGATCTCTGATGTTTTCCCACGTGGATTATCCGTTCATCGGCGTTTTTAGGCACTTGCTTCGCTGGATTCCAATTTGGTGACGTCTCCGAAGTTGTAAATCTCAAAGGATTGTCTAATGGCGTCTTCTTCCTTTTTGGCGCAAAGATTTGGCGTCACTTGGTATTTCACGTAAGTTCATTTCCGTAGATTTCCATTCCACCCGAAATTCGTGCCCCGCGTTGGGCGCCATTTGGTGCTGTTTTTATAATTAATCGTCGGTGATGGTGATGAGCTTTTGACTCTTTCGTTATCTCGGGTCGTGGTACTGGATGGAATGAACATACACTCGGGGTTAACTTTAGTGAAATATTTTATTTGCACCTTCTTGTTCACAATATTTAAATCGTATCACAGTAGCAAGTCTTTTATTTCAGTGGATCGACTTCACTAGCATCGCCGAGATTTAATGTCTGAAAATTTAGCGATATGTCGCTAAATGTATTTTCTATCACTTTACACTTCGTCTATTTTACGTCCTTTCATTTAATTGCACACTTCGTATTAACTAACTTGTTAAAATTAGCCAACGTTTCACTTATTTTACTCAAACTAACAGTCTCCAAACACTTAGCAATTTTACTTTCACTATTTTATGACGCACACACACAAAAATGCGTCCATCTATACCAAAGACCCGGACGCTATTATCAAATTCTTTTGGTTGCCAGTCTAGGATTCCGACTGCCATGTGTACATCCGCGTATGCATTCATCAAATAGTTCCCGCATTGTTAGGGAAGCGATCTTTAGCTATTCTCCCTTTGCTTTTAATATTGAACACATATAATTCTTTTATTTATACATATATATTAAAATTAAATATGGAAATATTTATGACATCTTTAAACAAACTTAATTGTTTGTAACAATGAACATTAGTAACACGTTTTCGTCATTCAATCAACTCGTACCAACACCAAAAACAAATTACACTCTTAACAAATATTCACATAAACGATTTTCTTTTGGGGTCTTACAATATCCTGTCTCAGTTCTAATATATTTATGATGACATCACTGTCCCCGACTGCCTTCATATCTCTGTTGATGCGTAAAAAACCAGCATGCTTATTTGACCTTGATTTTGAACTCTGTGAACTTTACCTTGAATTGTCTTTGACCTACTTTTCAGGAAAGCAACAAAATTTGGCATTATTTATTTATGCCAACAGCTTACTGCTGGTGTTTTTTAAACACACAAGCTAGGGGCAATGTTTTAGAGGTTGAATCAGAAACTGAAAAATTCAATGCCATAGCCGGAATTTGAGCCACGGATCTTCCGCTTATCGAGCGGCTGCTCTAACCATTAAGCTACCATGGCCAACTTGCCAGTACGACATTAAATTCCCAGCTGATTCGTACTTTTTCCCGGTTAACCTCAAGGGAATCTCACATCAGAGATAAATTCCCCAAGGGCGACTTACAATTGTAAGTACTTTATGTCCCTGGTTTAAGTAACCTTTAGATGGTAATTATTATTTATTTATGCCAACATCTTAATGCTGGTGTTTTTTAACCCTTTCAGTCCCAGTGTGTATTATAAGAAACATAGGCTTTTTTGTCTATTTGTAATACTTTTAATGGTTTTTCCTGCTATATTCTTGTTATATTGTTCGTCACCAATTAAATATATGTATTTGAGATGTTCTGGATTGTAGAAAATTATTTTTTTACAATTTACATTGTAGTGTTTTTTCTTCTCCAATGTAAGAAAAGAAGCAAAATCCATGCAACCGCAGGCAAATGATACCCCGTCATCATCCAGGCGTGCCATCACACCGATTATTTTACATGGGCCCTCCCCGTTCTTTACCACAGGTACATTTGACTGCGGTTGCTGAGACTAGAACTCACGACCTCGGGCTTTGAGTGCGTGGCCAGTGCACTACGTGTTGTCTTAATGATCATGGCTATTCAAGCCAGCAGGCTGAAGGTGTTCCAGACCGCCTAATCTAAACCAGTTTCAAATTAGAGGAAGAACGGCTTAAGGAGCAAAATAATTCGGGACTGAAAGGGTTAAACACATAAGCCATGGCTGCACCGTGGCCGAGCAGTTAGCGCGCTCGCCTACCACCTAAGCGGCCCGAGTTCAATCCCAGGGACCCGCATGTGGTATTCGTGGTGGACGAAGCGGCGTCAGGGTGGGTTTTCTCCGGGTACTCCAGTTTCCCCCGCCATCTCATTCCATGTATCATCAGTGTCACCGCCTGCGGTGCCGTAGTAGTAAAAGCGGGCGTTAAACACTACAAAACAACAACATAAGCCGTGTGTGGGAAATGTTTAAGAGGTTGAATCAGAATCATTTTTACAGTTTTCTTTCTTTATGTCCTTTCTACATTTTACACACTTCAATTTCTTTATATTTCTATTATTTCTGACTGTACTCCTACTCACTTTTTTGTCCTTTATGTCACATTTCTGAACTAATTGCATGCATTTCCCTATTTCTCTGACTTTCTGATTCTTGCATTCCATAATTGCTTGGTACATTTCTACTACATTCTCCTAATTCAATTACATTTCTACTACTTTCCGGTACATTATTGCAATTTTCACTGTTTTGTATTTCCATATTTTCCTGCAAATCTTGGCCTATTATTTTTCCGTTTCTTAAGTTCATAAGTTTACTTATAAGTTTTTACTTTACCTTGCATTCTGCTGCACTAGATTTCCTCTGTTGTTATTCCTTGGTTCAATGTTAGTTGATTCCTTGAAGTCCTGGTCATCTTTCTTCTTCAAAGCTCCACATTGTGGTCCCAATATGATGCAACTTTTCTTCTCCGTAGATTCTAAAAACTCTGCTCTTGGTTTCTGGCGTTAGTCGACTCTTGAAGTTCTTTCTGCATCCTTACCACAGCTGCTACAGTAGAACTAATGAGCTTTATCCTCAGGGTTTGCATGGGTTGGTTGAAAAATGACACAGGAACAGATATTTTCATTGGTTTTAATACTTGAAACAACTCAATGACATAAATGGAAATATGCCGACCGTTGGTTAACACAGAAACTTTAGCTTTTTATGCACACTAATTGTTGGCCTGATCATCACTCGTGCCCAACAGCCAAGTTCCAAGCATCTTCCAGTCAAAATTTTAAAAGAAAACTGTTATCTGAACATGTCAAACTGCCGAAGTCAAATGAGTGTGCGTCGGCCGCTGGTGTCAAATGAATCTCCATATAACCTTGAGGAGTAAATTTTACAGCCAGTTGGATTCTCAGAGAATTTTCTGTTTAAAGAGACCACATAAATCAGAATGGCCAATCCCAAAAAAGCATATGTTTCATTATCTTGAAAAGACAAGCAGATTAACTTAAAAAATCGGTCTGATATCAAATACTATTTCATTAGCCATTGTTTTCCAATTTTCCCAAACTATTGGTGTTTAAGTAAGCTATCGATTTGTGCCGTTTTAGTGTAGTTGAGTTTTAAGATTTCTTTGGAAATCGTATCATAAAGTCTACAAATAGCAGCTAACTGTCTGTTGTAATTAAATATCATACATTCATTTCTATGAAATAAAATTTGAGTTTCTTGTCTTAATCATTCCCTGCACTAAAAGATTTAAAAGGCTAGATTGAATGTCCAAAATTGTGATCCATCTCCATCATTAACTTTCTCAGATACTTGGAATGTTAAGCTTAGCAATATTATTTGTAGTGATCAGACTGTAGTTATAATCTGGCTGGAGAAATATTTGATAGTTCATAAAGAACATTTGTCACTACACATATGAACTAGTGCTGCAGACTCAACTTTTCCTTCTTTCTTTTGCTGCACCATTTCTATTTCCTCAGGCAACTTTTTATCATCATTGTTGTTTGGATTCCATATCTCTTGAAACAGTCAAATTTTAATACAAATAGATATGACTAAAATTTGTAGAGGTTCTGTTACCCATAACCATTAGATTATACTTATCCAGTAAACCAGCAATTAGTAGGTATTGCTTTCATCCATTCATCACTAACCTACTGCCAATGGCTTTGGTAATGTAATCCTATGAATTATTTTCCTATAATCAGTCCCATTAGAAGATTTACACATATGGTTAAACCAGTGTCTTCAAAAGCTTGACACAGAAATTTCTTGCTTTGAATGTTACTTTTGCCTATGAGGACAACATTTACAGCATCAGCTATCAAGACTTTTCAAAAAAACCTTCAGGTCTTTTCTTTCTCTTCATCTTTTACAATTACATATTTCCACAACTCTTCATGCTTTGAAGTTTTTATGGTTGATTTGGTGTTATGAAATGTTCAATTTCTGTGGATAAGTCATTATGAGAATAATAAGAAATCAGAGGGCAGAAATTAACAGAAATATGAAACCTAAGCTTTGGGTTGCACCTCTGCTTGCTGTGACATGCTGTAAATTTCATTCAATAAAAATTATACAGGATGTAAGTTCATCAAGATCAGAATGATAGACCACTGGGACATAAAGTACTTACAATTGTAAGTCGCCTTTGGGGTACTTATCTCTGATGTGAGGTTCTCTAATGGTCTACTGGAACAATATGAATCGGTTGGCGAATTTAATATCATTCTGGCAAGTTGCCATGGTAGCTCAGTGGTTAGAGCAGCCGCACACGAAGCAGAAGATCCGTGGCTCAAATCCTGGCTATGGCATGGAATTTTTCAGTCCTGATTCTACCTCTCAAACATTGCCCACACATGACTTGTATGTTTAAGCGCAACAGTACGTAGACTGGTTGGCATAAAATAACAATTATTATCTAAAGGGTATTCAATTAAACCTGGGACATAAAGTACAAGGAAACCATTGCTGTCCTTAGAAAACAACTGGAATTTGACAAAAAGGAAATTACAAGACGCTTGCTTATTCCTTCAGAAAATTCAGAGTGTAAATCGTCATATTCTAAGGTGCCTTCGAGACAAAATCTCAGGAAGAAACAGCGTTTCTCTGCTGATGACCAGCATGATGTTAGATTAGTGTTCTTGAAACTGTTGATCAGTCCTGAAATCCTCCTGTGCAGGTCTTAGATGAAGATTGCACTGAAAGCAAGGTTGTGTTGCTAGAGAATAACCAGGAGAGGAATAGCATCCCTGTTAAAAGAGGATTTGGAAAACAACTATGATGTAGACATAGTTAAACCCTTCATTGGATATATAGTAGTAATAAGTATCCAGATAGTATATCATGAAAGTATTATCTTTGTTAACCCTCTGTTAGGCATATACCCTGGTAGAACGCCATTTAGTTGCACGGTGCCTAACAGGCCCTCACTATATTTTTGTGCTTATGTGCTTGCATTTATTTTTTTTAATTGTATTTTTCCTTCAGTCCCATGTTTAGCTTCATTTAGCTTAAATATACATGGTTTTTATTAGCATTATCTTACTAGATAGATCAAAGATAAATAAAACATAGTATGAGAACACTATACATTATAATTTGTACTACACTACATGGAAAGATGATAAATTGCGATGTTCAGGTATACAACTCGTAATTTGAAGTGTACTGTCAACAACAACAACAACAACAATAATAATAATAATAATAATAATAATAAACAATCTTTAACAGGCATATGCTGTTTCCTACAAAATATATGCTATTAGGACATAGGGATGCAGTAAATGGGGATGCTCAAAAAGTACCTTAAACACAACATACAAGACATATATAAAACCAGTACTGCAATATGGAGGAGAGGCTCTAAATAACAGCTACCAAATCTAAATTAAATGAAATTGAGAAGGTGCAAAATCAAGCGCTGAGGATAATTACAGGAGGAGTTAAAACTACACCAATCACTGCAATGCAAATAACCACAGAAAATCTGTCCATATATAGTGAAAGAGAAAAGCAAGCACTAATTTTATATGAAAAACTACAGAGAGTCCGTTTTACACCCACTAGAATAGACTAAAAATAAATACAAAAAACCGCAAAACTCAAGAAAATTACATGCAAAAAATAAATAACATACAGAAGAAGTATAATATACAAACAAATAATAAAATTGAAAAATAGCACTCCCAAGATGCCCTCTCTGTCAAACAGAAATTAACCTTGAAGATCAACTAATTCAAAATATCACAACTAGGAAAGATTATGATTCAATACAATTGAAATTATTAGTACTGGAAACAGTTCATACACGATACCCAGAACAAGAATGGTAACATATTTACACAGATGGTTCTCTCATGGAGAAAAATGGAAATGCTAGAGCTGGTACACATTGTAAACTGTTCAGTCTATATCTATAGTACCAAATACAACAAACTTTGATGGGGAGATTAGAGCTCTGCACAGCCTCAGGCCTAGACCGGCGCCAGGTTCGGGCCTAATCTAAAAAATGCTTATCGGCCTCGAGCTTGAAAATTAAGGGAATAAACAACTGAAAATGGATTTTTAAAATTTTTCAGCCGAGTTAGCTGAAAATTTATTTTCAATGCTGTCTTATACCAGCATTAGAGGGTTTTAAATTTTAGTGTGATATATCCTTCAGTTTCCGAGTTACGAAATGTTGAATCTGGAATTTATAATGCTATGCCAAATGCTCTGTACGATAAAATTTAAAGAAAATACCTAATTTTAAGGTTCTATTATATTTATCTGATTATAATGTACAAATCTGTCATACAAATTTGTTTTATTAGCCTCAGCTCAAAAAGCAATAATTTTTAAATTTTGTCGCTTGAAATTTCTAGTATAAAGTTTCATAAGCTGTACGTTTCTTTAGTAACTCAAAACCATTCAAAAGAAAAAAAGTATATGACAGATTCACTTGTTTGTGTTTTGGGAATGATACGAAGAATTGCATGAAAACTGCATTATGTGACATTTTCAAAAAGTGAATATGGTGACAAAATAATTTTCAAAATCCTTAAATTTTAAAATGAAAAACATTGTTATTCTGTATTTTTAGGGTACATTATGCAGCTGCAAGTATTTGTAATATAAAAACTCGAAACACATTTTGAATTTAAGGTCCCTAGTATTTTTAAAGTCATGGAATACAAATGTAAAGTTTTGCGAGATTTGTACTAAATTTCAGTGGTACATTCACTTAGGAGGCAAAAAATAATGTATCATTTCTTGGTCACCAATGTTGAAATGCCGAGAATAATACAATTACTGCAGCATTTCTTTACTAGGAATTCTAAATGATTATTCTGCTGACCCGTTTCAAATGCTGCTACTGATGTTAGTCAAAGCACAGAATGAGAGGTTTTGCAACTATATTTCTCACTACTCGGCTGCAATTCAATCCGTTCACTCACTCCACGTATAAAATCTTACACTCTTATCTCGAACCCAAGCATTGATTGATTCTTCTATACTGCTAGTGATGCATGTCTCCTCCTGCTTTGTAAAGCATAAACACAGCATCAATGTTTATACTGATACAATTACAGTTTGTTTAGTGGCTGACGCAGTAGTAATGTTACTGCAACATTCTTACTCAGCATTTCTCCAAATTGAAACGTTTATTTTATTATTATTATGGTATAAATCACTACATATGTCATGCATCAGACATCAGGGTCATTGCCCATCAATCAGCATCTCCAAATTGCAACATACAAGTTGTGACACTTTCGTTTTTCATACTTGTCCTTCTGTCTGTTACAACCAAGTTATATCTAGAAAAGAGTATCTCATCAGCACTTGATAGTGGTAACCAAAGACAATGAAGGGACTTTTAGAAACGGTGGTAACATTCACCTTTTGCTGTGAGTGCTAGGAGTGCTGTTGCTATATCAAATTTGTTGCTATGGCCCAACTGTTCAACAATGGCACAAATGTAGCCTCACAGATTGCATTGTTGGGAAGCTTTCTTTGTCTCTGCCAATAATATTTATTTAGTAATATTGTTAGAACTGGTGCTTGGTTGACCACCTGCTTCCAGGTCTTCACTCTGGTCCAGAGGTCCCTCTGCTCCCCGACAGGTGTCTGACCCTAGGCACTGGCTTATAAGTCCTACGTAAGGGGAGAGTAATCAGGGAAAGAAGAAGAAGTATTATTAGAAGCTGATCTCAAAAGAAACCGTGCTATTGAATTCGTAAGAATTGAAAGTTATATGTATTATATTACCGCATAAAACAAAGCAATTATGATCATAGTTTCAGTAATATTATTAATTAATTATGTTTATTAGAGACTCTAGAAACCATACAATATAATATTGTAGCAACACTGGCACTGCTTACATTTCAACTGCCTTCTAGATAGGAATTTTAAACTGGTGGTGTTACTCTGTTTACATTGTTAGCACACCTTAAATGCAAGCATTTTGGAACTGGTGATATTTTCTTTACGGGACTGTACCTCCGAAACCCTACCTACTTGTGACATATATAACTCTTCTCACCGAATGCACTCATATCGTGACTGACTAGCATGTCATTCTTCTGACTTCTATACAGTTCATATTTCCTTTCTAGTAAATGCATGGTGATAGTTCAACTAAACAGTATGAGAGTTTATCCGATCGTACACGTGTGCATATACAAATACGTGAGTTATTTCGCTGGTAATTAACCAGTGCACAGAACAAAATGAGCACTGAAGAAATCAGGGCTAGATTGCAAAGAGGGGAGTATGTCTTAATGGAAATTACACGTGGTGAAAGTGACATTTGGAAGAAGTTTCAAGAAATACAAAAATGTGACAGTCACGAAAAAATTGGTGCAGTTCAGTATAGGAAGTGCCCTGCTATCTTAAGCTGCTCCCTGCTTCAAAGACAGGAAGTTCTCATTTAAACTGACATTCGTGTAAAACTTCCACTGGGCAAACTAAAATTCAGAGCCTTTTTATGCAGTCTCAGTCTCGGCTTCCTCAAACGTCTAAAGATGAAGTAACTTAAGCATGTGTTTCTCTTTGTTGCAAAGACTTAAGACCTTTCGATATTGTAAAAGTTGCAGGATTCCTGGCGTACTCTCAAATTTTGATTAACATTGGTGCTAAATATGTGAATGTGAAGGACTTGCTGCCCCATCCTACTACAGTATCTTGCAGCGCAGTGAAAGAAGCTGAAATGTTGCAAAAATCACTCATTCCTACAGTACAAATTTCTGTTGCACCAAGCTCGGTTTCGACTTTACCGGCGCTTAACCGTGGTAAAATGTTTACCACTAATTGGGACCGGTTTTCAACGAAAATCTCGGTAAAGAATCCAACATGGACTTAACAATTATATGTTGCACCTGCAGTATCTCCATTGATTTGAACACAACGAAGAGAGAATATTAGAAGACAGGAGGAATCTGTTTGAAGAACTGAACGATGTTTCGTTTCGAACAAGATTCCATTTGAAAAAAGAAACGGTAACTTCAATTTTAGATGAAATTGGGCAACAACTCGAGTTTCCTACAGCAAGGAACTATCCAATATCGCCTAGAAATTGCTTCTTGCAGCACTGCGATTTTATGCGACTGGAACATTTCAAGGACCACCTCCGTAGTGCAGTTGGTAGCATGCTTGCCTCCAGGTTCTATCCCCGGTATCAGCATGGCGATTTCTCCCCCTCTGGGAGGTCTGGCACGGGGTGAACTCAGCCTCGTTAGGTCCCAGGGGGACCAATTGAGGAGCTACTTGATGTAGAAATAGCGGCCCCAGGTTGAGAAGACTACATAACTGGCCGGGAGGGCTCGGGATACTGACCTCATCCCACTCTCCAGTACTGCACCCCACCAATGATGCCTGTAGTGGGCAGAGGTGGGGGACGCAGTGGCTGGGCGGTAGGCATTGGCCCTTCATGGGCCGTTGCGCCAGGGTTTAGTTTTAGTTTAGTTTAGGAACATTTCAAGGGGTAATTGGTGACATGAGTGACAGACAGAACCACGGCATGTCGCATAATACACAGGCTTTCAGATGCCATTGCCTCGTTATCACCTCAGTACATAAAACTGCATAACCCACATCTGAGTCGTGAGGGCTAGCATTCTCTTTGTCTTTAATGGTAGTACCATCCATCTTTTTATTTTCTATTATGGACTAGTATTTATCCACTAAATTCAATAAGACTGAATTCTCATGAGCGTTAACATTCGGCACTCTAGAGTGTTTTGAGGGCTAATCGCCTATTTTCTTATTTTGGTCCATTGCGCAAATGAAATGCCGGTAAAACTTAGGTTATGGACACCACAAATGGACACCACTCACTAACAAACACAACAAACAAGTGAATGTCGAAAGTAATCACTGCCTTCTGAATACTACCGGAATTGCTTCGGAGGAGAAAAATAGCGAGAAAACCAGGCACTACGAAACTGTGGTATTCATACCATGGATTAGCAATGGTGCACAGCTTTTATCACTTTACCATGGTACTAGTTTAACCACTGTATCATATCAGGTCATCTTAACCGAGGTTAATGCACTCAGCCATTAGGAAGTGGTGAGATACACAAAACACACAGGACTAACACAACATTTGAAAACTACCCTTCACCAAGAAACTGAAACTAGATGGTACAGTAGGGTTCATATGTACAAGTCATTTGACGCAAATTACAATGATATTGAAAATATTCTAATAGAGCGACAAGAGGAAGAAAGAATGTCACATGTTCAGCAACATACACTAAAAATGCTTATAAACTTTCTAGAACCATTCAAGGAAGCTTCTCTCCAGCTAGAGGCCAACACATATCCCACATTGCCACTTGTTTTGTCACTAAGGTCCAGTTTATTGAGACACCTTTCACACAATGATCCCACTGATACAGATGATGCTGCAGTTGAAACATATTGCATTAAATCTGCTTGAGGATAAGTTTGTTGTTACCAGTTTCCATAAAATTGCTTGTTTTCTATGGCCTAATTTCCACCAATTGAGAATGCTTCAACACTCGGAGAAAGAAGATATAAAGACGGAAGTACATTCCTTAATACATAAGTTGAAAGCTGAAGAACAGAATTTGTCATCACAAGAACCATCTGCTTCAAAACAGACTATAATACCTAAACTTCCCGCCTCTGATTATAACTAATTTCTGTTTTGGCCAATTGCGGATAGCTTACAACAGATTGAGTACATTAATATTGTTTTAAGATCGTATATTGCCCCGATAAACCCTTAGAAACACACCAATAACCTTTTCTTCAAACTTAGAAAAAAAGGTTATTTGTAAGACTTTAAAGAGACAATAATATCATGATCTTAAAACAATATTAATGTACTAACGTTATTTATGCACGTACCCAACATTTGCAAGCGTAAGTACTTGGACGAAAATTGGATTTTAGCAAATATACAACATTATTATTATTATTATTATTATTATTATTATTTAATAATAATAATTATAATAATATAATAAGAATAAGAAGAAGAACAATAATAATAATAACATTGTCAATAACTGCAGGATAATTTTGTTTAAAAGAAAATTGCACAATCGGGCTCGGGCTTAGTTGATACTGGGCCGGGCCTGGGCAGGTCTAAGAAAGTCGGCCCGTTCAGACCTCTAGGGAAGATAGCAGCTATTAATACTAGCCTAAAACAACTGTTTAGTTATATTAATAAATTCAACAAAGCACCCATATTCAATGATTCAAAATCTGCCCTACAAGCGATAACAAATCAATACTCATATGATAGCGCTATAAATGAAATAAATCATTTGATAAAAATACTACAAAATCTAGGAAAACAAATAGCACTACAATGGATTCCAGCACGTGTAGGATTGGCTAGAAATGAACAAGCTGATATGCTAGCAAACAAAGGCACACAAATCAAACAGTCAAAAAACAATAGTTTATCTTTCCACTCCACCAGATTACATTAGTAATAAAATAAAATCATTTCAACAAGAAGAGTATAAGATCACAAGTATGGATAAAAAATGGAGCATCATCCCTAATTACCCATGAAGAAAATCAGTAGCAATGTTTCACTTGACTATTGGTCATGACTGTCTAGCTGCACACCTTCATAAGATAAATATATATAATACGCCACAGTGCACCCTCTGTAAACATCCAAATTCAATTATGGACAAGGAACACTTACTAATATGCCAAGCAATTCCAAAAATAGAAGGAGATCTTCACGCGCAATTAACATCTTATTACTGGGATGCCAGACAGTGAATGGATGAAGTCCAAAATCCAGAGCATTAGCAAACAACAACAACAGGACATAGATTGCTTTCATCCTCTTCTTCATGATCTGTTTATGAATCTAGAGATCTCATTTGCAATCTTCAGAATTGGAATCATCCGATTCATACAAATTGTCACTCACAGATAAGACATCATCACAAGGCAGTGATGCATTTCTTCCAAATTCTTGGAATTTTGTAAATCATTGCTTTTATTCCTATTTTTGAGAAGTATTAACACCTACTTGCAATCACAAAGATATATTGCACAAACAATGAGGAAAAACACGTCAGTAATATGTAATGAGCAGGGAGCGGGGTTTTAGCAAGTAAACATAGGAATAAGATTAACAGCACGGAATATAGAGTCGGCAGGTAGCATGAGGGCTGTACTGCCTCCCACTCTGCAAGGTCGCCGGCACTTCCACTTCCCGTTGTAAGTGCACAGTTAACTTGGATTTCACACTAAAACCCCGCTCCCTGGTAATGAGAGTGGGTGT
The DNA here is from genome assembly GCA_030765045.1 of Tenodera sinensis. Classification (NCBI taxonomy): domain Eukaryota; kingdom Metazoa; phylum Arthropoda; class Insecta; order Mantodea; family Mantidae; genus Tenodera; species Tenodera sinensis. The sequence continues at coordinate 131,176,655 of CM060965.1, read as the reverse complement.
GCAGTTTGGTTGAACTCTGCGGCACATAACTGCCAATTAGTCATTCTTGGAGCTAACAAAATAAACAGATCTCTTTGCTTATGCAAAGATCTTTCTGAAGCCTGAAGATCCTGCATGTATATATTCTTGATCTAAAATTTTTTATATGCAATTGATCCACATTTATAACAAACAATGGAATTCATTCGATAAACACTACATAAAAGAGCAACATCCCTTATCCCAGTGCATAACTTTCTTGCTTCCAGAAAGTGTATGCTATGAAACCATAAAAAATATTTAATGCTGTTCCTGATGATCTTGTAGAGAAAGCTGACAATTTTAATCCTTTCAAAATTGCTGCGAAAGAGTACCAATGCTCAAAATTATTTTATTCTGTGCAAGATTATCTGAATGACAAATTATCTTGTTAATGCTTATGTAGCCATGTATGTTGTCTCTAGTTTCTTTAGTGATACATCATTGTTAGTTACATTTTATGCCTGTTCGAAAGCTACTTAAACGTGTATGTATTGAACAACTGACAAAAGATGCCATTCATTGCTAATTATATAGCTAAATAATGGGACATGGCAGAAAAAACGTAGTGAAAGTTTAAAACAAAGTTCAATTTTTATCTGTAAGTATACATTATGTTAGTCGTATAACTACAGGGAATATTTGTGTTTCTTAGTTACTCCTGTTTTGTTTTTTCTGCCTGTATTTAATCTGTTTTTTGCTATACTGTACCTCTCCATTGACCTTAAAATCACTCTTACTAGCATAATAGCAAAAGTGATGGAAAGAATGGTGTCAAACAGGTTAAATTGGTTTCTACAATCACAAAATTTAATTTCCCCATGTCAAGCCAGATTCAGAGAGCTCCACTCCACAAATGAACAAGTTTTACTTCTCAGTTAAGAAATCAAAGACTCCTTCAATAGAAAAGAAGATAATGTATCACTTTTTATTGATTTCCAAAGTGTGTATGATTCTATATGCAGAACAGAAGTACTAATTTAAGGCTAGAGATTTCTTCTGGGATTAAAAGCCGTGGTCTACTGGAGATTTGAGGTCCAAACGTTTCGTCCACACCTCCAGTGGACATCATCAGTGGCATAGCTGGAGTCTTCTCAGTGAAGGTTCAGTTATAACAGAATCATTTATGACTGGAGATGCCGTATTTCTATGTGGGCCGCTCACAGGGGATTGGCTGGGCTTGAGCAGGAGGTGTGTGTTGGATGGGCGGGGCTTCTCCGTTCTGATTGCTGATTGGTTTACATGATTTCTCTGCATTTGTGCTTCTTTTTTATGTTCGAGTATCGGATGCCATGTTTTGTTCAATTTTAGTTTCCTCCTTCTTGTTAAAATTATTGGAGTGTTTGTAAATTTCTATGGCTTCACTTTGTAGTCTGGCATGGTAGAATGGCATAGATGAAAGAACAGAGGTCTCCTTATTCTGATTATTATGTGACGAGTTTTTTTAAAAACCAATAGATGCTGATTAACTTTTCTGAGTGAGCGAGAAATTAACACATGAAGTTTTGTTATTTTTGTCATTTATTGTTGGTGCTGTTTTTATAATTATGGGAAGCTTTGTTGGGTCTTTGAGCCTTTGAAATCTTTGTGATCTCGGGTCGTGGTACTGGATGGAATGAACATACACTCGGGTTTAACTTTAGTGAAATATTTTATTCGCACCTTCTTGTTCACAGTATTTAAATCGTATTACAGTAGTAAGTCTTTTATTTCAGTGGATCGACTTCCCTAGCATCGCCGTGATTTAATGTCTGAAAATTTAGCAATATATCGCTAAATGTGTTTTCTGTCACTTTACACTTAGTCTATTTTACGTCCTTTTATTTAATCGCACACTTCGTATTAACTAACTTATTAAAGTTAGCTAATGTCTTACTTATTTTACACAAATTAACGGTCTTTAAACACTTAGTAAATTTACTTTCACTATTTTATGACGGGCACACATAAAAATACATCCATCTACACCAAACACATAGACGCTAATCCCAAATTCTTTTAGTTGCAAGTCTAGCATTCCGACTGCCATGTGTACATCTGCGTATGCGTTCATCAAATAGTTCCCGCATTGTTAGGGAAGCGATCCTTAGCCATTTTCCCTTCACTTTCAATATTGAACACATATAATTCTTTTATTTATACATATATATTAAAATTAAATATGGAAATATTTATGACGTCTTTAAACAAACTTAATTGTATGTAACAATGAACATTAGTAACACGTTTTCGTCATTTAACCAAGTCATACCAACATCAAAAACAAATTACACTCTTAACAAATATTCACATAAACGATTTTCTTTTGGGATCTTTTAATATTCTGTCTCATTGTTTTTGTTGCCTTTTATTTACGTTTTTTTTTTTTTTAATTTTTTTTTTATTTTTACCTTTTTACTTTCTCTACTGTTAAGTAGGGGAAGTATTGGGGGAAGTATTGTATTCCACCCAAAAATTCGATGTCGAGATTTCACCGGAAATATATGTTTTGAGGCCCCCTGAATCTAAAAAGAGCATTTTTAGAAAAAGGTCCGTGTGTGTATCTGTGTGACTGGCAGTCTCAAAAACGAAAAGTCGCTTAAAAGCCAAACTTGGTACTTAAGTTTAATGTCTTTCAAGGATGCGACACGAAGATTTTGAAGAAAATAGCCCCACCCTACACTTCCCTTTACATGGAAGATTTTTCTAAAATTTAGATTTTCTTGAAAATGGCGCTAACGATTTTGATTAAAATGTCATGTTTGAGATATTTTGATGACAAATGAAATGTATATCTTGAATTTTCTGGTGATAGCCCCTGTGTCATATTTACTTTGGACGACTTTTGCATAACTGGTAAACTGTTAGAGATAGACCAAATTATACTATACATAAAATGTAGATCTTGCTAAAATACACAATTTATGTCTCAATAAATTTTCTTTTAGGGTGAACCATTTCGGAGATATTTCTTGTTATGTGTGTGAGTTTCGGAAAACTTAGAACTTTAGCGAAATGCAACAACGTTGTTCAATTTTTTATATGTTAATCGTGCAGAGAGAACGGAATCTCAAAGGTCAAAAAGATTTGACTGTCGCACAAAGCCTTCTGTATTCTAATATTCCCCTTGCACCTACAAGGACATAAGCAGTAAGATAATTTGTACGAATGTTTATCTTAACTAACATGGAGATATAGGAATAAGAGTTTGTTAGAATGGTTAGTACAAGAGTAGAGAAAGTCATGTGAGTGCAACACATCAGATTTTTATAATACATAATGTACTATACAACCAACATATTAATGTTTATAAGGATTATTTTATTAGGTATAAACTTAGAAACTAAGTACCTCTGCATTCACAATAGCAATATATTTTATTTTATTTTGTTTTATTTTATTTATATAAGAAATTTATTGAATACACACAAAGAAATTTCAAACAATATAAGTAAGCTTTAACCTTTATTAGTGCTTGTGCAGTCTGTACATGGTTCTTAGTTTGTTTCTCTTTTCCACATCTGCCTCTGTCTTAATCTTCATGAGTCCCACTTTGCAGATTGAGCATGTGTCAGTGTGTGGCGTATGGAATGAAAGATTGAAGAAGTTGTAAAATATGTGTTTATATTTTGACAATGAGCAGAGTGGTAGATTTCTTAATCTTCTTTCGTTGCAAAAGGTGGTCCACATTTTTCTGATATTAAGTTCTGGAGTGCGGCTGGTCGTCCTAAAAGGTCTCACACAGATTGCCTCGGCCGAGATCTTATCTCGTGGGTGTTGAAGAAATAATAACCACAGTTATTATTGTGAAACCTTTTTTATTCCAGTCCACCGTAAATGCTACTCTTCCTACCATATACCCTTTGTTATTTACTTCGTCACTGACTTTTCCTCGCGGTACTGGCCGGCGCTGATACTAATGTTGCAGGGGTGTTGTAATAATGTCGGAGTGTGTTGTAGAGCTCTCGGTGTGTGTTGTAGGACTCGCGGGGTATGTTGTAGGACTCCCGGGGTGTATTACAGGACTGGCGCTCGGGGTGTATTACATGACTGGGGTGTATCACAGGACTGGGGTGTATCACAGGACTGGGGTGTATCACAGGACTGGGTGTATCACAGGACTGGGGTGTATCACAGGACTGGGGTGTATCACAGGACTGGGCTCGGGGTGTACTACATCACTGGGGGTTTTAAAATGCGTGTTCGCTGGTTTTATAACTTTCCCATTTCCCCTGACTATACCCTTACCTTCTGTCCACGCAGTTTGCAGTGATTGGTGGAAATTCATATTGTACGCGCGGCTCCCGAATTTCCACCTATAGGCATGCCTTGTTGTGGCGGGAGTTCCAGAAGGGGATTCCGCCTCACTGCACATGGCGTCCCTATTAGCCTAACAAAAGGCACAAAAGGATTTTTCGCCTTTTGTTCAGCATTGTCTGCGTCGTCACCTTAATGATGGTTTTACCCTAAGTTGGAGCAAATTCTAGCTGATACACGCCTCTACCTGCCACACGGAATGATCGGTTGGCGAATATTTTGTTTAAGAATTTGCTTTAGCAATTGATTTGATTTATCCCGCTACAAATGCCCCGCTATGAAGAAATCAGTTACCACCATCGGTAGGAATTGATTTGTTCAGAGCTCGTCTCCCACTGAACTTTAAAAATTTTCTTTCTTTTCTCTTTGTACATTTTCCGGGTTGTCGGCGAGTCAGTGTTTTTTTTTTATCATACGACGGCGCAATGGGTATATGGTTCGATACTTGAGTATTCCCTTTTTTACATATTTTACATACTGAACATATTATACAGGTTACCCTTTTGAATGACATCTTTTGAATACACATATACACATACATAAATAGCCCTTCGAATTTTACATCTTTCATGTGACATATACTCACGTGGAATACACATATATAAATAACAGATTACCCTTTTGAATGACATATTTTGAATACACATATACACATACATAAATAGCCCTTCGAATTTTACATATTTCATGTGAAACATACTTACATGGAATACACACATATATAAATAGTCATTTGAATTTTATACATACTTTACATGAATGACCTGTACAATGGGGCGTACATATTTCATACGAAAGTGACCTGTTTTTTTTTTTTTTTTTAACTATCACTTCCTTGACACTTTTACTTCGGTTCACATCTTTAGGTCTTTTCACACGGCATTGGCTACATGTCCTTGGTATTTGAAGATTTCGGAAATTAAGGTCTGTGTGAACCAACAGTGTGTTAATATATGAATTACCGTTATCACGTCACCAGAGTTGTCATTCATTTATTCTTATTGCTGGCAATATTTCAGTATACTAGTTCTGACGAAAGTAGGCAATTCTATTATTACAATTCATTTGGAATTCCTTTCGCCAAACAGCCTATCTGAGAGGCCTCGCTTTCCAGTGTCACGTGATTGCGTCATATTTACAGGACCTAATATTTACAATTTACTAATTACTACGTTTAATGCAATCTTCCACCTTACCCGTGAGGTATAAATTTTGTTTAAAATTATTTATTTAGTGCATTTCCTTGCTCCACATGCGATTTGGTTTTTATTTTCTATTCCCTGAAGGGTCTTAGCAGCGAAAGGTGGTAACGGCCCAGGTTCTTATGGCTTTTTATTTCCCTTATTTCAAATGCAAGTGGCCCGAATTGGTTCACAATCTCACACGGACCTCTCCAGAGTTCTTCCACTTTAGCATTTCTTCTGTCCAGTGTGGAGGATATGGGGTGTCGTCTTACCAGCACCTTTTCTCCTACTTTTGGCGACCATTTTCGGCGGTGGCGTTTCGCCTTTCGCTTTCGTTCTTCCGCCCGCCTTTTAATTCTAAGGAACGCTTTTTGTATCCTCTCGTGTTCCTCTTCAGCGTCTCCGATTTCTAGTGCCCCTGGGATGTGCCTTATAATGGGTTCGGGTTCGGTTCCCAGTTGTAAGGTCGTCGGGGGATATCCGGTGACAGCGTTCGGCGCATCATTAAAAATATGCTCGATGTATGAGCAGTATGTCGGCCAAGAAGTATGTTTACGGGCGCACAGGATACGCAGGAATATAGATAAATCCTTCATCACTCTTTCGCATGGGTTACTCTGGGGATGGTACAAGGTTGAGTTATAAATTTTAATTCCTGCCTCATGCAGTTTATTCACAAAAGCTTTCCCTTTATGTACCGACGCGTTGTCTGCCAACACTGCATCTATTTTCCCATACTTCGGTATGTAATCGTTTACTATTTTGTCCGCGCATATGGTGCTGGACAGTTTTTTAATTGGATATATCTTTACGAATTTCGTGAAGATATCGATCATCACGAACACGTGCTTTAGTCCTCCTCTACCTTGTGGTAGAGGCCCATGGCTATCGACAGCCACCAACGCACCAGGTTTTTCGCGTAGTATTGGTTGCAGCGGAGCGTCATATCTCACATTTAGCGGTTTATTTTTCTGGCATACGTCACACGCCGCTATCAGCTTCCTCGCCTTGTGTTGCAGCCTAGGGATGTAGCATCTTTCTTGTATCGCGAGGCTAGTTCTTTCACTTCCGGCATGAATCATCGCATTGTGGTAGGATTTAATGACCAACGTCTCCATGCACGTCGGGACGTATACCGTCCATCTCGGCTTGTTTCTGCCTTGACGCTTATAGATGACGTCATCTTTGATTCCCAATGATCCAACTGTATCGCGTTCAATCTTCGGTAGTTTCATTCGTATTTTCACTAGCCTGGGGTCTGTTTTCTGCAGGTCACTTATTTTCTTCATCTTAGCTGTTAATTCTTTGTTTACTGAGAGGTCCATGCGCATTATGGTTACTTCCCTCTGCCGGTCCATTGACCGTTCCGGTATGTTTCTACCTGCCGGGGTCCTTGACAAAAGGTCGCTAAATATGTTTTCGCTCCCCGGTATGTGTTTCACTTCAACATCGTATGATGTTATTTCGTGTATATAGCGAGAAATCTTTGTGCTCGTCAGTTTACAGTTTTGAATGAAAGATAGGCTCACATGGTCCGAGTATATTATTATGCGTTTATTGTAAATGTAATGTCTGAATTTTTTGTAATGCATAATAGATGGCAGCGATTTCCTTCTCCGTGATGCAACTTATTGCTTCAACCTTGGTCAAGCCCCTGGAGCATGTCGCGATGACGTGTCGGTCCCCATTCTCGTCTCGCTGTGTCAGGACGCTAGCGAATGCGACATTAGATGCATCACAGTAAATTTCGAACGCCAAATTCATGTCGGGCGTCTCCAATAATATTGACCGTCCGAAGAGTTCTTTCACCTTTTCGAACGCCTGTTCGACGTCGGTCCATTTCCACGTGAGGTCCTTCTTTAATAATGCCCTAAGCGGAGCAACTTCCTTCGCATAATTGCAGGTGAAACGGGCTTGGTATTGTAACATTCCGAGGATCCGCTTCAACTGTTTGGGATTTCGAGGAGACGGTATGTTTTTTATCGCCTCTATCCTGGCCGGGTCCGCTGATAGTCCTTCACTCGAAACCACGTACCCTAGGAATTTTACTTGGGATGCAAAGAATTCAATCTTCTCTAGGTTTACGGTCATCCCGCATTCCCTTAACCTCTTTAGCACCATTCCGATGTGCTGTAGGTGTTCATCTACATTTGTATCGTGTATGAGGCAATCGTCGATGTATTGTGCCATAAACGGTTCGTACTTTTCCCCGAATATCTTATCCATCGCCCTGAGAAACGCTCCATTGCTGGTTCGTACTCCGAACGGACATCTCCGGAATTGCAAAACTCTACCTTTATGAGTGAAAGCCATATATTTTCGCGACTGTTCGTCCAATTCTATTTGAAGATAGGAGCTCCTTAGATCTAAGCTAGTGAACCATTTCTTGTTCCCGATGCTTGCTAGAATTTTATCTATTGGTTCGGATCTGTAATTGTCGGGCGTAATGTGTTTATTTAGTCGTCTGGCGTCTATAGTGATACGTAGTCACCATTTTGTTTCTTCACTATGCATAGCGGGTTGAGGTATGGCGAGTTGGAAGGCTCTATGATCCCTTCCTCCAGCATCTTCTTTATTTCCTTATCTACTCCTGCCTGTAAATCCATAGGGATCGTTCTGCTCTTATATCTAAATGGTTCTAAGTCTTTTACTTCACAGTTGTATTTAAACACGTTACATAAACCTGTTCTATCCTCGAACACTTCCATATTATCTAATAGTATTTCAAACAAGGCATCTCTTTTCTCTTCATCCAACGCAGTGACGTTTCTGGCTACCCGGCCTATCCTGGCCAACAAACTGGTTTCCAGGTCAAATACCTCGTATTCCGGCTGTCCACTAATTGCCTGTACATTACCGTCTGCCCATTCATTTAGAGCTCGTATTTCCTGCACTCGCATGCTATACTGTTTAAACACCTGTTCCTCGAACGGATTTTTGCGAGAATAACTTTCACTTTCGTGTTTATCATTATCATCATCCTCAACTATCCATAGCTCTTCATTTCCCCTTTCGTACTCGTTATTCCCATCGGATTTATTCTTCATGGATATTCTTTCTACAAAGAATTCTGCATTTTGTATATTTTCTCCGTCTCCGAAACTCTCATTATCATCTCTTGTCATTTGCGTGAATGGAACTGAAAAGATCTTTTCTTGTGCGGTGATCTGCATCCTTTGACGTTCGAAGTCTATGTTTGCCCGCGTGACCATTAAGAAATCTGACCCGATAATTAATTCCGTCGACAACCTTGGCACAATTAGCGCAATAATATCCAACTTCACCCCTTTAATTTCGGTCTCTATCAATACTTGTTGAGTTATTCTCGTTTTGCTTCTACCGATGGCCAATACACAGTATACATTAGAGACAGGTAGTGTTTGTAGTTTCAGCCCACGCGATTTCAAATTGTTAAATAATTCCTGACTGCAGACTGTCACATTAGACCCGGTATCCACTATTGCGTGACAATCCATTCCTCCTATCGTAACTGCGATCCTAGGCGCCTCCACAATGTCACACATTCTATTTTTACTTAAATTCCTTTTAGCTTCGGGATGCTCTGCGCTGTCCTTATTGTCATTTGATAGACCCATATCATTCTCCTTTTCATTTCTGTTTATTTCATCATTCGGGGCGCATATCGGAGAATTTATGTCCCCGTTTATTAGTTTAAAGAACCCCGGTCAGCTTCTTGGGTACATTTTACGGGAGCCTTGAACCTTACGTCCTGGAATGGGCCTGTACCGTGCCATTGTTCCCTTTCCCTCGAGGTCAACGGACTTTCACTCTCATCTCGTCGGTCTGGTTGGTAGGCGTTGCCTGCGTCTGGACGAATGTCGTTCCGTCGGTTCTGCCATCTTGTTGGTTGCCCGTCATTGTTATGGTTCCACCGATAACGCATGAAATGCATTCTCCCCTCATTGGTGTGGTTCACTTGGGCATGGTGGTTCGGACCGTCGTATCGGCGATTTCCTCCGCCGAACGGATGTCGGGGCCTTTCGTCATGCGCGGTCACCTGTATTGTAGGGCTGGTGTCGTCTGTTCGGGTAATTGGGGGCAGTTCGTGCCCCGCTCCCACTGAGATGCTGCCTCTGAGTGTTAGGTGCGCGCTCTGTTCTGTCCCCTTGGAAGGCGGTTAGCAACTCAATCGCGTCATTGAGGTGGCGGAGTTTGGCAACAATTAAATGATTTCTAATGTGCTCGGGGAAGTACGACGCCATGAGGGTTATAAATTCCTCCTCTCTGATTGGTGGGTCTAATAGCTTGGCCTCTTGTGCAAGCTTAAGGAAATAGTCCACCATACTCTCCCCACTATGACTATTATATCTGCCATTGTTTACCCTTATTCTTACGTTACACTGTTTCTGGGTGCTCCAGTATCTGGCAAGGAAGGCCATTTTAAATTGCTCATAAGGGACTCGGTCGCCCAGTGTGAGCCTAAACCAATTCAGGCATTTCCCCACTAAACCCTTTTTAATGACCATTAACTTGAACTGGTCGGGGACAGACTTCATCTCAAAATATGTTTCTAGGTCTAAAATATATTGTTGGGCGTTGTCATGGGCGTCATCAAACGATGGGATAGCTATCTCGTTTAAAAACTGAAAACGCATGTTTTGCATGTAGTTTGCACTTTCATACGGAACATTTATATCGCTCTCACGTGGCACTGTTAGCGGCGTCCCTCTTACATTACTATGGCTGTTATTTGATTCTGCACGTGAGATGGCCGTGCGTACGCTGGAGCGAGCGGGTTCATTCATTACAGAGGCCCGCTGTATTTGCGTCCTCATATCAGCAATGTCACGTGCAGTTTCAGTAATCTTGTCACTATGGGAGCTCTGGGCTTCGGATATTTGTGCCAGCGTTTCCGCCATATTGTTTTTTACTGACTCTATTTCCCTTACCATGTCATACCTGATTAATTCTAGATCTTTATCTATCTTGTTCTCCATTGATATGCAATTTCTCCTCAGCCCATCACTCACGTATTTTCTTATATCTAGGTTCTCTAATTGAAGAGCTTCCACTTTCTCTGTTAAATGTTCTATTTCTGCCTGCGTACCTTTTAGTTCTGCCCTGATTAAGAGGAAATCTTCCTGCATCTGATTTTGACCTATTCTAATGTCTTCCAGTACCTCCTGTTGCTGCGCTAATTTATTTTGTATCTTTACGTCTAATTCCCTATTGCTATTTTCTATTTCTTCCCTAACTGCCCTATTGCTATTTTCTATTTCCCTCTTAATTTCTTTATTACTATTCGATATTTCCTCTCGATTGGCCTGCAGTTCCCCTTTAAGTCCATTAATACTTTCAGCTAATTGCCTAAGCAGTCCCGCTACATCTACCTGACTTGGGTTGTTCCTTTCACTTTCATACATAATGGGCCCTTCTGCGGACATCTGATTCTCGCATTCCATACTAATGGCTTTCCCTTAATTCTTCCCGCTTCTCAAAGTCATAAAAAAGTCATAAACTGTTTAACTCTACCCTATCAGCTGTTTATTTTAAATTCCTCTTATGGAAGCCCTTCGTATTTAATTCTATATTTACAATATTTTTTTTTAACCCTGTAAGAAAATATCTAGATGTAATTTTCCTACACACTTTCACTTAAAGTTTTTATTTTTATTTTTTTTTTTATTTATTTATTTATTTATTTATTTATTTTTTTTTTTTTTTTTTTTTTTTACTTACTGCGGCGCCTTCTGCAAGTTCTGGAGGTTCTGGACGCTCTGGAAGTTCTGAACGTTCTCGCTTCTGTTGTGTGGTGTGTTCCCGATGTGGTGTCTTCCTTCACGCTTGTTGGCGTGGGTGTCCGTTGCTGCTGGTTGTGGTTCTTTCGAGCCCCACGTTGAATGGCGTCATTTGCGGCTGGTCGTCCTTAAAGGTCTCACACAGATTGCCTCGGCTGAGATCTTATCTCGTGGGTGTTGAAGAAATAACCACAGTTATTATTGTGAAACCTTTTTTATTCCAGTCCACCGTAAATGCTACTCTTCCTACCATATACCCTTTGTTATTTACTTCGTCACTGACTTTTCCTCGCGGTACTGGCCGGCGCTGATACTAATGTTGCAGGGGTGTTGTAATAATGTCGGAGTGTGTTGTAGAGCTCTCGGTGTGTGTTGTAGGACTCGCGGGGTATGTTGTAGGACTCCCGGGGTGTATTACAGGACTGGCGCTCGGGGTGTATTACATGACTGGGGTGTATCACAGGACTGGGGTGTATCACAGGACTGGGTGTATCACAGGACTGGGGTGTATCACAGGACTGGGGTGTATCACAGGACTGGGCTCGGGGTGTACTACATCACTGGGGGTTTTAAAATGCGTGTTCGCTGGTTTTATAACTTTCCCATTTCCCCTGACTATACCCTTACCTTCTGTCCACGCAGTTTGCAGTGATTGGTGGAAATTCATATTGTACGCGCGGCTCCCGAATTTCCACCTATAGGCATGCCTTGTTGTGGCGGAAGTTCCAAAAGGGGATTCCGCCTCACTGCACATGGCGTCCCTATTAGCCTAACAAAAGGCACAAAAGGATTTTTCGCCTTTTGTTCAGCATTGTCTGCGTCGTCACCTTAATGATGGTTTTACCCTAAGTTGGAGCAAATTCTAGCTGATACACGCCTCTACCTGCCACACGGAATGATAGGTTGGCGAATATTTTGTTTAAGAATTTGCTTTAGCAATTGATTTGATTTATCCCGCTACAGGAGGTAAATATCCTCCATGATTTTGGTCTTACATAGTGGCTTTCTCTACATCTGTACTTCTTAGTGTCTTGCTTTATAGCAGCAGTAATGCCCTTCTGTAATATTCCTGTTCTGTCACCTCCTCTGGTTTCCTTTGGTGCATTCCCAGATAGGTAACATTTTCTAGTGAGGAGAGATAATTTATCTTTTGACACCGCTGTGATTCCTTGGAAGCTTGCAGCACATACTTGACAACACTCGGCCATCATTACTTCTCACACTGTATTTAATGCTAACAGTCTGCTTTCTATTTGCAGCCTCTTTATTCACCACTGTGCAATTAGGAGATGTAATACTTATATATTTCATAAGGAATTTATCTTGATCTATTTTGTTGAGCATGGAAAGGTGTTGGTGAAATCCACTTATATCATTATAAGTCAAATCAGCTGCATCACAGTGCTTAAGCGCTTTACTTTTAGGATTTCATGGAGTACACTCGAGACCATGTGAACATGTAATTGCTGGAGTATGAACGTTCCTTGACTTGCATTTTGATTTCCTTTCCTTGTTTTTGCAATTCCTACCTCCTGCACATTCTACAACTGGTACAGCTTCACAATCTGAGCTCCTGTCCATTATGCATAGTACAGTGCAGTGTCTCAACTAAGAATAAAAATGCCATGTAAGTATCACAAAGCTTGCAGAAGCACCTGCCTGCTGTGCAAGGATCCCGGGTTCGATTCCCAGCAGGGGGGTAGGAGTTTTACTCCAGTCAAGATTATTCCTCATCCTTCCCTGAGTCTGGAAGTATGAATGAAAGTGTGAGTGTGTGTGTGAATTCAATGTATAAGAACCCCCAAAGAATGAAAAACCCACTGTTAAACGAATAACGCCATTGCCAATAGACAAGGCCGCGGATATGACCTCTGCAGTTAAAGATGGGATATAAATGGAACAAAAAAAAAAGCTGAATGTGAAATCCAAGCGCACAACCTGAGTTCACAGTTATTGCCAACAATGCAGCAGTGTAAAAAGCTTGCACAAGTGATTGAGAATTCCAAGAATCGCAACAGTGAGATGGGAGCCAATGCTAACATGCGTTTCATAGAATTCAGGTTGCTACACTCTGGATCATAAAATCATAAAATTGCATCTATCGACCTTTGCTTTAACTGAGCAAGTGCATCTATCAAGTTTTGAAAAAACTGCTAATATTCCCTATCCTCTACACAAGACAAGAATCAAGTTTTGTAAAATTTTGCATCTGTCGAGTTTTTAAAAAACGCTCCTCAATTACAAGTGCTATAAAAACCACACCAATACCAGCTATGGAAATACTAACCAACCAAAACCCCATTGAGTATAAAATAGAAAAAACAGCTCTTATTCAACATGAAAAGTTGATGAGGCTCCCATTCAATACATGGAACAAGAGAAATTTTACACGTCCACTAAAGACTCAGGAGAGCTTTCTTTCCAAAATTAGAAACATCAAGAAAAATGTAGACCTTCCTAATTCAAAGGAAAACTTCATGTATAAAGTCAACCTGACACAAACATTAGACATCCCATATCATTTACACCTGACAGAAGTTAAGAAAAGTGAGAGAAAAATATGTAGACAACACTAGCATGGTTAAGAGCAGGAATATGGAGGCTAAAAGGACAACGAAACAGGTATCCACAATGTGAATGTCCATTATGTGGGGGGAAAGGAAGACGTTCAACATATAATTTTTTATTGTAAAAAAGCAGAGAAATGGAGAAAACAAAATATATGGTCAAAAATGAATAGGAATTCTGATATAAATAAAATTATAGATAGAAACTAAGACATTAGAACAATATCTAGAAAAAGTAAAAAATAAATGGAAATGGACTGTTAACAGAGAAGAACCATAGCTCATGAACATTTAGTGGCAGTGGCAGCAGTAGTTACAATAATGTTCTTTTGTGTAGCTTAAACCGGACTGCCCACTGAAAAAGTGGCCTGGGCCAAATCTTAGTGGGCAGTGCAAGACATTTATTGTACAATATATGTATTTCTTAGTACTTCAATAAACTCGAAACTTAAGAAAAGTGATACTCCAACTAGTCTTCTAAAATTATTGACATTAGAGACGATCCATACTAGATTTTCGGAACATGAATGGCTCATATTTATACTGATGGATCACTGATATCAAACCGAGGTGGAGCAGGGGCTGGAGTCACATGTAACCTCTTTTCCTATTACAAATGTTTAAATTATGAAACTACAAACTTTGATGGAAAAATTGAAGCAATTCAAATGGCCCTATAACTTCTTTTGTAGAGAATCTCGCATTTTCATCAAGCAGTTATTCAGATTCCAAGGTTATAGCATTTACTTCCAAGTTGTCACCAAAAAGCCAAACTATTATAGAATGTTGGAAAATCCTTACCCATCTAACCGCACTTCAAAAACACCTAGTCTTCAATTGGATACCAGCTCACTGTGGACTGTGTGATAATGTCAAAGCTGATTTTCTTGCAAAAAAGGGTACCAGCAGTGTACAGAAATCTATAGTTAATCTACCATTTTATGCAGCTAAAAGATTAGACAACTCTAAATTCAAAAAACTAAACAAAATTTTGAGGGACAGCAATTACCAGAAACAAAGTAAGCAAAGTATTTAGGAGTTACATTTGATACCAAACTTACATGCACCAAACAAATAGAAAATGTAATACAAAGAGCAGAAAGGCGCCTTTCACTGTTAAAACGTCTAACACGAATGAAGTGAGGATGTTCCAGAGCAACTCTTAACACAACATACAATGTATATATAAAGCCATTATTTACTTACTGCAGTGAAGTTCTTATAACAGCAAATACAAAAAAAAAAAATCAAATCTTTCAAAACCAAAGTCTGAGACTAATTACAGGTGCTATCAAAACCACACCAATAGCAGCTATGGAAATACTAACCAACCAATACCCCATTGAATATGAAATAGAAAAAGCAGCTCTTACTCAATACGAAAAGTTGATCAGACTTCCATTCAATACATAGAACAAGAGAAAGTTTACACATACTCTAAAGACTCAGGAGAGCTTTCTTTCCAAAGTTCAAGACATCAAGAAAAATATATACCTTCCTAATTCAAAGGAAAACTTCATATCTAAAGTCAATCCGACACAAACATTAGACATCACAGTTATTTACACCTGACAGAAGAAGTTAAGAAAAGTGATACTCCAACTAGTATTCTAAAATTATTGGCATTAGAGACAATCCATACTAGATTTCCAGAACACGAATAGCTCTATATTTATACTGATGGATTATTGATATCAAACCAAGATGGAGCAGGGGCTGGAGTCACATGTCACCTCTTTTCCTATTACAAATCTTTAAGTTATGGAACTACTAACTTTGATGGAGAAATTGAAGCAATTCGAATGGCCCTACAAAATCTTTTGTACAGAATTTCACATTTTCAGCAAGCAGTTATTCTGTCAGATTCCAGGGCAGCAATTATAGCAATTACTTCCAAGTTGTCACCAAAAAAGCAAACAATTATAGAATGTTGGAAAATCCTTACCCATCTAACAGCACTTCAAAAACACCTAGTCTTCCAATGGATACCAGCTCACTGTGAACTGAGTGGTAATGAGAAAGCTGATTTTCTTGCAAAAAGGGTACCGGCAGTGTACAGAAATCTATAGTTAATCTACCATTTTATGCAGCTAAAGGATTAGTCAACTTTGAATTCAAAAAAATTATTGCAAAATATGACTATGAAAAATCAAAGAGTAAAAAATGGGAAATACCAAACATTCAAACAGTAATTCCTGAGTATCCTCAAAAAAACAGCAGTTGCAACCTTCAGGTTGATTACAGGACATGATTGTCTGGCAAAACATTTAAACAGAATTGGAATATATTCTTCACCACTCTGTCCTCTATGTGATGTGCAAGAGGAAATGGATCAAGACCACCTTCAAATATGCCCGCACATTTCTAAGTGCCCCATCCATCAGTGAAAAATATTGGAGAGCAAGAGGATTAATGACTTCATTGTCAGAAATCCAGCATTAGCTAACAACAACAAATTCAAAAAACTTACTGCCAAATATTACTATGAAAACTCAAAAAATAAAATATTGGAACTACCAAACATTCAAACAGTAATTCCTGAGTATCCTCAAAAAATGGTGGTTGCAACCTCCAGGATGATTACAGGACATGATCGTCTGGCAAAACTTTTGAACAGAATTGGGATATATTCTTCACCACTCTGTACAACATTTCCATTGACATGTTCACTTCTAGTGTCCCATTCATCAGTGAAAAATATTGGAGAGCAAGAGGATTAATGACTTCATTGTCAGAAATCCAGCATTAGCCAATAACAACATTTCCATTGATGTGTTCAATGTTCACAGGCCTCCATGGCTACTTATGAACTTGCTGAACACAATCCAATCTAATCATAGATTGTAAGTCACCTTTGGGGTACTATCTCTGATGTGAGATTCCATAGTGGTCTACTGGGAAAATACAGAGCACTTTGGGAATTTAATGTTGTACTGGCAAGTTGCCATGGTAGCTCAGTGGTTAGAGCAGCCACACGTAAAGCAGAAGATCTGTGGTTCAAATCCTGGTTATGGCATTGTATTTTTCAGTCCTGATTCTACCTCTCAAACATGGCTTGTGTGTTTAAAACCAGCAGTAAGTTGGGGGTCAATCCACGTCAAATCGAACACCCGTAAAACACGACTTTTTTGTAGAAGGTTCAAAACTTTTTTATGAATAATAGGCATCAAATAAGGTGACTCGTATTTTTTTATTTCCGTTTTTTTTTAGATTACTTGCTCAGTTATGGAAATTAAGCAATTTCTGCGCACACCGTAGTATAAAATCACTTGTTACTCTAAGGCCACATAGAGTTGAGAGTTGGGATTTGGCGCACTGGAAAGGTTAAATATAACACTTTTAACAACTTTCGATCAATCATTATTACAATAAATTTTGGACTGTTTTTTTAATGGTATATTTTGTAAAACCAAAAATAGAATTTAAATCGATGTGTTAAAAATCTAAAAAAACGTATTCCCTGACATTTCATCTATAAAATAAGATGTTTAAAACTATGGAGCTTGCCTTAGTGCATTTGCTACAATCGTTTTTTCTGGAGGCCTGCAAGCGCACACAGACGAGTAACAAGTCAGGTGACTGCAGACAGCCTGCGAATTGCCGCATCAGCTATGCTAGTCAGATAACTTCTTACTAAGGCAGTACAGTCCATGCAGAAAAATGTCTCCTTTCTGATACTCCTGTGGCATCTGATACGTGCTTTTGAACTTTTGAATTTTTTTGAAAAAATCTTCTGATGTAAGCAGTTCTTTGCTTTTAGCTTCTTCCTTCATGTATGTCCATACATTTAAAATAATTTCTCTACTCTGACTGTGTAATGTTTTGGTCCCTAATTTAGAACGTACAGGTGGCATAATTGATTTACGCTATGATCAATGTCTCACAAATTCACTATATTCACTCTTTATCGCAAAGATCTATTTATTTAACTGCACACTGTACTAAAAAGCACCTGTGAATTAGCAAAGACTGTCTCAGATCATACAGACATCACTACCTTCCCTCTCCCTCCCCATGTTGTGCATGGTTTCATTCACAGAATTATACAATATGAGCTGATGAAACAGACAAAAGCTATGGATTCACCAACAGGACTTCCAGTCAAGGTCAGGGGCCAAGAACGAAGGGCCCAGCTGTGCTTTAAAATTACACTCCTTCATTCCTTTGTCAAAAACTGAAGCTTTAGTGAAACAATTTTCTTTCGAAGAAGGAAGTAAAGCTGTGTGTTGCATGGAAACATTAGTTTAAAATGCATATTTTAAAAACATTTTGAAGATGCTAATAGTGTACATATAATAGTGTGTGCTAGCAGTGTTCTCCTTACTGTACTGTTGTAACGTTCATGGAACCTTAATTAGTGGACTGTTGCCGTAATGGAAGGTGGCAATAATTGTGAGAGGTTACGGTAGCCGCACCGCTGCCACGCGACTCTACTGCACTGATTTGTAAAGTTAATTACAACTGAACTATTAGAGACTCCATTCTGATTTTTTCTGAGAATATATTCAATAAACTTCATTGTATTTTTAGTTTTTTTTTTTTTCCAAATTTTTAAATGCTCGAGTTTGTTATTATCTAACTTTAAAACTTTAATCGCATAAAATGTAATATTAATAATAATTAATAAAATTTTCTAATAAATACCTCACGAAATACTGCAATTTATCTTTAATTTGAGCCAAAGATCAAGTAATTTGCTTCATTACAATCGAAGGTATGATTGATCGAAGAGTGAGGAGCGCGCAATTTTTGGGACATTTCAAAAATTAATATTTGCCAAAATAATTTTTTTTATTTAAAACGAAGAAACACGGGTCAAATATATTTTGTTCCAAAACACCAAAAAAAGAAATGTGAAGAAAATCTGAGAGATCAAGGTCATTTTTTGCCATATTTTGTTCGATTTGACGTGGAATGACTCTTGGTTGTCATAAAATAACAATTACCACAATAGACCCTGTTAACTACAAATAACTGGAAGAAATAATACACTGATTGTGCTAACATTTACATACCAAAATGAAAGCATATAGTGTTATTCTGTTCATATAACATACATTTACGGATTCCTCAAGCAAGCTGATGTATTTTATACGTAACTAAAGCGCGTCTCACCCTTAAAAGACAGTACACGTTAAATGGAGCGCAGTGTTGCAACATGTACTAGTTGTGAATCTTTCTCCGCGAGGGACTCGAGGTGGCCGGAGTCCTGCACTTAGTCCTTCAATTGCTGCTTGACGGACACTTTTAACTTTGGTACCCCTCCATGCCTTTGTTACTGTATGACCTAAATTTACAAATGACTCGTCTGTATAAACAACTGATTTCCCCTGGTCCCTAAACCTTTTTACGTCTTTTAGATATTTATGTCGCCATCTGATGATATCGATATCATCTCTTTCTATTAATATGCACTTGTTACCCTTTCTTTCATATTCGAACCCCAAATCAGAGTGGCCCTTGAGAAATTTGGTAGGGTCTCATCACTGTTGAACTGTGACAAAATTATATTCAGCGTGGGTGGAATATTTGCAAACTGTAAAGAATGAACAATTCGCCGCACTCCACCTTGCACTATTCAATCATATTGCGTTAACCTAGCGTTTTGTGTAGTCCCGCCCTTTTTGCTTTCTTTTTCGATGGCGTTCGTAGAGGTCCTTTCATTAGTTCCTTTTTAATCATACACACTACTACTTCTGAACACCCGATAGCCTTAGCTGTTTCTTTTACTGCCTTACACGCATTTTACTTCAAAAATAATATAACACATTCATAATTATTTGGCGTTCCTTACTTCTTAATTTACCAACATATCGTCTCTTCCTAGCTTCCCCCTCCATAACTACAAATATTTACAAAAATATTAAACAAATAACGCAATAACAGCTCACAGTTACACACACGGCTTCTTTCGAACTAATGTTAGTGCTGCTCCTTATGCTATCTTCTGTGTCAGGCCTGACGCTGAATAGATGAATACCTTTTGTTTGCCTTACTGGATAAAAGAAAGAGGTTACTGCCTTTTGGTTTATTTTAAAAACTTTCTCCAACCTTCCTCAACATTTGTTCTCGCTGGTTCCCTGATGTAAACTCAATAACAAAAAAGTTTCACACTGCGTAACTTTTGCAGTGCACAGATATAAAATTTTCCGAAAACATTTCATTTTAAAAATTATAAAACTTAACTGGGTAAACATAGAGAATTCAAAGTGGGCAGGTAGTAGCACTATGGTATACTCTACCTAGGAAAAAAATATAGATGCATTCTAGCAGTTAGTTTGTTAGTTAGTGCGTGATGAGTATAGAAACAGGAAATATCAGACTTCTATTGAAAAAAAACGTTTTCTGAAGAAATTTGGGCCTATAGAAATGTATAATGACTCTAAAATGGATATAACCTGATAGAGAAAAAAATTCTGCATAGGATAATGTGTTCAAATCTGAAATTTATAACAAATGAATATTTATACCATGCTAATAGGAATCTGGCAACACCACGAGGGTAGAAAAGGACGTGGCTAATGGCAACTTGTATGCGCTAGATAGAGACAGAGATGTCCCATTTAACTCCATACTGTCTTCTAAGAGTGGAACGCTATATAATTACCTGAAAGATGTCTCACAATGCAGTTGTTGCAGCAACTACTTTGCAGTTTCTCATAGCATAAATAATACTTTAATAATTGTAAAATTTAGAATTTGACAAAGGATTATGAATAATTTAGTCAGTGTAAACAAGAGTGCAATTTTATTTTGAGCATAGTTGCAAACTATAAATTAGAAACCTTTTGTCACCTTTGTATATAATTGTATGATCAACGCTAGTATACTCCTGACAGGGAATAAAAGAATTCTAAAGCTGAAAAATAAGTCTGTGTGTTTCGAAGCTACTATCTCTAATATTTGCACACAATGTATATCTTAGCCTGATGCACACCCAGCAGCACACACAAAAAATTTAAAAAATTGCACTGAAGAAAAAGCATTGCAAGCATCAAAAGTTTGTACAGCCTCCACCCACTGTATTGTATAATTCACAATGAATGAAATGCCAAAGGAGGCTCTAATACCACTCCTAACCTGGTGGCTGAACAGACAGCTACAGGTATATTTTGGGGCTCTACAGTATCCACGTCAATACTAGGCAACTTATCGAAAAGATTTACAAATTCCTTTATTCTTCCATTATTTTAATTTAAATGATGTATAGCAAGAAACTAATCAATCCAAAAGCTGCACATAAATGTTGGATGTGTGTAGAAGCCCTTATATTTCTTTTTTTTTTTTAAATGGTAGCCCATCACATTCACAAACAATTTCACTAAATTTGATCAAGGTGTACCCACACATGAAGGAGAAGAAACAATATACTCATGATTTTTTGGCAAGTTCACAAAACTTTGTATTCTTCAACTGATACAATGTATCAGCATTTATTTTCTTTTCAATAGAAAATTTGGCTTGTTATACGAAAAGCTAAGAGCAGTTGCTTTCACATGTTAAATTAAGTTAATGCCGGGTTGCAAGAAAACTGCCATATAAGTAGCTACTCCCTTCTTTAATTAATTGATGACTGCGTAAACTAGTGAAGTCTCTAAACTTCAGTAAATTGCAACAAAGACATCACACGATCCTTTTGCTACTCCTGTCTTCAAGAAGACAAGATGTTGTTCGATAGAGCCGGCATAATTGGTGACACAGTTATCAAGCACACATATGATGTCGCTGCAACAAGCAATTGCCACACACTCAGGATTGCACTTTTAATTTTGTTGATAGTTATTTCATGTTTTCTGCAAGTCAAAATGTAGAACAAAAGGAATAGAAGTAAACTTTTCTCTTAAAGGAACAACATATTGTCAGCATTAATTTCAGAAAATAAGAATAGTATAAAATAAAGTCACAGATGCAGTTACAGATTGAAGTAAGAAAGTTGGCAATTAAACCTATGTCCTCAGAATGCAGACGACAATTGAAAAGCAATTAATTAGTGGAAAAGTAACCTGTCCTGTTTCTGAACATTTCACCTGGCCTTTGAATTTTCATGTACCACTGATAACATTGGAGAAATTACTAATCATAGAATCGTCTCACAGTTCTCACCCTTGACTGTGAGGCATGTTTGTGTATTGTAACCTCATTCACAATGCTGGGGCTCAAATGTCTTATTATTCGATACTGTACATTTGTAAACATGAACATGATCTATCACATTCTGAAAAGCTCCTGTTGTGTAATAACGAAGGGTTATGAACAAATGGTTCCATGTAACCAACAGCTAATTACATGGACATATGTGTGTGTCTACATGCTTCTTGCAGTCAGTTTTTCACTCTGCAATTCCACCACATGCAGGATATCCCTGAATTTTGTTTGGAGAACCTAAATACAATTTTAAATTCTCTGTTGTCATATTCCTGAAGGATATTGAGCTATATCTAATATTCCTCGGTCTCAGGTAGAAATATAGGTTAAGATTTTGTATTTTGCTAAAACACTTCATATCGTGAACATTAAAACAAGGGTAGAGGAAGCTCTTCATTTTATCACATTGGGTATTGGTTGCTTGTCGAAATTGGAAACATACATCACAGTTAAAAATACTGATAAAAAGTATTTGGTGATGAAAAAGGGTTTTCAGGACATACACAATCTTCAATGAAATACACTCAGATCCAATATAACCTCTTTACCAGACAAGATTGTATAATGATGAACAGAATAGAAATACAACACTTCATGGTATAAAACTATAATGTTATATACATATCAACCAACAGCAATAGTTTTTATTTACATCTGAGGATGTCATAATATGAACAAACTAAGAGGAAACCATGTGATGAAAGCAATTATGGTGACCATTCTCTGTTTATAGATCTGAGATTTGATCTTTAGTGATATTCGATTGAATAGCATTGTAGATGGGTCATGTAACTCATTTCAAAGGCAAATGAACACTGTAGCGCTAAATAAATCTCCAAGTGCTTTCTTGCAACCCAGGTTAAGACTTGAATTAAGCTGTAAAGGAAACTAAGCAAAGGAAGACTTAATAGTTATATGAACATCCACCTTATCTACCCATTTCGGTATTTTATATCTAAATCAATCCAAAATTAATGTTCCAGTTAGACATTGAAACTCCAGCACACCACAGCTTAATAGCCCAGAAGAATCCACTAGCTACTAGTGCTTCCAGATTCCTTACACTGAAATCAAGTGTATATACAGGATGTAAATCAATAACATCTCACGAATTTTACTGGTGATAGATGGTTCATAGACAATCAATTTGAGATAGGATACCTATGGTCTAGGATTACAAATTACAGAACTGTACCTTAAAATTGTTTGAGGATACGCACGCCACTGATCATATCCACTGGAGCTGTAAGGCATGATGAGGGAACAATCGGGCGAATTCCGTTGCCTGTCTCTTTAGCATAATGGATATGGTGCAGCGACGAAAGTACGCACCTGTTAAAAGCACGGGTTCAAATACCCACAAGCCCATATGTTTTATGTACTTTCTTTCTTTTTTTCTTTCCTTTCTTCTTTCCTTATTTCCTCCTTTCCTCCTTTCTTTCCTTCTTTCCCTCTTTCCTACTTCCTTCTTTCCCTCTTTCCTACTTCTTTCTTTTCTTCCTTCCTTCTTTCCTTCCTTCTTTCCTTCCTTCTTTCCTTCCTTCCTCTTTCTTTCGTTCATCATTCCTTCCTTCCTCCTTTCGTCTTTCCTTCCTCCCGCCCTCCCTTCCTTCCTTCCGTCACTTACTGACTGACTGACTGACTGACTGACTGACCTGACTGACCTGACTGACTGACTGACCTGACTGACCTGACTGACCTGACTGACTGACTGACTGACCTGACTGACCTGACTGACCTGACTGACTGACTGACTGACCTGACTGACCTGACTGACCTGACTGACCCGACTGACCCGACTGACTGACTGACCTGACTGACTGACTGACCTGACTGACTGACTGACCCGACTGACTGACTGACTGACCTGACTGACCTGACTGACTGACTGACTGACTGACCTGACTGACTGACCTGACTGACCTGACTGACTGACTGACCTGACTGACTGACTGACTGACTGACTGACTGACTGACCCGACTGACCGACTCACTCACTCACTCACTCACTCACTCACTCACTCACTCACTCACTCATGTTTCTCTGTTTGTAGGTTGACAGTAGGTTTGTTGGTTTGTTTTTGTTTTATTTGTTTGGTTGGTTCTCTCTGCATAAGCGCATGCTTAATTTGATTTGATTTACAGGAAATATTTGTAATTTTTGTTTAACTAATTTTAAACTTTTTGTTTAACTATTATTTACACCTGCTTGACCTAAATAATATGAACACAATGAACTTTGATTTCACTTAAATTCGGATGGTTCAAGACTAACTAGCAGTTTAGAAACAAGTAATTGACTAGCACTTGAAAGAGCTACATGCGATTGAATTATTATAAACATAGGTTGAATTAATAGTAATATTACAATACAATAGGTAGATACAAGCAGAACAAAGGTAAGAAAATAAATAATGAGTAAGTGCAGGTTTCATATCTTGGTATCTTAATTAAATCTGATAATAAATTGAACAATGCAATAGAATACAGGCAGGGAATGAACTTATGCAAATAAAAGGATTTTCTCTAATGGAATAATAACCAGAAATACTAAACCGAAAGTTTATAAACCATTAAAGGTTAGTAGTAACCTATGGGTCTGAGGTTTGGTGTACCATAATGAACGATGAACGAGAGAAAAATACTCAGACAAATGTTTGAGCCTGTAAGTTGTGGTGCTCAGAATTGCAGAGTGAGAAACAATCAGGAAGGAAATTATTTAATAGAAGTAAACAATATTATATGCATTGTATAGAATGGTGGTATTTTGCTATTTTAAAGCATAAGCACAACATTGCTCTCAAAACAGAAAAGAAAGGGGGTAAAAAAAGTTTATCCATCTCCGGGTTTGAACTCTATTTCTCTGAATCATTTGATCCACAGTCAGTCGGCTTAACCGTGCGGCCAGGCCACACATTTTAAAACTAGCCTATATCTCTTTAGCCACTCGCTACAACCTGTTAGCCATTGCAGTAGTGTTCAGCCACATGTTAAGGCTCCAACTTAAGCGATTTTGTTAATGCTACAATTTAGAAATGCTTCTTCAGAGAGACAGCAGACAGGCTTTACTAACTTCCTAATAAGCACTATTTCGACTCCAGTGGATAATATTGACATATTTCTTTCTGTTTATGATTTGTTGGTCACAATCTGTAATTACTTTGAATACGTATAACTTATTAATTTGACATCGTCGACCGTTGGTTTCCTATCTGAAATTGATTGAACCCTTATTACCAGTAAAATTTGTGTGGGTTTATTCATTAACACTCTCTATACTTGGATTCAATGGTGCAAGAAACTAGATGAACTTTCTAACCAATTGTACACGAAGAAGCTTAAAGATTTATTCAAGACTAATAACATGAACCTTATAGTGAATTTTCGCATGGAAAATAAATTGGTAAAAATCCATCTGGCATGTATTATTCTTTCCTTTTTATAATGCCAGTAGGGAATATTGACTCAAAGGGAGGGCCTGGTGGTCTGAAAATAGTTCCCAGAAATGGTGCATTACTTTTTTTCTTTAGTGTATAAAATGTTCCTAAAGATTCCACAATCTAAAAGTACTTTATTGTGCAGTCGTTTTCTACTCTCATTAAGCAATAGGCTAGTTCAATCTTATAGGAACTTTTCGGAAATAAAAGTGAAATCAATAACCAAATTGTGATGGTATCCCTGCCTTCCTTTTGTTAATTTATAATGCAACTTTTTCAGTATTTTTGTTTCACTGGCTTGTTTTACATTTTAATTGTTTTTATTTTAATTTTCTTTCAGAATGACAGCTTCAGGACAGTTTGCAAAGTAAACTGTGGCTGCCGGATAACCTGTATGGTGATTGTTACAAAGAATGAAGCTTGGCCTACAGAAGAGAGTAAGACCAAGAAACTCAAAGCAGCTGAGGAGAATGGAGCCAAATTTGTAGAAGATGTGATACCCAAAGTCTATAATAGTGCTGACATACGTGGAAATAGTATTAGAAAGTCAAGTAAAAAACATAAAAGAGCAGAGTCATCAGTAATTTGTACCAATGGACAAAGCTGGTTAGTGGAATCTGTTGAAATGAAACTGTGATAAACGTTGATAATAAAGCTGTTTTAAGCACATTGTTAACTCATAACTCATTTTATTCATCCTTTGAATACATTAGTTAAAGGACACTTCAGATATGTGTACTTATAAATATAATTATAGCTTTGAGAATGAGTTGGAGACAACTTGAAACCCTGGGTCAGTTTTTGCAAAAAGAACGTGCAACATTACTAAGATAAGTGAAGTTTTTAGTTTCTAATTTGTTCTTACTTTAGAATTTATATCTTTATTTACATTTTGTTGTTTAATTTATGCTCTTTTAAACTATAGAAGGCATTATCTAGTAAATATTTCTTTATTAATTTTAATGTACATTTGTTGTTATTTTTTATCTCCTTCGGTAACTCGTTGAATAGTTGTGTCTCCATATTTTTTCATCTCAGGTGTTAAAGTACCTCTAAGCTTTAAACTAAAATATTCAGTATTATTTATAAACATTGTCATTTTTTTGCTCCTCTTTACCTAATAGTTTTTTTATGCTTTCATGTATATACATGTAGGGAACGGTTAAAATCTTCTAATTTTTAAAACTTGGTCTATACGAATGCTGTTTGTCTACTTTTTCTAATATTGCAAGTGCTTGTTTTTGTAAACTAAGCATATTTTTCAGCTTATTTTTATGATACTTCCCCAGAGTGTAAGTCTATATATTATGTATGAATAAATGAAAGTGAAGATCTGCCTAACAGTTTCCTTTTCCATAATATTCCTACCCTGTTTCATTATATAGATAACCTTTATTAATTTGTTTACTGATATGCCTTATGTATGGTTTCCAGTTTGGTTCTTGTCAATTATCAGTTTTAGAAAATTACTGTGATTTGTTTTTGAGCTGCTCATCTCCATTTCACCACATCTGCTAGTATTAACTGTGCTATGTGTAGCTGCTTTCATTGCTACTATTGATACCTTGTTCCTCTTCTAGGTTTATTCTGATTACACTGAACAACAAATTTCAACTTTTGTTTTTGCACTCGAATGAAAATAGGTGACTTTGTACATATTAGCTATGCTGAACTCAAATCTGAATCCAAAATTCTCTTCATGTGCCATTTTTGGAGAAATCAGTTTCAATGTTTTTAAAAATTAATGCATACAATAGATGCAATTAAAATATTGTAATCAATCCTGGGGTTAAATAATTTCATATAGCTCAACATTATAACGATAAAGTTATGCAGAATCCATAAATTGCAGTTAAAGTGAACTAACAATCCATATTTAGGTAACTGTCATTCAAAAACTTAAAAATATTATTCATTTTACTCACTTTTTTAAAAAAAATTTCCAAGAAGACTTCTGCTTATAGCCGACATCAGGAGCTGCCAGCAATAGTCAGCTAATGTACTAGGTGACCACTTTCCATTGTATTGCTTCTGCATGACACTTACATCCTGATGAAACTGTTCTCCATGCTGATCACTCACAGCCCCCAGGTTGGGAGGGAAGGAGTCCAAATGCGAGTACAGAAAATGTATCTTTAAGGACATATTGCACCCTACACTTTTATATGCCTTTAGCATGTTCCCAATAATTTCCTTGTAATTGTCAGCTTTTGTATTTCCCAGGAAATGTTTGCACAGTCTTGAATCCCACCCATGCTGCTTTCTTGTTTTCGGAAAGTAGGTCTTCAAAATGGCTGTCTTCCATCAATTTGCATATTAGTGGGCCAGTAAAAAAACCTTTTAATTTTGCTTCACTTATTCTTGGAAACTTTTCTTTCAAATTCCGAAAACCCCTGCTCTCTCTGTTCTAAGCCTTTACAAAATTCTTCATTAAGCCTAACTTAATGTGAAGCGGCAGTAGCAATAGTGCTTCATACTTAACACTCTTTTCACCCAGTATTAAAGCACTCCTTACAAGCCACTCAGTTACTTCATAATGTTTTTCTTTAGCCCGACTGTCCCACTCACATATAAAACAACAAAACTTGGTGAAACCACTCTGCATTCCCAGGAGTAACCCTATGACACACAGACTGCCATTCATACTTTGCATAGTTTATAGCTTTCAAATTCATCTTCAAATTCTCATGTTTCTTTCATCTGGACAGCATGAGCTATAGGGACGGAAGGATAAGAGTTACCATTATGTAATAAAACTGCCTTTAAACTTAACTTTGATGAATCAATGAAAAGAATCCATTTGGATGGCTTGTAATTGTCACTCAGTTGTTTCATGAGCCCATTAGCATCATTTCAATAAACAAGTTCATTTGTTGTGAAAAAATGATGTCAAAGAGTGTTCATGTTTTCTGGATGATGTTGCATTTACTTCAGGCTGAAGCAAGTTTCAATTTTGCAGTCGTGAGCTTAAAAGTTCCAACTGAGTTTTTGTTAAATTAAGATCCCTTACTAGATCATTCAGCTCGGCTTGGGAAATCAAATGAGGTTTAGATTGAGGTTCTGGTAACTGGAAATCTGGGTCACCAGTATTGCATACTGAAGGGCCAGGTTCCTCTTCAGGAGAATTATTTGAAGGTACATCATCTAACATTCATAGTTCAGGTGGCTTAGGAACTGGAAGGGAATTGTCATGAAGTACAGGTCTCATAGCTGAAGGTACATATATTTGGATACTCTATGACTGTTTTAAGTTTGAAGAGTAGCCAGATACTTTTGTTAAACAGAAGTAACAATCTGTAACGTGATCCCTTGGTTCTCTCCAAACCATTGGTATAGCAAATGGTATTGATGTATGAGTGCCATTTAACCACTGCTGAAGGTATCACGAAGATCTAGTGCAACATGCACTTGGTGCCCACCACTTCCCTTCATCCCCAGCTTTACACCCAAAATATAACTTGTAAGCCTTTCTCACCTTAGGAGTTAAAAGATTTTTGTTGAGATTGTCGTAAATTTGCCACAGATATAACAATAGGTTTGCATAATTTAAACACTTGCAAGATATTTCAAAACAATAACATCTGTAGACCTTTTTTAATATAGGTATATGAAGTAATGGACACAGAGCTTATTGGATTTTAATGTAAGCTCACTTTGAACTTCAGAATCTCAGGATATCAGAAGAATATGCCATTTTTCATTGAAATGCATGTTTTATACATACTTTCCTGATTTTCTACCACTCAAAGCAGTTCTTTAATGTAATCAGAGTAATATAATAAACTGGCAACAAATGAGTACATTTTAGTTAAGCACAAATTGTGTTTGAAGAATGGCAGCTCTGTCCATTGCTTATGTTCCTGTACTTCTAGGCTGAATAATATTTCATGAATTTACAACAAAATTCATCTAAGAACCCACACAAACCAAGAAAAATATTCCTATTATTATTGAATTTTCTACTTTTATTGCTCAGAAATTTATTTTTACATAATAATAACAGGGTGGCACCCTGGCCATACAGTTAGACCGTTCACCTTGTAACGGGATTTTTATAATATCTGTCAAATGTACAGATGTCCCTTCGCATATTACTCACCACGGCTTAGCCTCAGATGGAGAGCTCAGCGATTCTCTTTAATCTCAGGTGCAGTACAGATCGATGTTTGATTTTTGGAGAAATGTTTCGTAAATGATAAACGAAATCCTGAGCAACAACCAAGCACTATGAACAACCATACAAGGCCTGTATCACAGTTTAAACTGATAACAAATAGTTAATTCAAATTATCACTGTTTACAACAGTTTTCTTGAAGTATTACTTATAAATTTTAGAATCTTTTACATCATGGTATTCATGTTATATCATCAACCGTACCATCAATCGACGACCATTTTGTCCATTGTTTATAAAATAAGTGAAGTCAGTCTCTGTTGCCTCCGGTTTTCCAATTAGAATTATTTCAGAGGGCTTACACAAGAAATACTGCTTCAACCTCTCACCCAAATGGCTCAGGTACAATCCCAGGGACTCACATGTGAGATTTGTGGTGGACAAAGTGGCATCTGGGTGGGTTTTCTTTAGATTCTCCAGTTTCCCCTGCTACTCATCCCACCAACTGCTCCATCATCACCTTTCCATGCATCCATTTTGTCTTCATTTCATATCATCCTCTTCCTCACTCTCATACCTGGTGCTTGGCTGACCAGCCACTTCCTGGTCTTCACTCTCTCCAGGTCCATAGCTTTGTCTGCTCCCTGAGAGGCATCTGACCCTAGGCACAGGCTTTTAACTCCTAGGGGTGTTAGTCCTTCATATGGGGAGAATAATCAAATAAAGAAGAAGCTGAAGAAGATAATCACGATTGTATGCTTGGGCGCAGCAAGAATTGGTAGAATTGTTCATTGAGAAGAAAGAAATCAAATAATCCTATATACATCATAATTATGATTACATTGAAACATGAATTTTTGGAGAAATGCCGTTGTTAGTCCTTCTTACATAAATGGTATATTGCTCTGTGTTTTCTGATAAAATTTTACATTTTCCTCATTCACTTTACTGTTTGAGTATCTTTTAAATCTAATGGGTCTCCGTCTAGGGGATATGTAAATGGCGACCACAAGGTACCCAAGCTGAGCAGAGCATTACTTCCACTTACTGGTGTTTTGCTCCTCACTGTGGCCTTTCTATCTGACCTTACCTTGGTCATCTCCTGTTCTCTTCCGACCCCAATTTTTTCCAACTTCTCCATTTCTCTATAAAACCTTAACCCCTAACATGCTGACCTGTCATGGTATGTAATACGTCCTCTGATTGGTAATCAGAGGATATGGTTGGTGAATTTACTTTGATAATTCTCCCGGTCAGGTCGGTGAGACCCGTAAACCAACGACAGGTGTGGTCCTCCAGACATTCTGGGGGTTGTGAGAGAGCGATCTAACCACCAAAACATAAAAATATGGTGCTCTCTAAAAAGCGGTTACTATTACTGCTAAGTCTCTTCAATATTTATGAAATATGACTCGAGGGGTAAAATGTTCCGGAGTTAAAAGAGTCCCCCATTCGGATCTCCGGGCGGCGACTACTTCTCGAGAACCAAAACATTATATTAATAGAAGATCTAACATCAGAATTCTACAATGGAATGCAGGTGGTCTCACCCAAACAAAAAGAATAGAACTGAATAAAATTGTATTTGACTATAACATAAATATATTTTTCATACAAGATGCAAATCTAACAAATGATCAACTTAAATACTTAAATTTCACTGGTTTTCTACTACACCTACTACCCAAAAATAGACAGATAAGTAGTGGAATATTAGTTGGAGTCAAAAAGGATATTAAATGCTCCTTTCAAATTGTTAAAGAAATGGATAACATAGATAAATCTGAATTAATAAAGCTAAATTTATGGGATAACAAAATCCACCTACATTTCTACAGTATTTACAATCCTCCCAGGAATGAACCAGATCTCTCACTTATTGACCAATTAAATAAAACCATCGTAATTGGGGATTTCAATGCCCATTCCAAAAGATGGGGTTATGAAAAAGTGGATTCTACAGGGAAGATAGTGGAAGAATCTTTGAATACCACAACCTTTTTAAACTGATTCATAATAAAGAAGATCCCACAACCTTCATACATTACTCTGGAGCAGACAGTAACCCAGACCTCGTGTTAGCTACAACAGATGTTATTTCAAAGATTAAAAAACAAGTTATAGAAGACCCAAGATCCCTTCACAGAGCAGTAATTGCCAATATAAAACTAGATAATACAAATGTCAGTCAACATCACATGAATCTGTATTGGAACTTCAAAAAGCCAGATTGGAATAAATATAAAACTAGAAAATAAATGTAAGGAACAAACAAAGTCACAGCGCATGCCCAACCAGATCATGAACAAAAATTTCTGTAAAGTCATCCTAGAAACCACAAAAAAAATGTATTCCTCGTGGAAGACTTAAAAATTTCAAACCCTTTTGGAACCCCCAGTTAGAACTGAAAAAGCAAAGGGATATAGCTAGAAATACAGCTGAACAAACAAAAGACATATCGGATACACAAATATGGCGGAAGAAATGTGCCTCACTAAAAAAATAAATTAATACTGCTAAAAAGAATCACTTTAATAATTTCTTAGAAAAAATGAATTATAGGACAGATGGTAACAAAGCCCATAAGTTCATAAAAAATGTCAAGGACAGGAAAGAAAACAACAGCACACCTATCATACATAACAATAAAATATTAGTAAATGATGCAGTCATAGCCGAAACATTCAATAAATATTATGGTAATTCACATAAAGTAACAAGAAATAATAAAAAGGAACACAAAGAATTTAAGAGAAATTTGAAACAAGAAAAAGAATGTGATCCTAACACTCAATGCAATATCTTTTTTCAAAATTTTAATATGTAAGAACTGAACATTGCAATAAATAATCTAAAAAAACAAAAAGTCTTCTAGACCAGATCACATACATACAGAGTTCATAAAAAAAGCTTGGAAAAACAGCAAAACAACAACTACTAAAACTCTACAATCTATCCTGGAACACAGAATGCAGAACAAAACTGCTAAAGAAAGTAAAACAAATAGGGATACAAGGTCCAATGTTTTCATGGCTATGTCATTTCCTAACACAACGGTTTATTGCTACCAGATATGGAAGAAATATATCTAAATACAAACAATATGTCATTTCCTAACACAACGGTTTATTGCTACCAGATATGGAAGAAATATATCTAAATACAAACAAGTACACTGTGGCTTACCACAAGGGGTAGTGCTCAGCACTACACTTTTTAATATTGTCACAACCTCAGTTTTAACTGGGGGTCATAACTATGGAAGGGTAATATATTTGGTAGAGTCTACAAAACAGTTCATGAATTGTGCTGTTTAGTAATTTATTGGGTTTATAGCCCATTCTTTGATAATGTAAATATATAATACATGTTCCATAATATATACAGAAGTTCTTGATGAGACCTCTTTGTGTTAGTCAGACCTTGAAGAGGTCTGAGCATTCCAAGTTATCACTAAGTACAATAAAAATCATATTCTGAGCTCTTATTTTTGGAGATGGTGTGTCTCAGCTGAGGGTTGTCAGGGCGAAAAAGGATTGTGACTTTCTCGTAGCAAGAGCTTCCAGACCCTCGGGCGAATTCAGTTGAACTCCCCAGATGAGAATGCTCGATGGAAGCCCAATATCAAAATCCCCTTGACATAAGTTTTATGTCGTCTTATATAGGTTATTATCACCTGACTAAGATGGCGTTGCTTATGCCAAATAAGGTAAGGCGATGCCTGACGTTTGGTTTGAATCAATCAATGAGGAATGAGAATTCCAATGTTCCAGAACTTCCTGTGATGACGTGCATAGCACAAGGTGCAACTCAAGCATCGTGCAAACTGTCACCGGAAGCTGATGTCATGGTAAATCCACTGGGGTTTTAAAGGAAGTGGTGACCTTGAATGTCCCGGTTGCATCCTGCATGTGATCATGAGCCATCGACCAAAAATGAGAATTTATGTAAGTTAGAGAATATACGAGTTAATCTCAATTAAAGAAATAGTTTCTCATAATAAGATTCCAAAGAATAATATGTTTCTGTACATCCCTCAACAGTCCACACGACAAATCGCCGGCCTCGGCGATGAAAACACACAACGAACACAATGACATGGAGTCAATACAGTACAAAAGTAGAACAATAATGCCAAGCTACAAAGAACAATAGGTCTTATACAGAATATTACAAAAGAAAACTGATAGCCCTTAAAAAGTAAACACCTGGCTGGGGGATGAAGAGGACTAACGGGGTTAAAGTACGAGGAAAAACAAAGAAAAGGGGGAGAGGAAAAGAGGAAACGTAGACACTCAAAAGTTCGGTCACAGCGAACACATCTCTGGAGCCAAGAAGTTTGTAAGTCCACACATACCGAACGCCCCCCCCCCCCCCCCTTCCGAAGCACTAACATCAGAACGCAGCCATAACCATACCCGCGCGAGGCAAGGTAACATCCGTTGAAGTCGCTGCCAGCCACTGTTGGGAAGTTTGCAGAACGTCCGAGGAAATTCCACCAGAATGCACGAGGTAAGGATTCCCGAAGTCAACGGCACATACGTCTATGTCCTTATCAATGCATTCGGTCGCCAAATATGTCTCTCCCACCAAACTTTCAGGGTTAAGAAGTCCCGAGGCAGTAACAAAGGACGCAGCTCCAATATAGAGTCCCGTAGAAGCAGGCGTCACTTCCCAGGGTGCGTTCACAGGAACGTCAGTGTGAGGGTGGTGAGGGCGTCCACCAGGGTATGATGCTCTCCAGAGAGGTGACGGGCATTGTTTCCAGTGGTGCAAGAAAGAGAAAAAAAATGAGTAATTAAAAAACAGTACAAAATTACAGGTGTGAGGGAAAAGTAGGGGGGAAAAGAAGCGAGGGTGAGAGGTAACTAGAGGGAGGGGGGCACGAATAAGGGAGTAAGAACAGGTAAGGTGCTATCGGGAAAAAAATAATTCAATCCAGAATAGTAATAAAATATTCTGAATAGTAATAAAAAATGATAAACCAAGTAACACCAAGTCTTAAAGCATACGGGGTACATACATAGATACCAATACATATGGTATAACTAAAAACATAAAGTGAATATAATATTAGAAGGAAAAAAAATGGTATATATAAGAGTATAAGCAAAATGGTATACAAATTAATAACGGAATAATAAAACTAGACATAATGTGACTGAAGAAATGTAGGCACGGGTTTAGACCCTGGATGTGGCCACGTTCATATATGCCGAAGTTGCTAAATCAATAATTGCTTGATACCGATTTAAAAAATCCATCCCCAACAAGAGATGATGGCCAAATTCTTTTCCTACCAAAACATCTTCCGTGAAGGAGATATCTCCCATTTGGAATTTCAACGTGGTAGCGTAACTAACGTCTAGTAAGTTATTATTGGCTGCTCGCAACATTAAACTCTTAGGCACGGGATAAGTGTGGGCATTCACAAAACTATGATGTATTATACTAACTACACTTCCTGTATCAAAAATGATATTAATGTGGGTATTATTAGCGAGTTCACCTTTAGTCATAAGTACATTCAATGGGCGGATTAAAAAATTAAGATATTCTGATTTATGATCGGGAGGTGGCGTCACGAAACCTATTCACGTGACATTCGTAGCCCGTTTGGGGGAGTTTTGTCTTTGTAATTTAATGCTACATGGCCAGGCCGACGACAGATGAAACACGTCTCGTGTGCGACCGTTTGCGTTAGATCCCTGCCAGGATCCGCGTGTCTGTGTATTCGCCCCACCTCGTGGATTAAATGTGGATTGTGGTCCAAAATTTCCACGAGGGGGAAAAGTTCCTCTGCCGTTGCCACGTCCTCACCAATTTGTTTGTTGTTCTGAACTGCGAGGAATATTGATATTTCGATTACGACTAACTTGCATTCTTTGCAGTTGTCGTTGCAGGCCTCTTACTTCTCGAGTTAAACTTAATATGGAGTCAACTGGACCCCTATCGTTAATGAAGGATACCGGATTTTGTGTATTTGGCAATGGTGCGTGTAACATATCGACACGTTGGCCTGCCAAATATCTCGCTGCCTCTATGCGGCGCACAAAGTTTGTGAGATCCTTCACTGTCTGGGGGTCTGCAGGGAGGACCTAGTAAAGAAGGCTTTAAGACCTCTCATGATGTGGCGAATATGTTCTCTTTCCGACACTGGATTTACCTGATCACACAGTACCAAGATGTCATATATATACAGAGGTATTTTTTAGAGGTGGCGTGTGTCGTAATGTTGCGCAGTAGTTCATGGTCGAGTCCACTTGTCTATTGCAAGATAAAAGGGGTGTCTGGTTAGTATCTCTTCGACTTCCAGCCTACTAGCCAGCTGGCTGCTGGTGGAAACTTACCCCCACCATCGCTTTGCGTGATGCTCGGATATGCACGAGTGACAAGGTCACGTGCCACCTCTAAAAAATATCACTGTACTTCTCTGTTGGTTCAGCAAGGTCTTGTATTCTTTGTCTTAATCTACATTCTGTCTTCATGTGCTGCGGGGATAAAAGCAGACTGAAGGGCAGTTTTTAATTCAGGCCATCCATATTGGAGATATCTAGGGGCGAATATTTTGAACCACTTCGCTGCCGCTTCCCTAAGGTAGCAGGGTAAATATTGCTTCCTGCAATTATCATCCCAGCCATTTGCTGCGGCAATTGTCTCAAAATTATAAAGGTAGTTAGCTACGTCTTGTCCTGGTTTTCCTTAAAAAATTCCGGGATCTCTAAATGGCCTAGCAAATGATACTGTAGAGTGAGAAAGAAATTTATGATTGCTTTGTTTGGGGGCAGAAGGCCCCGCCTTGTTGATTGGCATTGCCATAACAGTATCGTCAAGGGAAGAGCTAGAACTAGACCTTAATGGAGAAAGGGGTGATTGTGTGCTAGAATTAATTGTAGTTAGATCACCTACAACTCCTTTGTTTAGGGACTGGGAAATAACGAATTAGTGGTTGTTTACAGATTCTATGACTACTTCGCTGACGGATTTTGGACATATAATTATACAACTTAGCTAGATCAGAAGAGATTATTTTGACATCTTTTACTGTGACAGTATATGTATTAACGTTACCATCTTAAGTTTGTTGATACTCCCAAATAAGCTTTCTAATCTCAGTGCCAACAGAACTATTAAACTATTACTCTGAAATTGTAACAGAGGGTCCATATATTTTTAAGAAGGGCGGGGAATATTACAAGTACTCAAATTAGAAACAGTGATATACAGCACCACATAGCAAAGACAATCCAGCATAAGAAAAGCTAAGAAAATAAGACCAACAGTTATTCCATCCCATCTAATAATTTAGTTTAAAAAAAAAGTACATTATCAAAGAACGGATAGACTTACAATATCGGGGTGGAGTTCATAAAGATTACCAGACTTGAAACTGCATTTCTTATATAAAAAGTAAGCTGTTCAAAATTTACTCAATTTCAGAGGGTACAAGAATCTAAACCATACTTTTTCAAAAATTAAAAA
Organism: Tenodera sinensis; assembly: GCA_030765045.1. NCBI lineage: Eukaryota > Metazoa > Arthropoda > Insecta > Mantodea > Mantidae > Tenodera > Tenodera sinensis. Next base: position 131,139,652 of record CM060965.1, on the reverse strand, counting down.
AGCCGGCGCGTTCCACCCCTTGTCACAACCTCAGTTACGACTGGGGGTCATAGTTATGGAAGGGTAATATATTTGGTAGAGTCAACAAAACAGTTCATGAATTGTGCTGTTTAGTAATTTATTGGGTTTATAGCCCATTCTTTGATAATGCAAATATATAATACATGTTCCATAATATATACAGAAGTTCTTGATGAGACCTCTTTGTGTTAGTCAGGCCTTGAAGAGCTCTGAGCATTCCAAGTTATCACTAAGTACAATAAAAATCATATTCTGATCTCTTACTTTTGGAGATGGTGTGTCTCAGCTGAGGGTTGTCAGGGCGAAAAAGGATTGTGACTTTCTCGTAGCAAGAGCTTCCAGACCCTCGGGCGAATTCAGTTGAACTCCCCAGATGAGAATGCTCGATGGAAGCCCAATATCAAAATCCCCTTGACATAAGTTTTATGTCGTCTTATATAGGTTATTATCACCTGACTAAGATGGCGTTGCTTATGCCAAATAAGGTAAGGCGATGCCTGACGTTTGGTTTGAATCAATCAATCAATCAGGAATGAGAATTCCAATGTTCTAGAATTTCCTGTGATGACGTCCATAGCACAAGGTGCAACTAAAGCATCGTGCAAACTGTCACCGGAGGATGATGTCATGGTAAATCCAGTGGGGTTTTAAAGGAAGTGTTGACCTTGAATGTCCCGGTTGCATCGTGCATGTGATTACGAGCCATCGGCCAAAAATGAGAATTTATGTAAGCTAGAGAATATATGAGTTAATCTGAATTAAAGAAATAGTTTCTCATAATCAGATTCCAAAGAATAATATGTTTCTGTACATCCCTCAACAGTCCACGCGACAATATATGTATTAACGATCTGCCTCAACAAATACAAGAATCAGGTGTGAAGTGTGCACTATTTGCTGATGACTTAGTAATGTGGACTTCAAAACCAAAAAGCAAAAGTACAGAACTAGAAAAAACCATGCAACAATCCTTAACCAACCACAAAGGTGGACCAAAGAAAATTTAATGACTGTTAGTACAACAAAAACAAACTGCCACTAAGAAAAAAGCCACTAAAAATAAAACAAAATTTTGAGAGTCGACAATTACCAGAAAGAAAGGAAGCAAAGTATTTAGGAGTTACATTTGATAGCAAACTTACATGGACCAAACAAATAGAAAATGTAATACAAAGAGCAGAAAGGTGCCTTTCACTGTTAAAACGTCTAACATGAATGAAGTGAGGATGTTCCAGAGCAACTCTTAACACAACATACAATGTATATATAAAGCCATTATTTACTTACTGTTCTTAAAACAGCAAATACAAAAAAAATTCAAATCTTTCAAAACCAAAGTCTGAGACTAATTATAGGTGCTATCAAACCACACCAATAGCAGCGATGGAAATCCTAACCAACCAATACCCCATTGAATATGAAATAGAAAAAGCAGCTCTTACTCAACACGAAAAGTTTATCAGACTTCCATTCAATACATGGAACAAGAGAAATTTTACACATACACTAAAGACTCAGGAGAGCTTTCTTTCCAAAATTCAAGACATCAAGAAGAATGTATGTATACCTTCCTAATTTAAAGGAAAACTTCATATCTAAAGTCAATCCGACACAAACATTAGACATCACATGTTATTTACACCTGACAGAAGAAGTTAAGAAAAGTGAACTCCAACTAGTGTTCTAAAATTATTGACATTAGAGACAATCCATACTAGATTTCCAGAAAACGAATGGCTCCATATTTATACTGATGGATCATTGATACTAAACCAAGATGGAGCAGGGACTGGAGTCACATGTCACCTCTTTTCCTATTACAAATCGTTTTTAAGTTATGGAACTGCTAACTTTGATGGAGAAATTGAAGCAATTCGAGTGGCCCTACAAAATCTTTTGTACAGAATTTCACATTTTCATCAAGCAGTTATTCTCTCAGATTCTAGGGCTGCAATTATAGCAATTACTTCCAAGTTGTCACCAAAAAAGCAAACAATTATAGAATGTTGGAAAATCCTTACCCATCTAACAGCACTTCAAAAACACCTAGTCTTCCAATGGATATCAGCTCACTGTGGACTGAGTGGTAATGAGAAAGCTGATTTTCTTGCAAAAAAGGGTACCAGCAGTGTACAAAAATCTACAATTAATCTAACATTTTATGCAGCTAAAAGATTAGTCAACTTTGAATCCAAAAAAATTGTTGCAAAATATTACTATGAAAAATCAAAGAATAAAAGACGGGAACTACCAAACATTCAAACAGTAATTCCTGAGTATCCTCGAAAAACAGCCGTTGCAACCTTCAGGTTGATTACAGGACATGATTGACAAAACATTTAAACAGAATTGGGATATATTCTTCACTACTCTCTCCTCTATGTGATCTGCAACAGGAAATGGATCGAAACACCTTCAAATATGCCCGGCCACTTCTAGTGCCCCATCCATCAGTGAAAAAATAGTGGAGAGCAAGAGGATTAATGACTTCATTGTCAGAAATCCAGCATTAGCTAACAACAACATATTACCTGTAAGAGTCAACAAGAAGAGCCTCTTTTCTATTATGGATATAGCCTGCCTAACCATTTTCACTGGATATCTTGTACCTCTACTATTGAGTTAGAGACCATAGGTAGTGTGCATCTGCCAATCTAAGTTGCTTACATTTAAGAGATCTTTGCCTACATTACAAGTACAAAGCAGTGGCGTGGCGTGGCGTTCATGTTGCCTCTATTGTCGCCGGCAACAGCCAATAAATTTAAGAACGTGCATCCAAAATTTGGATTATTTTTTTGTTCAAAGAATGGTGGAAAGTCCAAGCAATTTCACTTTCAAATTTCAATTGCGTTAATTTGTGACCAATCCGCCGAGACCAGTAGTCCAGCATCCATCAGTTCAAAATAGCTTGTTATTTTGTAAGTGGCGCTCAGCGGCAAAGTCGGAGCTTAGAGACTCGTGCGGCATGTCTTTGACCCCAGCAAGGCTTTAGTTACCTCTGGTGCTGAGGTTTTATTGATTTTACTTTGAGTTGAGCTATGAGATTCTTTTTTCTATCCCAGGTTGTGGTACAGGGTGAAATGAACAAACACAGGATGTAACTTCACTATATTACTTTTATTTACACTCTTTTCGTTGAATATTATACTCCTTACAATTGAATTATCTTTCGTGACACCTGTATATACTTTCTTGACAGTCTTTTCACTTTATTAGATATTTTAGACCCACATCTACACGTGTTACAAAAGCGTGTCTTCACTTTCTGAGCTCAGAGACGCTACTAACTAAAAATTAGCACCTCTTTACATATTGCTTTTTGAATTCTTGCGCGTATGCATTCATTTTGACGTGAAGTACACCTTGAAATCCTCCTAGGCTAAATAGTTCCTGTAATGTTAGGGAAGCGATCTTTATCTATCCTCCCTACACTTTTAACAAATATATATATATGGTTCTTATATTTATACATATTAAATTTAAACATGTAACTTAACATTTATGACATTTTTAAACAACTCTTATTAGCAACAATTGAAAAAATAGCAATACGTTTTCATTACTCAACTAATCCTTAAAAACATGAAAAATAAACAATATTTACAACAAATATGTATATAAATGCTTTCCTTTTGGGGTCTAACCATATATTGTGTCTCACATGACCCTAGTTTTGTTTTTTAAGTTGTTACATATATTCACAATCTTGAAACACAATACAGCACTTCTCGCTATTCCTTTGATACAAGCTTTTTAGTTTGTACAATACCCTTTTTTCTTTACAGTCTTCTTAGCTGTATGTTTCTTCTTTTGTTTTGGCATGACACATATTATAATTTTAACATACTTTGTTATTACACAACACAATACCAAGAATATTCCTAAGTTTTTACATTTGACATTAACACAAATATTATTTAAATGTATCATGATTTATTGTGTGCCCTTTGACTTATGTTCTTTGTTATAAGAAGAAAGAAACAGGATACAAATCTTGAGCTAATTGTTTTGATCATACTTATGGCAATTTTGTTCAGTTCTTTGCCATCTTTGTCTTGCAAGCTTATGTTTAGGCAGGTCGTTGATTCAGTTCTTTAACTCTAATGTTACTAATGATACTATTATGACATTGGGTTCTTATTCACTATTGTTTAGTTGGTCGACATTTCTTTAAGCTCAACATTGGCCATATCCATCTTAATCTATGGGCATTGCTTTTCTGACTATGGTTTTTCTCTCTTTACTAATTGTCATCTCTTTGTCTCTTATCTCTATAAGAGAAAACTTCTACATTGATAATTATTCTGCAACTATATTATTTTTCTTCTTAATTCACCCTCCACACCCTTGTGTTAAAAATATGTTCTCTTTGTCACCACAATTGATTCCTTCTTATTTTTGTCCCTGACATCCTTGTGTCAAAAACACATTTTCTTCGTTGCTATAATTCATTTCTTTTATGACAATCACTATTCTCATCTGTCTTTGTTGGCAATGCTCTTTGTGGTCATTATAGCCAATGACTATGTTGATTTCTTTTCCTGTTGTATCTTCCAACCTGTATATCATTTTCTATAAGAAACCCATTAAATCATCGTTTTTCCTCATTTCTATTGTTCCTGCCTCACAGGTTTGTTGGCAAAGACCATTTGGTCCTTTCTTTATATGGTTTTAATTTGTTTTTGTGGTACCTTCCTACCAACTTGCCATTTGAATTCTGTAGCTCATATGTATGGTCGCCCAGCTGTTTCGTTATAACCAGCGGTCCAGTGTACAGTAGTTCCATTTTCCCAGATCTTTTCTCAGATGCCTTGGATGCTTTGTGCCTTCTTAGGAGCACCTTTTCTCCGATTTGTGGGGACCACTTTTTGATGTACCTTTTCACTTTATTTCTCCCTTTTTCTGCTTTTCGCTGCAATCACCTGAATGTCAGTTGGCATTTTTCCTTTTCTGTTAATTCCCTTTGGGCAGCCATCGTGGTGTCGATGTCAATTGTCAATCGCTTAGGTTTTGTGTTGGTCATCAACTCGATTGGGGCAAACTTAATCGTGAGGTTCACTGAATTGTTGATCACCTCCTCTATGTAGCTGCATTTTCGATCCAGGAAGTGTGTTCTCTATGGCAAAGTAAGCGGAAATATATAGAGATATCCCTCATCGTCCTTTCTGTTGGATTTCCTTGAGGGTAATATGCTGATGAATAATACAACTTTATTCCCAATGTTCGTAAGATGTTCTGGAACTGTTTACTTCTATGCATCGTTGCATTATCAGAGAGAATCGCTTTCATATTCCCATATTTTGGAATATAATCTTTAACGATCTTGTTCAGGCAAGTCCTACTTATGATGTTCCTGACGGGATAAATCTTAGTAAACTTTGTAAAGACATCAAACATGACGAAGATATATTTGTTTCCATCTTTCCCCCTTGGTAGCTCACCATGTTCGTCAATTTATACCAATGCATTCTTCTCATCTCTAAGATGGATTGTGGAACGGTGTCATATTTTACATTGATAGGTTTGGCTTTCTGACATAGGTCGCATGAGGAAATTAACTTCCTGACTTTCTTGCCTAGATGTTTGATATACAGCACCTCCTCCATTGCAAGCATCGTTCTTTCACTGCCTAAGTGGAGCTTCGAGTGATGGAACTCTGTTCTGTAAGGAATTTGGTACCATCATTTTCCACTTCACGTCCATGTAACTTAAACAAGATGTTTCTAAACTTTCCTATCTTGGCTTCCAATTTTGGTACTATTTCTGGCGCCTTGTCGAATAGCCTCTTCTATTCAGGGTTTTCTTGCTGTAGCTTCGCCATGTTTTTGAAGTCTTGTAAAATTTTGTTGTTTTCCTTGCTACTTATTTGCATCATTTTAATTTCATGATGAGGGTTAGATATTGTTTCGGGTATGTGACTTTCCAATTTTAGCCTGGACAATAAGTCACTAAAGATGTTTTCCTTACCTGGAATATGTATGACCTCTATGTCATGTGACGTTATTTCATGTATGTACCTCGAGATTTTAGAGTTGGTTAACTTGCATTTCTGGATCAAGTACAGGCGTACATGGTCGGCAAAAATGATTATTTTGTAGTGGTAGATATATTGCCTGAACTTTTGTAATGCAAAATGGATTGCACCTATTTCTAATTCTGTTATGCATGCATTGGCTTCTATCTGGGTTAGAAATCTAGAAGCTGTGGCAATCACGTGCTTGTTGCCATCTGCATATTCTTGCGCCAATATTGTTCCATACGAGTGTGCACTAGTGTCGATATAAATTAGAAAAGGTGAATTTGGATCTGGTCATTTCAGGAGAATACTGTGTTTAAGGAGTTCTTTGATTTTTTCATAGGCTACCTGGTGTTCGGCGTTCCATTCCCACTTAGTATTCTTTCTCAATAATTCCCTAAGGGGTACTAATTCCTTAGGTACTAACTTTGATAGGTACTGTAAAATGCCCAGAAACCTTCCTAGCTGTTTCAAGTTTCGTGGAGGTGGTATACATTCTATGACCTTGACTCTCTCTGGATTAGATCGTATACCATCAGGCGTAATAATGTGGCCCAGAAATTCAGCCTCTTTAACGAAGAATTCACATTTCTCCAAGTTCAGAGTAATATTGCTTTCCTGAAACTTGGATAGCACATAATCTATGTGACGCAAGTGTGACTCGGGATCCTTGCTGTATACTGGAAAGTCGTCTACATATTGTGTCTCAAAAGCCTCGATCGTATCCCCGAAAACCTTGTCGAGTGTCCTCAGTAGTGCACTGCTACTGGTCGATAATCCAAAGGCGCACTTTAGAAATTGATATACTTTCCCTTTGTGCAGGAAACAAGTATATTTCCTGACGTTTGGGTGAAGAGCAATTTGCCAGAATGATGCTGTCAGGTCAAGGCTGGTAAAATGTTGACCTCCCTTTAATTTAGATATCAGTTTGTCTACCGCCTCAGGTCTGTAATGATCTGGCAAGGTATGGGCATTTATTTTCCTCGCGTCGGCGGTCATCCTTAATTTGCCTTCTTTTTGTGGACCCATACCACTGGATTCACATAACAGAAGTCCGACGGTTCTATGATTTCGTCCGTCAACATTTCCTGCATTACTCGGTCGGCTTCCTCCCTGATGGAGTTGGGGATGGGCGTGGATTTATGCGAATAGGGGGTGATATCTTTAACCTTAAATGTATGCACGTACTTATTGCACGTACCTGGCTTTTTATTAAAAACCTTCTTGTTTTTAATTAATATCCTTCTAAGCTGGTTCCTTTCCTCTTCAGTGATACCATGTGCTCCCCGGACTTTCTTGCCAATTAGCCGTGACTTCATCTGTTGGTGGTACTTCAGGTTGGTTGGTGTTCGAGGTGGCATATTTGTCGTCTTCTGTGCAGATCCAATGGCTGCAAACATTGGTATTTTCCCCACTCGTCCAACCTGTTTTCTTCTCACCTATGATCGGGTCTACCAACCTATTTTCGTGGATATTGATGTTCTCCACAAAAAACTGCTCGTCTGGATGGATCCCTGTCTGGTCTGGTTCCTCCTGGCATGTTTCCTGCTCCAGGAACTTCGTGGTGCACTCTGAGGTTCCCTCCTTGATGACGACTCAGGTCATAATCAATCACCGACCTCCAAAGATTAAGTAAGTCGCTGCCAATGATTAGAGTAGTTGTTAGTCTCGGTATTACCAAAGCAACAAAACCAAACTTCCAGGTTTTAATCTCTATTACCAGCCTTACTTGGTACTTAACATGTTCCTTTTTCTTGCCTATTGCTGTGCTGCAATCTACTCCACACACAAGTAAGAATTCAGTATTTCTCTTCATTATTAGTTCCTGGAACAGCTGTTCGTCACATACTGACGTGCTGGCTCCTGTATCGATCATTGCTCGTAATTCGATTCCCCATACTTTTAGCCTAATCATTGGTGGATTAGTCATTTCCTTCCTATCGCTTACCTGTCTCCTCAAGGTACATACGTGATTTTGGTCAATAATGCCCCTGCTGCCACACAGGTCAACCTCCAGGCCACAAAGTTGACTTGTAATTAATGTTCCTGGGTGTTGGTGGTGATTGTTGTTTCTGTATTCTGCGCAGCATCCGCCCTATTTGGCACATTTTCATCTACTTCCCGCTGTCTTATATTGCCAGTGTTCCATTGCTTTCTGCCCTTTGGTGTGAACCCCTGTTGTATGACGGTCTTTGGCTGTTCAAGTATTCTCGACAGAATACTTGATGGGTACGGTCTCCTGGTCTCCCACGATCATACCTATATGTTCGGTATCTCGATTCACCCCATGGTATCGTGTCGTGCTACCGCTGCCTCATGTTCTCCATCCTTTCGCCATGATTGTGTGGTTGTGGGAAATGGTGTGCCCCTCTTTCCCTGTCATGGGTGCTCCTAGTATTTCTATCTTTCCTCTCACTCTGGTTGTTTGTAATCGTTCTTCTGTTTAAGTTCGGTGAGTTTGGGTGACCGTTTCTATGTCTGCACATTAGGCCGACCATTTTGCGTTTCAAAGGCTAGTAGCAGTTCTACGAGTATCATGTCAGCAAAATCTACTGACCTCGCAACAATTAACCCTGTTCACTGTGTCTGGGAAATGTCTTGTTATGCTGGTAATTAACTCTGCTTCCAACAGGTTAGGGTCTAATAGCTTCCCTTTGTTGGCTACTTTTATAAAATAATTGACTAGCGATAACCCTTTGGCCGGATCGTATCTCCCTGTCGCTAACTCTAGCCTTGTCTGGTTTTGCTTAGCTGGGCCCCAATAACTTGATAGGAATAGATTCCTGAATGAGCTATACGATTAATGACCAGCTAGTGTTAACCATAGCCATTCTAATGCTTTGTTTTTCAAGCTTTTCTTGAGTATCATCATCCTAAGCTCATTTGGTATCCTTTTCACTTTAAAATACTCTTCCATCTCGTTAACGAATAATTTTGGATCGTCTCCCTTCTCCTCGTCAAATGTAGGTGGTGTGATTTCATGTAGTATGCTGTTGGTATAACATGTGTTGTGAGTTGTGTTATTGTTTAATTCTGAACCTCTATCCAGTAGCGGCTCATGACTTGTCGCAGTGGATGTGCAGTACATTACATCCTCTCCACCTTTACTCCCTTTCTTTCTATAACACACACCACACAATTCTAATTCTAAATTCATATGGGCAATTGAGCTCTTATGTTTTGCTACTTTTTTGTTTTAAATGACCAATATCGAACTATTATTTGTCCAGGCACCATTTCTCTCACTCGCAAACAAGAAGCACGGAAAACAACTTCTCTTATAAAAATAAACCCGAAAGATTTGTCTCCTTTAGTTTCGCCATGTTATTCATTTCCACACTTTCATAGATTCAAATTTCCCGCTATGTGCAGACACAACTGCATGCAACTTGCTGCCAGGACACTAACATAACAAACAGTGATAAACACTGTAACAAAATAACTATTCCAAACTGAAGTATTGACCTTAGCAAATTACGACATGAAGAGTAATTATATGCATTTATAATCGCTTAGTAAGATTAGATTTAATTGTGTTTATAACAGTAATATAATATAGAAGATGGCTACATTATATTTAGAACCGTCACGTTGGCTGCCTAGTAGGAAGAGAAATGCTCGTAGCAAGGAAAACGGAGGAACTTGTACAAGAACGTAGTGCGCTTGCGCGGTAAGAATCGCATGTTTTGGCCTTGTCGATTATGCTGCCTTAACTCACCGTACTCTTAAATGCAAGCTTTGCGCCGCTCCCCGCTATCTTCGCCAGTCGCAAAATCGGGTTTATGCGTCTCAGCTTGTTGACAGAGTGAGCTCACATTTGGTAACGAGGGCGCGTGAAAATTAAACGAGCCAGTTCATATACGTACAAGAAAGTTGGACATTCGACTTTCTCATATGCATGTCTATACACATTCGCATGCAGAAAAAAATTAGTGGGTGTGCAGTTGCGAGAATGCTATCACCCAGGAGCTGCCACTGCCTCTATCTCTATATGGTGAGTCAACATTTTGTACATTATTCAAATAACTTTCATCTTGAACATCACTTACATCTAAATAATCATTCTGCCTTTGTAGTGCATTCACATCATTTACATTAGCCAAACTTTCTTTTCCTTTTCTCATTTCTTCACAAATTGATTTTAAATCATTCTTCACTTCTATGTGACTTTGTTTTATATCATTCACAGCATCTTGTTGTGATTGTACTACATCAGCCACAGTCTTAATTTTAGGAATGACAATTTGTTCTAAGTTTCACTAATAATTCCTTTTTTCACTACCTCAATTTCTTTCCTTAATTCCTCAGTTACTTCTACTTTTACATTTGTAATCTAACAGTCTCTAGTTGCATTACACTCTGTTATTTCATCCCTACATCTACCAATTTCTCCTTCTAATTCAATCTTGTTTTCTTTGATTTCCATTTCTATTTTCCCCATTCTATCTCCTATGATTTCTATCCTAGCTTCTAAAGCTTCCTTTGTTTCATTTATGTTTTTGTGTACTAATTTCAACTTACTTTCCATTATTTTCATGTTTTCTTTACATTCCTGCCTTCCTAATTCTAGTCTCTTTCCCAAATCTAGCTCTAATTATTTCCTATTATGTCCTGGTTTCTTGTCACTTCTTAAAAGCATATAAAAATAAAGTAAATTTTAAATAAAAATGTTGGTCCTACTTTTTTTTCGTTGGTGTATTTCGTTACGTCCGTTCCCAAGATGATTGGTTTCGCAAGGCGTCCCTTGATGTTCCGCGGGTCGATGGATAAGCGTCCCTTTGCACTACCCACGTCTCCAGCTTAATAACGTCTCCTGTCGTCTTCAACTTCGATGGATTGATGGGAGAGATGTACACTCCCAAAACGTCGATGGCTCTTCATCAATACAGCTGGCTCGAAGCCCGAGAGCATCTTGAATATATTCGATGGATTGTTTAATGGCGTCTTCTTCCGTTTTCGCGCGTAGACTGGCGTCACTTGGTATTTCGCGTAAGTTCATTTTTCATCGACTTATATTTCACCCTTCTATTCGTGCCGCGCATTTAGGCAAGCTATTTGGTGCTGAGTTTTTCATAATTATTACACTTTGTGTTGAGCTATGAAATTCTTTTTTCTATCCCAGGTTGTGGTACAGGTGAAATGAATGAACACAGGATGTAACTTCACTATATCACTTTTATTTACACTCTTTTCGTCGAATATTACACTCGTTACAATTGAATTATCTTTCGTGGCACCTGTATATACTTTCTTGATAGTCTTTTCACTTTATTAGATATTTTGGACCCACATCTACGCGCGTTACAAAAACGTGTCTTCACTTTCCGAGCTCAGAGACGCTACTAACTAAAAACTGGTGCCTCTTTATATATTGCTTTTTGTATTCATGCGCGTATAAGCTCATTTTGCCGCGAAGTACACTTTGAAATCCTCCTACGCTAAATAGTACCTGTAATGTTAGGGAAGCGATCTTTATCTATCCTCTCTACACTTTTAACATTAAATATATTTGTGGTTCTTATATTTATACATATTAAATTTAAACATATAACTTAACATTTATGACATTTTTAAATAACTCTTATTAGCAACAATTCAAAAAATTGCAATAAGTCTTCATTACTCAACTAATCCTTACCAACATGAAAAATAAACAAAATTTACAACAAATATTTACATAAATGCTTTCCTTTCGGGGTCTAACCATATATTCTGTCTCACCTCTTTATAGCACAATTGTTGGCAGTGCAGTGAAAAGGCAAATCTTGAGTTTTAGTGTTAATTCTTCACGTATAACAGTGATATGGTGAATGATTTAATATTAAAAGTACAATAAAAAGGATGGCACACAATTTGATTGATTTCAGTTTCTTACTTTTGGTGTTTTCACTTGTGCTTCCTAAGTCTGATTCTTTATTTAACATCCTTCAGAAAAAGATGTTTGATATTGCTTTCTGCAAACAAAAATTCAATGACTTCAAAAACAGCATGAAAAACTTGCGTGATAATTTTGGCGAATTAATTTGGTCAAGGATAGAATCTCATCAAGATTTCTGTGAAACACTAATACCTTCAAAGAGATCGAGACTGGATAAAGGAGAAAATGACACAAAATTGTCGTACCGACGAATATTTTATGAGATCATAGATGCGATACTTTGCCAAATAACCAACGGATTCTCGGATATAGACCAACTACAGTTCCTTTCATTAATGGACAGTGCTTGATATGCAGAATACGACAAGACTTTCCCAGAGAGTGCGTTTAAGACTCTTCTTACGTATTATGGACAGTACTTCAACATAGTGCGATTAAGAAACTAATTCTGTTATTTGTACTCTTCCCCTGAATTTCGAAAGAAAGCAGTCTACGTAGCTCACCAAGAGTTGTACGTCATGGGACGTAAGAAACTTTGCCACCGGTGTACAAACTTTACTGAATTAATTTGGACAATTCCTGCCACCAGTGCTTCAGCAGAACAATCTTTCTCAGCGCTCCGCAGAATACACACCTATCTAAGAAACACTCAAACTCAAAATAGACTTTCATCTCTGTCCTTATTATCAGTGGAAAAGCAGTTGCTTAATAAACTTAAAAAGCAACAAGCAATATTTAAAAATTCTGTCATTTATGTTTTTTTGGAGAAGAATCGACGCATTGAACTGAAATTGGAGAGATTGTAAATACATTTTAAATAAGGTATGTCACATTAATATTTATTTATATATTTGTTTGTGTTTGTTTTATGCTATACAATTACGTATGAGCTATATAATATTAACCTGGAAACCTTCGGAATCAGTGACTGCCACTCCCCAGATTAAGTCTGAAGCAACCGGCAACACTTGTAAATCACCCACGCCCACGAGCGTCGGCAGACTTTTTTCCAGGGGGGGGGGCACATGTTGGAAGTTTGCAATAAGATATTATTAAAATATGATTTGAAGCTTTCCTGGCGACGAACATATTCAAGATGCTCTCGGGCTTCGAGCCAGGTGTAGTGATGAAAAGACATCGACGTTTCGGGAGTGTACATCTCTCCCATCTTCAGGATGAATGACTAGCAAGAGTGCTAGTCTACTCGGTACGTACTGGCTGACAGTACTAGTCCCTTCACTCTTGCTAGTCGAAATACGCAGACTACGCCGGAAGATGGAGCCACATTGGCCGCCAATTCCGACCCGACGCAGAACGCCGGCTCTAGCAACGCGACACCTCAAAACAACACCGCCACCACCGAACCTCCTGGGAATACGCAAACTACGCCGGAAAATGGAGCCACATTGGCCGCCATTTCCGACCCGACGCAGAACGCCGCTACTAGCATCGCACCACCTCAACACAACACCGCCGCCACCGAACCTCCTGTAACCAACCCACGGTACGGTCGCTTCGGCGCAGTTGCCGTTGGAGTTAATCGACACCTGCATCCGCAGATTGTACTACGGGAGGGACAGCGAAAATTGAGCTCACTAGTCGGTGCCTCTAGGATTAGGGGAAATTACGGAGCGAGACCCCTAGTGCGACTTATCTTTCAAGACAGGACGCATTTCACCGCCGCCATCACCTCAGGACTCACCCTCTTCGGCCGACACATTCGTATAGAGTGTAGTCGGAACGAATGGATCCAGCCTTGTCGGAGATGCTGCTCTTTTGGACATGAAGCCCAGTCCTGTGTCGCCCGAGCCAAGTGTCACTACTGTGGAGCAGCAGTACTGACATCCTCCTATCAGCACCACGACCTCACCCGACGTCATAGGTATTGCGCCACCTGCGACAGGAGAGACCACTACACCGGGCAGGTTTGCTGTCCGCTCTACCCGAGGCACCGAAACCACGCCGCATCACAATCTGAGCAGTCTCAACCTCCACCACCGCCAACGCAGTCTACGCAGCAAGTATCATCAGCATTCCAAGGGACGAATTGCTCACACGCCGCATCACCACCTGAGCAGTGTCAATCTCCTCAGCTTCCACAACCGACAACGCAGTCAACGCAGCAAGAATTATCAACACTCCAAGAGTCGAACTTCACATACGCCGCCGCCACCGCTAGTACACAACCGCCCAGTAAGGAAGTGGAATATCTCTGCTCTGAGGTTCTTAGCCTCAACCGACGACTGGGTAACATCGAAGACGCCCTACAACAACTAACCAACGCCGTCACCACCTTAATCAACACCGCCGCCAACACATTCTCCGGATTTCATCTTAAAGAACCAGTTGAAGCGCTATGAATTCTCACTGAATACGTCGCAGCCAATGGAGAAACTCTCGACTCAGTCCAGCAGAAGCTGACACAGATCGAGAACAGGACTACTCCAACAATACAAGTGGCCACTACTCAAACAGAAGTACAACACTTCCTGCCACCATCCCAGCAGGCAAATCAACTACAACAGCGACAAGTTAAACTTCAGCAGATTCTTGCAAAAGCGCAAATCTCTCCACAACCATGGTGGCCACAACAGCTTGATCTCCCAGAGTTTGCACACACTGGCTTCTACGATCACTATCGCAACCCTTGCGACGAACGATGCAAGCTAATGATATGTAGTGGCGTCACAGGTAAACGCTCGTGGAACTGGAACCGCTAACCAAGAAGATCCCGGAACTTTACCATCCCACTCCTTATTCCCCGTGTGTGGCAGTCAGGGCCTAGCCATGTCTGTCACCCGGAATACCCTTTCCCGATGCCGGTAATAGCCGGCTGTATCCTTCCGTACTGCGAGGGTGCTTCGGCGGTACCTCGATAGTCACGATACACTTCTCCCCAAACCCCCTCTTGAAAACCTTTAGCTTAGTTTTTCTTCCCCTCCCTTGTTCCCTCTCTTCCCGGTGAAATAAGCCAACTCTTTCTTGTCCAACTCTCTTTCTGTCTCCCCTTAAAAAAAAAAAAAAAAAAAAAAAAAAAAAAAAAAAAAAGAAAGCTAGTCATTCATCCTGAAGATGGGAGAGATGTACACTCCCGAAACGTCGATGTCTTTCATCACTACACCTGGCTGGAAGCCCGAGAGCATCTTGAATACAGATATTATTAATTTATCATTTTATTGTCGAAATTTATATTTGTTGCAGTTTACCGTATTGGTTTGTGCTAAATAATAATTGTCCAAAATTAAAATAATAGTTTAATAGTCAATAATTGATTGCACATTAAGTTCAGCAACTTCCAAGGGGGGAGCCGCGATCCCCTTTGCCCCCCCCCCCCCCGTTCGCGACGCCCATGCCCACACCACGCCACTGGTACAAAGAGATTTAATGCGCTTGTTGATTTGCGCAACATATATACAATAGGCCGTACTAGGTTATGAGGTATGGTTCAGTTTGGTATATTTACTACCACAGTCTTGCCTTGATTTGATCCTGAACATAACCTTTTTTGAAGTTCCTATACTGGATGATGCACTTCATTTGTATACATGTTTTGTTCCAGCAATGAGTACTGTAACCTCTGGTTCATTAGTATCTTCTTTGGCAGGTTTAATCAAGTATTGAAGTTTTGCATTTGGTAGTCTGTACCCAGTCCACAGACCCCAGGGGGCCTCTTCCCGCTTCCCGCGCAACCGCTCTTCCTAGAGCTGTCTGCGAGGCCCTTCGCGCAGACCTCGGCTGTCTGCTGATGTCTTCACACGGGAGGGACGCAGTCAGGGCAGGCCAGAATCGCCTTCCCGCGCAAACAGTACCGGAGCAGTGTGACGTCATTGGGAATACACGCGAGGCTCGGAACACACGGGACCAAGTGAAATAAGGGTACTTTTACAACATGAAGCACATTGTTAATGTCCCAATCCCAGGCCTATCTGTTAAAATAAACAACACAATGCAGTTATCCAGTATCTATTCCTGATGGTGGACCTTCTGTAGAACAATGAGTAAAAGTAGGAAACCATTGCTTTGTTGCTGCGTGTGAATATGCTTCATATAAAACTACGGATGTAGTTTATCATAAATTGTAGTTATCATAAATTTCCTAAGGATGTAACATTACAGCGTGAATGGGTGTCTCGGTGGAAAAGGGCTGATCCAATTAATGTCAATAATGCAATAATTTATTCAGTTCATTTCCTTCCCGAAGATTACAAACGGGATTTAAAACACGAGCTTCTAGGATTGGCATTAAGAAGAGAATTAAAAAGCGATGCTGTGCCTTCACAAAGATTCCAAATTGGCATGGAGATATATGGGAGACTGCTGTGGCAAGTACCAGCAAGGACAATGAGCTGATAATTAATAAATATTCGTATTCTTAAGACAGTATTTCTGTATGTAATTAATTTCGAATTTGTTTTATACATTTGAGGATTAGAGATATTGTCTAAGTATAATAATAAAGATAATTACGACGATATTTCAATAATAATAATAATAATAATAATAATAATAATAATAATAATAATAATAATAATAATAATAATAATAATAATAATAATAATAATAATAATAATAATAATAATAATAATAATAATAATAATAATAATAATAATAATAATAATAATAATAATAATAATAATAATAATAATAATAATAATAATAATAATAATAATAATAATAATAATAATAGTAATAACCAGATTATATTTTTTTAATTTATACGACATATGATATTAACATATTTGTTGACTGTTTAACTTTAGATTTCTTTGGAGATAAAGCTGATAAATTAGATAATGCTCTCTTTCGTACCGCCCTGTCTTCACATCGGCGATCTCGTGCTGATATATGTCCTATGACAAGAGGAAAATCTTATTGTAGCACACTTAATGAAATATTCCGTCTATTTTTACAGTTATGCGATGTTTTATACTGGGCAATAGCACAAACCAATGCAGTGCTTTAACTATCGCGGTAAACCAGTATTCCTGATGACGTAATGAGCGACAGCGAATAGCAGCGCGATTCGCCGGAATGGCCTACCTCTCTATTCTAGTTGCCTTGGGACGCAGTACCGATATTCACACGTGCAGCTTACATTTTACGATATACTTCAAATCCCATCGTACTATCTAAGTATCTCTGTTCTACTTACCTTGTTTTCTAACATGAAATGTCAACACAGGCGTTTTAATTTAAAACAAAGCTCTTATTTGGTAATATTTCGTAAAACAGAAATGAAAATTATCTGTAGGAAGAAGGAACAACAGTGTGCTAGATAATCGTGCAATTATTACTTTGTTAAGAGCTTTCAACACGCTTTTTTCACTTTCTTCGACATTTAGGTTATTATTGCAACGCAGCCCTTATTAAAAGGCATTTTAATAATGTAATGAACGAAAGCAGATTGTGAGACTGACCTTCTTTCCCTATTAGGACATTATTTTATTGCCTGAGCTGTTCTTCTAAAAAATAACTGGGTGGCCACTCTTTTTCAGCAATATGAAAATACAACGCAGAGGAAAATGAAATAAATGACACAATTACGACAGCTATTATTTTTTAAAATACCAATATATTTGAAACAGAGAGTGAAAGAGAGACAGACAGACAGAGAGAGAGAGGGGTGAGAAGGTTTGCCTATCGCTTTCGCCTATGAATCCTTTATAATGTGTAATGAAAGTTTATTTCTGTTAACATGAATATATAGAAGGATAAGGCTTGGTAAGAATATTTTGTACAATAGTGAGCAAAGAAAATCATGTGTATGTAGCACATCAGATTTTTACCATTAAAATATATGTTGTGCATATTTTAATACATTAATCAACTATAAATAAGTGTAGTTATACATGTTGCGCCTTTTCATAGGTGACTACAGTGATCAAAACTAGAGAAAATCTTATTTGAGGTTGTAAAATAATGTGATTAATTGCAAATTACGTTTACTGTGAAATATCATCAAAGTATTGTATAATTGCAATGTTATTCCAGCACGGGCCGATTGCTCCTAGTATTCTTTAAAATGGGAAAGAAAATATTGTCCCTATT
Organism: Tenodera sinensis; assembly: GCA_030765045.1. Taxonomy (NCBI): domain Eukaryota; kingdom Metazoa; phylum Arthropoda; class Insecta; order Mantodea; family Mantidae; genus Tenodera; species Tenodera sinensis. The sequence continues at coordinate 131,121,689 of CM060965.1, read as the reverse complement.
TCTCGAATGTGAAAGCACTGCATAGCTATACAGGAAGGGTCATTAGCCTTTCGTTCATGTTATACCTGAATTTCAGTAAGGTTTGGTTAAGGCAGTGCACACTCTTTGACAAAACAACGGTCATTGTATTTCGCTTCTTTTATCTTTCTGTTCATCTTAAAAGGGTTGGAGTCGTTCTGTCTCAGCCAGAGCGTATTTAAAATGGCACGAACTATGATACTAAAACGTGTCGAATTGCCCTATGAGATGCATTTTGTGGTACGTGTTAACGCACTAATTTCTAAGACAGAAAATTTCGTATTTTCTGGAAAACACATCTTGAAGTCACGCCTATTCAATTATTTCGAGAATCACTGAACAATATTTTAAATAGTATCCTTATGTGATTCACTATACTGGCCAATCAGGTGCCCCAATTTCGCGCTCCAGGACAGTTGCAAACAATGCTATTTTCGATCATCTAGTATGTAGTTACTTTTAGTTGCTGCTATTTGGAAATACAAGTGCGTGCATTCGTGATAAAACTGAATGTTTCGAAAAGCAAACTTAACTGTGCTGTTGCTCAGTGTAGCAATATTGGGACAAAAACTTCGGGAATAATGTATCACCGATTTCCAACAAATGACAAAGTAAGGTGTACCGTATGCCCACGACAAGAAGGCTAGAGGGGAATGAAGGGCAGAGGGGGTTTGAACTGTGTATCTACTCCGGTAGCGGATCTGTTTACTAGGAAATGAGTGAATGAGAGTGCATATTTCTATATAGCGTTTCACTCTTAGAAGACAGTATGGAGTTAAATGGGACATCTCTGTCTCTATCTAGCGCATACAAGTTGCCATTAGCCGCGTCCTTTTCTACCCTCGCTCTGTTGCCAGATTCCTAATAGCATGGTATAAATATTCATTTGTTATAAATTTCAGGTTTGAACACATTATCCTATGCAGAATTTTTTTCTCTATCAGGTTATATCCTTTTCAGAGTCATTATACATTTCTATAGGTCCAAATTTCTTCAGAAAACGTTTTTTTTTCAATAGAAGTCCGATATTTGCTGTTTCTACACTCATCACGCACTAACTAACAAACTAACTGCTAGAATGCATCTATATTTTTTTCTTAGGTAGAGTAAACTATAGTGCTACTACCTGCCTACTTTGAATTCTCTATGTTTACCCAGTTAAGTGTTATAATTTTTTAAATTAAATGTTTTCGGAAAATTTTATATATGTGCACTGCAAAAGTTACGCAGTGTGAAACTTTTTTGTTATTGAGTTTACATCAGGGAACCAGCGAGAACAAATGTTGAGGAAGGTTGGAGAAAGTTTTTAAAATAAACCAAAAGGCAGTAACCTCTTTCTTTTATCCAGTAAGGCAAACAAAAGGTATTCATCTATTCAGCGTCAGGCCTGACACAGAAGATAGTATAAGGAGCAGCACTAGCATTAGTTCGAAAGAAGCCGTGTGTGTAACTGTGAGCTGTTATTGCGTTATTTGTTTAATATTTTTGTAAATATTTGTAGTTATGGAGGGTGAAGCTAGGAAGGGACGATATGTTGGTAGATAAAGAAGTAAGGAACGCCAAATAATTATGAATGTGTTAGATTATTTTTTAAGTAAAATGCGTGTAAGTAAGGCGGTAAAAGAAACAGCTAAGGCTATCGGGTGTTCAGAAGCAGTAGTGTGTATGATTAAAAAGGAAGTAATGAAAGGACCTCTAAGAACGCCATCGAAAAAGAAAGCAAAAAGGGCGGGACTACACAAAACGCTAGGTTAACGCAATATGATTGAATAGTGCAAGGTGGAGTGCGGCGAATTGTTCATTCTTTACTGTTTGCAAATATTCCACCCACGCTGAATATAATTTTGTCACAGTTCAACAGTGATGAGACCCTACCAAATTTCTCAAGGGCCACTCTGATTTGGGGTTCGAATATGAAAGAAAGGGTAACAAGTGCATATTAATAGAAAGAGACGATATCGATATCATCAGATGGCGACATAAATATCTAAAAGACGTAAAAGGTTTAGGGACCAGGGGAAATCAATTGTTTATACAGACGAGTCATTTGTAAATTTAGGTCATACAGTAACAAAGGCATGGAGGGATACCAAAGTTAAAAGTGCCCGTCTCGTCAAGCAGCAATTGAAGGACTAAGTACAGGACTCAGGCCACCTCGAGTCGCTCGCGGAGAAAGATTCGCAACTAGTACATGTTGCAACACTGCGCTCCATTTAAGTTTTAACGTGTACTGTCTTTTAAGGGTGAGACGCGCGCTATAGGTGTGTTATGTGACAATCTGTGGTGACAACATTGTGTATTTTAAACGAGCCTAGCATCCTTGTCATACTCGGAAACTAGCCATAAACACCGTGCGGGAAGCACAAAATGATTACGCTACACATTCCTAAGACTTGCCTTCTTGTCCTGGGCATACAGTAGGTACATGGATATCTCGATGTAAGCGGAGCAATTAGTTTAACGCCGAGAATGCTCGAGTCTGCTCCGTGCATTTTCGTCCTGGGGACTATCAACGGGGTTTAAGAAATGAATTACTCGGATTGCCTACAAGAAAAATGTTACGTACCGATGAGGTGCTGTGCATGGTGATTCCCAACTGGCATGGTGCCACACTCCCGGGTTCGAGCTCAGAAAACAGCACAAGCACCAGCCAAACTAATAAAAAGGTATGTAATGCCAAAACTTAATTATTTATTTGGGTATGTTTACTGAAAGCAATATAAGAATGTATCTGATTAAGGGCAAATTGCAGCTCCTGAGGTTTAAAAAAAATTTTGTTTTTGTTCTTTTCACTGTTGAAAACTTCATTCTTTTCCGCATCCATTGATATATGATATATGGGTTGTACATTTGATAGTCGCCAAAATCCTATTTAAATAACATGCTGCATCTGCCACGCACTTTTATGGTTTTTGTGATTGTTCTTTTTTCTTTCTTTTTTTTTCCATTTTCGCGTAACCTTCCATAGTGTACATGGAGGTAACATTTTCTCCAAAACTATCACATCTAGAAAGCCAAAATTTTCTACAATGTTAAAACAGCATATGAACACTAAAACGAGCGGAGCAGTTTTGTCATATTTTACATGCTATTTAAAGTCTGTTATGTATTACAAAAACTGAATGAATTTAAAAAAAAAAAAACATATAAGCAGTACTTTTCACTACAAAATTAGAATTTTGAAAAGCTAATCTACTGATTTTGTCATATATGCTATTATCTGGGTTCATCATAAGTATAAACTCGTTAGAACAGAGGGATCTTCAAGTAAGTGCACCTAACTGTACATCAGCATTCCAAAATTATTTGAATAACAAATTAAAAGCTGTAACAATGACAAAAAGGAACGCGAGGAAGTGTCAGCAGTGGGCATCAACTACTTTTTCTACAACAACATGACCAAATGTAACTCTACTTTTAAGATCAAACAATAATTTGTTACTTGTTATTTTGATTGTAGTTTCGGTGGCAGTGGTAAAATTGGTTTGTATAGGTTGCGCGTTTGTTCTTGACGAATGACCTTGAGCAGAAATCCAATGAGTGAGCCTACCCTTAATAAACAGGTCAGCAAATGTTTATGATACGATAACAGACACCTCTGTTTTCCTCTGTCGCGTTTGTGTATACAGTCGACTGCAAAAGTTTTGTGCGGTACGGGTGTATGTATGCATGCAACGAAAATAGCAATTCAGACGAGGGAGAGATGTCGGGAATAGAATAAATGCAAGAAAGTTAAGTGGAAACAGTTATAGAGGTATAGTGTATAATACGTGTGGCTGATATTACTGCAAGTGTCATAAATTGATTTGTAGTGTTGTACTACTTCAGCTCAGAAGCATGCGCGTCATCTCACTGCAGACTGTACCTCCTCTCTCTCGTTCGCGCAAAAGCTGAGTAGAGACTCGCATTCACCCTTTCATATAAAATTTTCATTCGTCAAGAAGTAACGTGCGACCTGTAATTAGTGGAATGTATTGACGAACGTTTCTAATGGTTAAATAAGGAAAATTGAAGCTATTAACAGTGAAGCAACAAGATTCTAAAGTAAGAACAAATTAGAAACTAAAAACTTCACTTATCTTAGTAATGTTGCATGTTCTTTTTTCACAAGCTAACCCAGGGTTTCAAGTTGTCTCCAACTCATTCTCAAAGCTATAGAAACAAATTCGTTACCAAAGCTACAGTCTTTCATTTTTTTCTGAAAACAGAAACAAATACTGATATTCAATTTTTATTTACCAATCTCTGAAAACAAAAATTTATAAATACAATCTATAGATGGTAATTCGAAGTTCATAACACGGTTCCTGTTTTTTAAAATAAATTTTTTTCCCCAAACCATTTAATCTATCGGACCACTTAATTGTTTTAATAATTTAACTTCTGGATTAATTTCATGATTAAATGACCAAAAATGATCTGCCACAGCTGATTTATCAGTTTGTTTATATTTAATATTTCTAAAATGTTCTTTTATTCTGGTTTCTAAATGACGTTTAGTTTTACCAATATAAACCTTATCACAATCTAAACAGCTAAATTGATGAATACCAGATTTTTTATAATTTGGTATTTTATCTTTTTTAGAAAAATTAAGTAAATTTTGTATATTAAATTTATTTTGAGGGACCAAATTTATTCCATATTCTTTAAAAATCTTTGTAAATTTTTTATTGGCCCATGGATGGTAAGTAAACTTTTTAAAAATACAATTATCTTTTATTTTTTTAAGGGTTGAAACTTCTTTAACAGCTTTTGGATACTTAAATTGTCCTATCTTTTTATGTATAAAATCTGTATTAAAACCATTGATTACTGCAGTGTTATAATGTGTTTATATTCTATATCAAATTCATCTTTATTAAGGGGTATATTTATTAACCTATAAATTAAACTATTGAAAACAGCAAATTTATGTGCAAAAGGATTAAAACTTTTATGTTTTATGTAATTATCAGTGTGAGTAGATTTTCTGTAAATACCAAAATTCAATTTATTGTTATGTCTTAATTTTTAAGTCCAGAAATGAAAGGAATCCATTATTTTCAGTTTCCAAAGTGAATTGCATAGCTTTATCTTGTAAATTTAAAAGTTTTAAAGCATTGGTGCTGTTTTTATTGTAGTGTTGCTTCAATTTTGAGCGATGTGGCTCTTATTTCTCTCAGGGCGTGGTAACGGATGGAATGAAAAATCACACAATGTTTCTTCACCACAATGTATTATTTTATTAACACTTTTTCTCTATTTTACATTTAAATAAATCCCCTTAACACCATTTTAGCTTATTTAAGTCTTTCCACTTTTTCAAAAAGTGGAACAAAAGCTTGATGAAAGTCTGGTAAACGTTCTACAATGTTCACACGCTACCAAAATACGTCTTATCACCTTGAATATTTAGGCGCTAGTCCTGATTCTTTTAGTTGCGAGTCTATCATTCCGACTGCCACGTGTACATCTGCGTATGCGTTCATCGAATAGTTCCCGCATTATTAGGGAAGCGATCTTTAGCTATCCTGATTTCGCTTTTAATATTGAACACATATAATTCTTTTATTTATACATATATAATAAAATTAAATATGGAAATATTTATGACATCTTTAAACAAACTTAATTGTTTGTAACAATGAACATTAGTAACACGTTTTCGTCATTCAACCATCTCATACCAACATCAAAAACAAATTACACTCGCAACAAATATTCACATAAACAATTTCCTTTTGGGGTCTTTTAATATTCTGTCTCACATGCCCCTTGTTTTGTTTTTCAAGTTGTCACCTATATTTACAATCTTGAAACACAATACAACACTTCTCCCTATTCCTTTGATACAATCACTTTGTACAATACTTCTTTTTTTTTTTTACAGTCTTCTTTGCTGTATGTTTTTGTCTTTTGTTTTGGTATGACACAGCATGTCTTTATAAATTTCACATATTCAGTTACTATACAATACATATTCAGTTATTATACAACACATATTCAGTTATTATACAACACATATTCAGTTATTATACAACACATATTCAGTTATTGTACATTTGACATTGACACAAACATTATTTTTTAAGTGTATCATGGTTTATTGTGTGCCTTTTGACTTATGTTCCTTGTTATGAGGAGAGAAAAACAGGATACAAATCTTGAGCTAATGATTATGATCATATTTATGGCAATATTTTATTCAGTTCTTTGCCTTCTTTGTCTTGTAAGCTTATTATGTATAGGCAGGTCATTGAGTCAATTCTTAAACTCTGATGTTGCTAATGATGCTATTGTGACATTGGGTTCTTATTCACTATTTTAGTTTGGCATTTCTTCAAGCTTAACATTGGCTATATCCATCTTAATTCATGGGCATTGCTTTTCTGACTATGGTTTTTCTTACTTCACTAATTGTCAACTCTTTATCTCTTATCTCTATAAGAGAAAACTTCTATACTTATAATTATTCTGCAATTGTATTATTTTTCTTCTCAATTAACCCTCGACACCTTTGTGTCAAAAATATTTTATCTTTGTCATCACAAGTGATTCGTTTTTATTTTTTATTTTTTATTTCTTTTTTTTGTCCCTGACATCCTTATGTCAAAAACACATTATTTTCCGTCGCTATAAAGCCCACTTCTTTAATGAAAATCAGTGTCCTCATCTGTCTACTATTCCTGCCTTACATGTTTGTTGGCAAAGACTATTTGGTCCTTTCTTTGTATGGTTTTAATTTATTTTTATGGTATCTTCCTACCAACTTGCCATTTGTATTCTGTAGCTCATACGTATGGTCACCCAGCTGTTTTGTTATGACCAGCGGTCCAGTGTACAGTAGTTCCATCTTTCCAGATCTTTTCTCAGATGCCTTGGATGCTTTGTGCCTTCTTAGGAGCACCTTTTCTCCAACTTGTGGGGACCATTTCCTCTTTTTACCTTGTTTCTCCCTTTTTCTGCCTTTTGCTGTAACCATCTGAATGCCAATTGACATTTTCCCTTCTCTGTCAATTCCCTTTGAGCAGCCATCGTAGTGTCAATGTCAATTGTCAATCTCTTGGGTTTTGTGTTGGTCATCAATTGGATTGGAGCAAACTTAGTTGTTGTAATTTCCCTGAGTGTTGGTGGTGGTTGTTATTTCTGTATTCTGTGCAACATCTGCCCTATTTGGCACGTTTCCATCCTGTTCCTGTTGTCTTATGTCACCGGTGTTCCATTGGTTTCTGTCCCTTTAGTGTGGACCCCTATTGTATGGCAGTCTTTGGTTGTTCTAGTATTCCCTACAGAATCGTATGTGGTTCACTTGATGGGTACGGTCTCCTGGTCTCCCACGATCATATGTATATGTTTGGTGTCTAGATTCACCCCTTGGTATCGTGTCGTGGTAACGCTGTCTCGTGTTCTCCATCCTTTTGCCATGATTGTGTGGTTGTGGGAAATGGTGTGCCCCTCTCCCCCTGTCATGGGTGCTCCTAGTATTTCTATCTTCTCTCTCATTCTGGTTGTTCGTAGTCGCGCTCCTGTTTAAGATAGGTGAGTTTGGGTGACCGTTTCTATGTCTATGTTCATTAGGCCGACCATTTTGTGTTTCAAAGGCTGTTAGTAATTCTATCATGTCTGCAAAATCTACTGGTCTCGCAACAATTAACCCTGTTCTCACTGTGTCTGGGAAATGTCTTGTTATGCTGGTAATTAACTCTGCTTCCAACAGGTTAGGGTCTAATAGCTTCCCTTTGTTGGCTACTTTCATAAAATAATCGACTAGCGATAACCCTTTGGTTGGATCATCGTATCTTCCTGTCGCTAGCTCTACCCTAGTTTGGTTTTGCTTAGCTGGGCCCCAATACATTGATAGGAATAGATTTCTGAATGAGCTATACGATTCATGACCAGCTAGTGTTAACCTAAGCCATTCTAATGCTTTGTTTTTTAAGCTTTTCTTGACTATCATCATCCTAAGCTCATTTGGTATCCTTTTCACTTTAAAATACTCTTCCATCTCTTTAACAAAGAGTTTTGGATCGTCTCCCTTCTCCTCGTCAAATGTAGGTGGTGTGATTTCATGTAGTATGCTGTTGGTGTAGCATGTGTTGTGTGTTGTGTCATTGTTTAATTGTGAACTTCTTTCTCTGTATGGTGAGTCAACATTTTGTACATCATTCAAATAACTCTCATCTTGTACATTACTTACATCTAAATCATTTTGCCTTTGTAGTGCATTCACAACGTCATTTACATTAGCCAAACTTTCTTTTCCTTTTTTCATTTCTTCACAAATTGATTTTAAATCATTCTTTATTTCTAAGTGACTTTGTTTCATATCATTCATAGCATCTTGTTGCGACTGCACTACATCAGCCATAGTCTTAATTTTAGGAATTACAATTTGTTCTACAGTTTCATTAATAATTCCTTTCTTTACTATCTCAATTTCTTTCCTTAATTCCTCAGTTATTTCTGCTTTTACATTTGTAATCTTACAGTCTACACTTGCATTACGTTCTGTTATTTCATCTCTACATCCACCAATTTCTCCTTCTAATACAATCTTATTTTCTCTCATTTCTGATTCAATTTTTCCCATCCTATCTCCTATAATTTCTATCCTAGCTTCTAAGGCTTCCTTTGTCTCATTTAAGTTTTTATGTACTAATTTTAAATTAGTTTCCATTACTTTCATATTTTCTTTACACTCCTGTCTTCCTAATTCTATTTTCTGTTCTAAGTTCTGTCTTCCTAATTCTATTTTCTGCTCAAAGTTCTGTCTTCCTAATTCCATTTTCTGTTCTAAGTCCTTTCTCACTTCCTCCATTTTCTGACCTATCTCTTCCTTATTCTGTTCCAGTTTCTGACCTAAACTTTGTTCTATGTCCTGTCGCACTCCCTCCATTTTCTGACTTATTTTTTTTTATTTTGTTCTAGTTTTTGTTCTAGTCTTTCAAACATTATCATTAGTAACCTTTGGTTTTTCCTATTGCTAGCTCTTCCTCACTTTCTGTTCCTATCTGATAACTAGGCCTATCTGCCCCTTCCCCTGCTCCTGTTACTAGATCTCTCTCTTTTCGCGACATTCTAGTTTCTTTATTCAGTTCACTTTGGCTTAAAAGTCCTACTATTTTGCCGCTTCGCAGTAACATAAAACTAAAAATAAAATGGATGTAAAAATAAAAATTTTTGGCCCTACTTTTTTCTCGTTGATTTATCCAGTTACGTGCGTCTCCTGGGTGGTTGGCTTCGCTAGACGATCTCTGGTGTTTTCCCGCGTTGATTATCCGTTCATCGGTGTTCTCGAAGTCGTAAATTTCAAACGATGTTCTAATGGCGTCTTCTTCCTTTTTGGCGCTAAGATTTGGCGTCACTTGGTATTTCGCGTAAGTTCATTTCCCGTAGATTTCCATTCAATCCAAAATTCGTGCTCCACGCTTGGGTAAGCCATTTGGTGCTGTTTTTATTGTAGCGTTGCTTCAATTTTGGGCGATGTGGCTCTTATTTCTCTCAGGGCGTGGTAACGGATGGAATGAAAAATCACACGATGTTTCTTCACCACAATGTATTATTTTATTGGCACTTTTTCTCTATTTTACATTTAAATAAATCCCCTTAACACCATTTTAGATTATTTAAGTCTTTCCACTTTTTCAAAAAGTGGAACAAAAGCTTGATGAAAGTCTGGTAAACGTTCTACAATGTTCACACGCTACCAAAATACGTCTTATCACCTTGAATATTTAGGCTCTAGTCCCGATTCTTTTAGTTGCGAGTCTATCATTCCGACTGCCACGTGTACATCCGCGCATGCGTTCATAAAATATTTCCCGCATTATTAGGGAAGCGATCTTTAGCTATCCTGATTTCGCTTTTAATATTGAACACATATAATTCTTTTATTTATACATATATAATAAAATTAAATATGGAAATATTTATGACGTCTTTAAACAAACTTAATTGTTTGTAACAATGAACATTAGTAACACGTTTTCGTCATTCAACCATCTCATACCAACATCAAAAACAAATTACACTCTCAACAAATATTCACATAAACGATTTTCTTTTGGGATCTTTTAATATTCTGTCTCAGCATCATTTATCTGTTTTTTAGGGACAACAGCAAAAGTGTCATCCACATATCTATACCATATTTTAAAAATTAGAGGGAATGATTCTATAATTTGAGTTTCAAAAAAACTCATGAAAAGATTAGCAAGAAATGGCGAAAGTGGGCTTACCCATTGCCAAGCCAGAAGTTTGTTGAAAAAAATTACCATTAAAACTAAAGAAATTTTGATCTAAACAAAGATTTGTAAGTTTTACAAAATCATCTATTAAATCTTTGTTTAATTCTAAAGAATTTAAACATTTTTTTAAAAAAATCAAAAGCTTTTTTCTAGGAATGCTAGGAAATAAAGCTGTTACATCAAAAGAAACGAGTTTATCACTATCAGGCAATACTATGTTGTTAATCTTTTCTACTAATTCAAAAGAATTTTTAATACTTAAAATTTCAAATTTATCAAAAGTACTAATTTTTTTAGTTAACCATTTAGCTAAATTATATGTAGGTGAATTTATATAATTTATAATGGGTCTCATTTTATTTCCAGGTTTGTGAATTTTTGGAAGTGCATATAACCTGGGTAAAACAGGATTATTGACTTTTAAAATACTTTTTTCTTTTTTAGGTATCATTTTCACTTCGTTGAGAGTTTTATTAAAAGTTCAAATACATGATTTTAAAGGATCATTATCAATTTTTAAGTAATCTTTACTTTCAAGCAAAAGTTCTACTCTATTAATATAATCAGATTGATCTAAAATTACAATTTTGTTGCCTTTATCAGCTTTAGCATAAATTACATCCTTTTCTTTCAATGATTTAATAATCTGATTCATGAGCGTCGGCAGACCTTTTTTCAAGGAGGGGCCGCATGTTGGAAGTTTGCAATTAATTCATTATTCTGTTGCTAACAACTGTAAAAATTGAGTTATAGTATTTGTTACAGATAAGCATGATAATTTATGCTAAATAAAAAGTGTACTTTACCTCAAAATTAAAGCAATAGTCCAACAGTAATTGTTTGCACATTACATTTATTATTTTCCAAGGGGGGCCCCGGCCTCCCCTGCCTCTCCTTTGTGAGTTTTGAGGCCCCCTGAATCCAAAAAAAGAATTTTTAGAAATAGGTCCGTGTGTGTGTCTGTGTGTCAGTCTGTAGACACCATAACTCAAAAACGAAAATTAGGTTAAAAACCAAAGTTGGTATTTAAGTTTAATGTCCTTCAAGGATGTGACACGAAGATTTTGAAGAAAATAGCCCCACCCTAAACTACCCTTTACATGGAAAATTTTTCGAAAATTTTGATTTTCTTGAAAATGGCTCTAAGGATTTTGATTAAAATGCCATAGGTTTGAGATATTTTTATGACAAATGAAATGTATATCTTGAATTTTCTGGCTATAGCCCCTGTAGTCATATTTACTCTGGACGACTTTTGCATAACTGGTAAACCGTTAGAGATAGACCAAATCATGCTATACAAAAAATGTAAATCTTGGTAAAATACATAATTTATGCCTCAATAAATTTTCTTGTAGGGTGAACCATTTTGGAGATATTCCTTGTTATATGTGTGAGTTTCGGAAAACTTAGAACTTTAGCAAAATGCAACAACGTTGTTCATTTTTTTATATGTTAATCATGCAAAGAGAACGGAATCTCAAAGGTCAAAAAGATTTCACTGTCGCACAAAACCTTCTGTATTCTAATATCTCCCTTGCAGCTACAAGGACATAAGCAATAAGATAATTTGTATGAATGTTTATCTTAACTAACATGGAAATATAGGAATAAGAGTTTGTTAGAATGGTTAGTACAAGAGTAGAGAAAGTCATGTGGGTGCAACACATCAGATTTTTATTTATATCTTTCAAATTTTAGTACATTTCATTTTAATCAAAGATTTATTAATGTCATTTAAATCTTGACTGGCAATTTCAATATCTGCAACAAAATCATCTGTGTTTTTTGAGAAACTTACACAAGTTTTCATACCTTTATTTAGAAAATTTCTTTCTTTCTCGTTAAAGTTACAATTTGATAAATTAATTACATTATTTGTTTGATTATTTGGTTTATTTATATTCAATTTCTGTTGCTTTTGGCATAATCTATTTAACTTGTTTTTTAACCTCTTAGTTTTTCTTTTCATGCTAAAATTTAGATACTCAAATAATTTTGATTCAAAATTAACCCAGATTAATGTTACCTAAAATACGTGTTAATTTTAAATGTAAGTCATATAACCAAAGTTCAATATTATTTAATTTTTTAAAATGCAAATTTCTTTCAACTTCAATAACTTTCTTTTCAGCTGCCTTTTGATGAATACTATTATTATCTAGTTTAACATTTCTTCTAACAAAAACAGGGGTTACTTTTCTTTTTAAACAAATATTCAAAAACCTAATATCTGCAAGAATATCTTTTTTCTCTTGTAATTTTAAATATGATTTAATTTGATATTTAGTTCTATATAAATTTAAATTAAACAAATAACTATTAAATTCTAAATTATTATCCATCATAGTTAAAATGGTAATTGTAGCCAGGAACAATTGCTTCAAACTAAATAAGTTAAATAAGGAAAATTGAAGCTATTAACAGTGAAGCAACAAGATTCTAAAGTAAGAACAAATTAGAAACTAAAAACTTCACTTATCTTAGTAATATTGCATGTTGGAGACAACTTGAAACCCTGGGTTAGCTTGTGAAAAAAGAACATGCAACATTACTAAGAGTGAAGTTTTTAGTTTCTAATTTGTTCTTACTTTAGTTTCTAATGGTTTTTTTTCAGTTAAGGTATCTTTTATACCATATTCATTGCATTTTGCTACACTTTATTAATTATTGCTTAAGTGTTTACGCAATGGACTGTCTGTCAATGCTTTAAATGGAATATACCAAAACAGGTTTGAAGAGCTCGCTTTCAATTGCTCTCTGAACTGCGCGCGCTCTCCGACCTCCATGTGACGTATGTTGCTTGCAACCAATGGCAGCAATTGTACCGGAGTGGCCTACCTTCTTTCTCTACTTACCTTGCACAGACCCAGTCTTATTCAGGTTTGTCTCCAACTCCTTTAACATCAGTGCTAATCCTCATGCATGAAAGGATAGAAGAAAAAGGTAGGATTGATAAAACACAAGAGATTCAGGAATTGCTGGGAAGAAGGTTGAAGATCAGTATAAGAAGCTAAGTGATTTCTGATGCTTTTAGATTTGAGAAAAGAAGTGGGAAAAGAAACATACTAGCAAAATTTACAAATATGCAACTGAGAAACAAAGTGTTAGGACAGGCAAAGAAACTAAAAGGGCAGATATTTACACAAATAAGGACTAATCATTTGAGCAGAGGGAAATGATGAGGCCACTTATTGAACAAACAAGACATGGGCATAAAGGAAAAGGGGCACATATCCTCAACTTAAAAGTTGTGAATATATGATCGACAAGAAATGCAAGCAATCGGAAGAATGGGCAACATGCTGAACGAACTGAGTGCATTGAACTTTGAAGTAACAACAATGAATGTCAGCAAAAGACATAGCATGCAGGCTGGATGAAGTAGATGACCAGCCAAAAGGAGAGAAACCGACTGCGGAGAGAAGAGGTGGGGCAGAAGAAAAGTGAATGTAGTACAATGAGGGAACAGGAAAATGTCAATTCAGCAGCTGTGAGAAAAGTAAGGGATGATTCCTAAGAAAACAGATGATAGAATATGGAGTAAAATTGAAGATTTCTATCAGGAAATTCTCATGTATGTTATGTGCACATAAAAGGTACAGGGTTCATTTATATGTGTATAAATCCAAAGGGAAAAGTGAAGGGAAATGAAGGAAATGATACACCACAATGTGAAAGATCAAAGGACAATGAGAAAGGAGCGAAAGGGAAAGATTAGAATAAGCTAGAAAAGAAACAAGTTAGAGTGAACAAAGGATATAAATAAAAGTGGTATAAGCAGGCAAGTCTAATTTAGGAAGGAAAAGTTAGTAAGGGAGAAGAGATGGAAAGGGGCAAAATTGAAAAAATTACTGGGGAGCATACACTGAACATGGCAGAGAAATAATATGAAAAATCAACTAGTACTTATGCACCAAGTATCTAAATGTTAAGAGGAGTAATAAATAGGTTGCCCAATGATGATAAGGACTGGGATTCTAGTTCATGGGTAGCCAAAAGTTGTAATGTATACTTAGTACCCAATAAACCAATTCCAATTGCAGATATGGTGAGTACTTGGGATAAATTCATCATTTGTTCAATACAAATGCCTCCTACATTCCCAAGGGACCTAATGGCCTAGTTGTTAATGGATCCTTAAACCATACTCATTCACTCCCACATTCCCATGATGCCATGCTTGGGTGTTTACTGCATCAATCTTATTAAAAAAAAATTAGCATGGCAAGGATTAACTGTTTTCTCTGCTCATATACTCTCTTTACTGTGTCATTTTAAGAATCTGCTTTTCAACTTAATGATAAGTTCTTCACACAAGGAGTACAAGTCTGTCTGGAGATGCCCAAAGGAAAGACTAAAGTTCTTTTTGAAATTGTTTAGTAGCTAATGTCAATATGTGGATGAAATTTCTTAAATAACTTGTGCATTTCTAATGTGTTCTATTATTCATGTAAATAGTGGAGTTGAGTTCTACTGTACTGAACAGTCTTCACCAGAAAAGAGGAAATGTGTTCTTTAACTGTATTCACCATATAATCAAATTTCATATTTCCTGGGGCAAATTTTCCTTGCCCCTCACTTGGTAATTTTCTACTTCGTAATGTTTTCAACCTTCAGATAGGCTTGCCTGCGGCATTATGAAAATTCATAAATGCGGTTTTACACTCATTGAACCCTACCAGAATGTATTGAAATTTCATACACAAATGACGATTTTTACAATGACCTCGAAAAAATTTTAGCAGGTTTTCTTCTTCTTTGCTTTACTTCAGAATCAGACCTAAAGGCATGCAGGTTCAATCTTGGCCCAGACCGATTGTGTTCAAGTGTGCTTAGAAGCGACAGCCCCATGTCACTAGATCTACTGGCATGTAAAAGAACCCCTGCAGGATGAAATTCTAGCAATTGTCAGCCTCATTAACAAATACAATAGTTTCTCAAGAGTTGTAAAGGTTCAAACCTTGCCCAGATCGATGGTTTTTTAGCGACCTTAAGAGTGACAGCGCCATTTCAGTAGATTTACTAGCATGTAAAAGAACTGTGGGATGAACCAAAAATGATTGTCACAGCTGATTTCTCTAGCTGTCTATATTTGATTTTTCTAAAATATTCTTTTTTTCTGGTTTCTAGATGATGTTTTGTGTTTCCAATGTAAACCTTATCCCGGTCCAGACAGTCAAAGAGTGACAGCGCCATGTCAGTAGATTTACCAGCATGTAAAAGAACTGTGGGATGAACCAAAAATGATTGCCACAACTGATTTCTCTAGCTGCCTATATTTGATGTTTCTAAAATGTTCTTTTTTTCTGTTTTCCAGATGACGTTTTGTTTTTCCAATATAAACCTTATCGCAGTCCAGACAGTCAACCTGATAAATGCCAGACTTCTTGCAATTTGGAATTTTCTCCATTTTAGAAAAATTAAGCAAACTTATTTAGAGGAGCCAAAATTATTTCATGTTCTTTAAAAATTTTTTAACATGTTTTATTAGCCCAAGGGTGGTAAGTAAACCTTTTAAATTTGTAGTCATATTTTATTTTTTTGAGAGTGGAAGCTTCATTTATGGCCTTTTGATATTTAAATTTCCCAAGATATACATGTCTTCACAGTACAAGAAGCCAATATATCAGAAGAACAGGAAATATACTTTGAAATGGATCAGTACACTACACATATACCTCCAAAGGCTCGTCAAATAGCAAGTGGTATTCTTACAGGAATTAAAAGAAATATGAAAGCTACTATCCAAATCCAAAAAACAATGGAAGAACAAGATAAATCAGAAATAGTTTAAATGGAAGTATGGAAAAGTAACTACCACTATAGAATTTACAGTATCTACAATCCTCCAGACAATACGCTAGATCTAAATTCTATTCCCATAGAACCCAAAAGTATTTTAATAGGTGATTTTAATGCACACTCCCCTAGGTGGGGCTACAGAGATATAAATTCAGCAGGAAGAGTCATAGAAGACCTATTAAACTCATCAACAATGGAATTAATATTTAATCCAAATGATCCACCCACTTACCTTCATTATAATGGTTCAGGTACAAATCCTGATCTTCTGATGGTGTCATCTGACATAATTGACAATACAAAAAGAGAAATAATAGAAGACCCAGGTTCAGGCCACAGAATCACCATAAACTCCATAAGAGGTCTAATAAATAAAAGTAACAAACCAAAAATTAAAACTTCTTGGAATTTTAAAAAAGCAGATTGGTCCAGTTTCCAAAATGAGATAGAAGGGAAGTGTAATATACTGTTAGAATCAGAGTTCAAGTCAACAGATGAAATGAATAAAAAAATTTGTGAAATATTTTAGACAGCAGCCAAAACACATATCCCCAAAGGAAAGTTAAAGAAATATAGCTACTTTTGGTCTCCATCTTTATCTAAGTTAAAACACGAAAGAAATATAGCAAGAGTCAAAGCCGAAAGAACCAAATGTCCAGAAGATGTACAAAACTGGAGAAGAAAAGCAGCCATTTTTAAGAAAGAATTAATTACAGCAAAGAGGGCCAGTTTCACAAATTTTGTAGAACATATGGACTATAGGAAAGATGGAAATAAAATATACAAATTCCTTAATAAAACAAAATTATCAAAAAATACAACTGAACCATTAAAACATAATAACAAAAGCTTAACTACAGATAGGGAAATAGCAGAATCCCTTAACAAGTTTTATGCTCAGTCACAAAGAATACCCCAAGCGTATAAAAAACAAGATAAGGCTATCCAAAAAACTATCAGAGAAACTAATAAGCCAAAAGGTATACGAAATGATATTTTTATTCAGGATTTTAACGAAACAGAACTGGATTTAGCAATAGAACAATTACAGAACAAAAAATCTCCAGGACCTGACAAGATCCACCCAGAGTTTATTAAACACCTTGGCAGGAAAGGAAAAGAAATTCTACTTAAACTGTATAACACGTGTTGGAGAATGACTGTACCTTCCAACTGGAAAAAAGCCATTATCATCCCGATTTTAAAGAAAAACAAACCTTCAAACAATATTAATAGTTTCAGACCAATATCTTTGACCAGTCTTATTGCAAAAGTGATGGAAAGAATGGTGGCATCTAGACATAACTGGTTCCTAGAATATTACAACTTAATTAATAGTTCACAGACTGGCTTCAGACAGAATCATAGTACAAGTGAAAATGTACTCCTACTAAGGCAAGACATCAAGGAAGCTTTCAATAGAAAGGAGGATACCTTAGCAGTATTCATTGATTTTAAATCAGCATATGACTCAGTCTGGAGAAACAAATTAATTGAGAAGTTGCAATCAATAGGTGTGAAAAGTAACATGCTTAAATGGATAACTCAGTTTATTTCACAAAGATTTTGTGCCACAAAATATAATACATACATTTCCAAATATAAACAAACACACCGAGGACTTCCACAAGGTGCTGTTCTGAGCACAACACTCTTTAACATATATATAAATGACCTCCCATCAATAATAACAACCTTAGAAACCAAAATTGCTTTATTTGCTGATGATGTAGTCATTTGGACTTCAGGCTCTCCAAAAAAACCTGAATTAATTAAAGACAGAATAGAAACAGCCCTAAACAAAGTACATGAATGGAGTTCCAAAAACCTCATGACTATCAATGTGGAAAAAACAAATTATGAATTATTTACACTAAAATACAAACCAGTTAATATTAACATAAATTATAATGGTAAACCACTCAAAGCAGTTGATGATGCCAAATACTTAGGCATCACTTTCGACAGAAAGCTAAGTTGGAAAAAACATATAACAAACATCTCAGAAAAGGTTGAAAAGAAACTGCAAATCCTGAAAAGGTTAGCTGGTGCTAAATGGGGCTGCTCAAGGAGAGTCCTTAACACAACATACAAAATGTATGTTAAACCAAACCTCTTGTACTGTTCTGAAGCTTTAATAACAGCAGCAAATGCTAACATCAATAAACTTGAACAAATACAAAATCAGGCTCTTCGCCTAATCACTGGAGCAGTTAAATCCACACCTATTGATGCCATGCTTGCCTTAACATGGACCCTATCAATAACAACAAAAATAGAAGAACAAGCATTGCTCCAACACGAGAAAATGTTACGACTGCCAAACTCTAAATGGACAGAAGAGAACCTCCCCCCTTCAATCCTTAAAACTCATAGTAGTTTCCTAGAAAAGGTAACAAAGATTAAATCCAAATTGAACATTCCTAACACCAGAGAAAATCTACTTATAAGAGAAAATCCATTGGAATTATTGCAACCTACCTTCAATTTGGAATTAATAGAGGAAATAAGTAAATCAGACACACCAAAAGAAATACAAAAACTTCTAGCTCTGGAAACAATCAATATAGGTATCCCACAGAAGAATGGCTGCACATATATACTGATGGATCCTCCAAGGAAAACCTTACTGGAGCTGGAGTTACGTGTTCACATTTTTCCTTTTATCATTCTGTTGGGAGAGACACAACAAATTATGATGGAGAAATAGAGGCTATACACATTGCTCTCCGACAATTATTAAATCTTCCCTTAAATAAATTTAACAAGGCAGTAATTCTTTCGGATTCTAAAGCTGCAATTCAGGGAATATGTTCAAATACTACAAAGAAGTCAACAAAAATTAGAGAATGCTACAAAATGTTAACACAACTCCAAAAAGTTAATAAGACTGTTCATCTCCAATGGATTCCAGCACACTGTGGAGTCATGGGGAATGAAGCTGCAGACTCACTTGCAAAGAAAGGCACAACAATAAAACAAAAGTCTAAATTCAATTTCTCATATTCCTCAATAAAACGCTTGATCATTAAAAAATTTTCTCAAACATACCTACAAGAAATAGAAACAAATGCCAAAGATAAAAACTGGATTACACTACTTTCCAACCCAGATATAATCCCCCAGAGACCAAGGAAAACAGCGGTTGCAGCCTTCCGACTATTGACAAATACGACTGCTTAGCAAGTCATCTCTACAGAATAGGTATCTCAGCCTCACCAATATGTGTCCTGTGTAACGATCCAGCAGAAATGAATGAAGACCACTTGAATACCTGTGAAGCATTAAAATCAGAAGAAACTACAGTTCAAAAGTATTGAAAAGCACGAATGCTAATGGCTTCATTGCCAGATGCAAGGCACTAGAAAACAACAACAACATATTTAAATTTCTCTATATTTTTATGTGCAAATTCACATGACTTAGCATTAGTTCTTACCACCTCGCGAGTTGCATCATCATGTGCAATACTACCAATATGAAAAATATTATCTAGATGGAAAAAAATAATAAAAAACTATAAAAATCATTAAAATATGCAATATAGGGGCTATAATGTTGAAATATTATGTATTTATCAAAATCAAGAAAATATGCAGTTATATGCATCATAAAATCATGTCCAAATAACTGAAAATACCACAATTCGTGCACATAATGTAAAACCATACATTTTTAACCCCTATGAAAAAACTTCCAAATGCATGAACTTCCTAGCCCTACTAATAATGATCTCTTACACAATAAAAAGAAATTAAAGGTCTGCAAACTACTATCGACTTTGCATTTTACCAGATCAAAACCAAAGTTGTGTGTTAATGGTTTTGTTGTACTTCAAACATTTTTCAGGACTTATGTGCATAGTTAAAACATGTGTATGATTTAACAACCTTTAATTTTCATTTCGTTTCAACCCTTTCCAGTTTTGCCACAGTATCAAACACCATAATAATTATACTTGAGCTAATGTAACTTGTGTATTCTGACAGTTTCCTCGGTGTGTGTTAAGCGTGTGGTAGGGAATGCCAGAGCAGTCTGTTATGACAACCAGGTTTGACCTTGAAGCAGCCATGAAACTTCATGATGGGAATGCATCGTCACTTTGTTTCCTCTGTTATTGCAACAGCAAGTCAAGCAAGTGTACGTCTAATTTTAGACTATGTAAAATTAAATTTTTGTAAATATGGGACCACAGATGAATCAAGTGTTATCCAAATTTTTCCATGCTTAAATGTTTTACCTTATTTGAAAGGTTATCTGAAGGTCATGATTTTTTCATGTCTTGAAGCTTTTATTGGATCTGAGGTTATAGCAGTTAATAAGTTACAAAATTCATTTTCACTGCACTTAGTTTAATGGGTTGTAAATCTATGTCAACACCTAGATATTCAAATAATTAAAAAGCAAAACAATACGGTTTATGTGTGTTAAAATACAAAGAACATACTCCCATGTGGATTTTTAGCAATTTTGGTTGCATTTGACGTTGGCATGCTAATATATAGACATATAAAAATATATATAGACAGATGTATATTGTTATATAAAATAAATTTGAATTTGACAAAAAATATAAGAACCTACAGAACATTCTCAATTAAGGAAATTTATCGAAGACTGTGCCTTAGTTCCTGATATACTGAGCAAAACTATTTGTTACTATAGAAGGGGTAGAGAGAGACTGAAAAATTCAATGCCATGACTGGGATTTGAACCATGGATCTACCAGTTATGTCAGGCTGCTCTAACCACTAAGCTATCATGGCCAACATGTAGTTTTTCAGTCTCTCTCTACCCTTTCCAACCCTGTCCTACATACAGCTATTGTATGGAAGAACATTAATTACATTGATTGAGCTTAAAGTTGGCTAAACTAGAAGCTCGGGATTTAAGTACTCACCGTATTGTAAGTCGCCACTAAGGTATATTATCTCATATAAATTGAGATCTTCTTGTGTGGTTTACCGCGAAAAATGCGAGTGAGTTGGAGAATTTAGTGTCGTGTCGACATGTTGGCCATGATAGCTTAGTGGTTAGAGCAGCCAGATGGTAACTGGTAGATCCATGGTTCAAATCCCGGTCATGGTATTGAATTTTTCAGTTAATCTCTACCCTTTCCAATCCTGTCCTACACATGGCTATTGTGCGGAAGAACATTAATTACATTGTTGTTACTATGTTTCAGCTGATTATTGGACATGACTGCTTGGGTAACATCTTCATAAGATTGGAATACTGCCATCACCAAATTATTTATTGTGCTCTGAACAAGTAGAAATAAACATGGAGCATCTGGACAAATGTATAACTCTGATTGCATAGACTTGTGAACCTAAAACTAGTTAAAATAAGTCAGTTCAGAAGTATCCATCCTTCTTGTTTCAGCTTCAGACAATATGGCCACATTGTAAGAGATAGACAAAAATCTTACTACACAAAAATTGTAGCTGTGCAAAGGGTCCCAGGTTCAATTCCCAGTTGGGTTTTGATTTTTCTTTAGCTGAGATCATTTTCTACACTCCTGAGAGTCTGAATGAGAGAGTGTGTGTGTGTGTATGTGTGTGTCCATCCAAGTTTACACCACTGCCCGTAACAATGTGGCCCAAAGGTAAAAGACTGCATTATCATTGCTGTTATAAGTGGGGTGTAAGTGGAACAGCAATAAAAATTGTGCATCTCTTTAAGGCTCAAGACAATTTGTATTTCAAATAATCATTTCTGTAAATGTTATCTATCTAAGACTTGAAGCTTTCACACGGCATGTGTTACTTATGACGGCTTCACGGGTGTTCAGCCGTTGTCAAATAGATAAAAGTCAAGCTTTCGGCCATTGTAGACTCCATGGCCAGTTTCGGAAGAAGACCATGGGAGTCTATGACAGCCAAAAGCTAAACTTTTATGAATTTGACACAGCTGATCACCCATGAAGCCATCATCAGTCATCTATCTAGTTGTTAATTATTATTTATTTATGCCAACAAGCTTACTGCTGATGTTTTTAAACACACAAGCCGTGTGTGGGCAATGTTTAGGAGGTTGAATCAGAAACTGAAAAATTCAATGCCATAGCCGGGATTTGAACCACGGATCATCCGCTTATCGAGCGGCTGCTCTAATCATTAAGCTACCATGGCCAACTTGCCAGTACAACATTAAATTCCTCAGCTGATTTGTACTGTGTCGGTGTTAAAAAACACCAGCAGTAAGCTTGTTGGCATAAACAAATAATAATTACCATCTAAAGGTTACTTAAACCTGGGACATAAAGTACTTACAATTGTAAGTCGCGCTTGGGGTATATATCTCTGATGTGAGACTCTCTTGTGGTTAACCGGGAAAAAGTACGAATCAGCTAGGGAATTTAATGTTGTACTGGCAAGTTGGCCATGGTAGCTTAATGGTTAGAGCAACCGCTCAATAAGCGGAAGATCTGTGGTTCAAATCCCGGCTATGGCATTGAATTTTTCAGTTTCTGATTCAACCTCTTATCTTTCTAGTGGTTTGCCAATACTTTTTAGGAGAGGTGCTGTGGTGTTGTAAAGTTTTGGGATGTACTTTGGAAAGGTGATGCCACAAATGCTTATTAAATATATATGAGGGTCACTACGAAAGTTTAGAGACACACCAAGAATAATTTTTTTTAAATTATTCTGATTGTTACACTTTCTTAAAGTAATTGTCACCACACTGTATACACTTTTGCAGTAGCTGAAACTGCTTCTAGAAGCACACCTGCCACATGTTTTCTTCAATAGCTGCAAGCTTCCCTTTGCTGGTGGTAACAGGATATACAGTGGTTGAAAACCTGTTCCCACACATGTACTTTTTTATCACTCAGAACAGAAAAATGTCACATGGCTCCAGGTTGGGACTGTATGGTAGATGCATAAGTCTGACCTCTGTAGACTCCAGGAACTGACTGGTGATGCTGGCCGTGTGTATGGGCACATGGTGATGGAGAAGGATCACTTACAGTCCTGTGCTTGTCCATCATTCTTGAAGCTTGGCAAAATCTTTTGGCAAGGAAACTGTGATGTACCAGTAACCGTGCTTTGCTCCTCCAGAAATTGGTTGCCACAAGATAACTCTGTATGAAAAATGTTTGTGGACATTTTAGCAACATTTCACTTTTGTCAGTAGATTGTCATCAAAAAAGATCCACACCACTGATTGCCACTTGGCCTCAGGATCAAACTAATAAATCCATGCTCCATCATCTGTGATGATGTAAGAAACTCATCTGGAGTACCCTTCTTTGGATCTTATCAGCATTTTCTCATACCATTCAACACAGGTGTGTTTTTGTTCCTCCGTCAAATTGTGAGGCACTCATCAGAATGTGACCTTCCTCAAATGAAGGAATTAATGGACGATTTTCAAAACTGCTGGCGAACCAATCTACAGTGCCACCTCAATTTCTTTAAGTGTTATATGATTTTCGTGAAGCATTTTTTACTTTCTCTGCTGGTAAGTAGGGGAATTATTGTATTCCACCCAAAAATTCGATGTCGAGATTTCACCGGAAATATATGTTTTGAGGCCCCCTAACCCCCCCCCCCCAAAAAAAAGCATTTTTACAAAAAGGTCTGTGTGTGTCTCTGTGTCTCAGTCTGTGTGTCTGTGGACAGCATAACTCAAAAACGAAAAGTCGGTTAAAATCCAAAGTTGGTATTTAAATTTAATGACTTACAAGGATGGGATACGAAGAATTTAAAGAAAATAGTCCCATCCTAAACTACCCTTTACATGGAACATTTTTCGAAAATTTTGATTTTCTTGAAAATGGCTGTAACGATTTTCATTAAAATGTCATATGTTTGAGATATTTTTATGACAAATGAAATGTATATCTTGAATTTTCTGGCTATAGCCCCTGTAGTCGTATTTACTCTGGACGACTTTTGCATAACTGGTAAATCGTTAGAGATAGACCAAATCATACTACACAACAAATGTAGATCTTGCTAAAATACACAATTTATGTCCGAATAAATTTTCTTGTAGGGTGAACCATTTCGGAGATATTCCTTGTTATGTGTGTGAGTTTCGGAAAACTTGAACTTTCGTGAAATGGATCATCGTTGTTAATTTTTTATATGTTAAGTATGCAAAGACAACAGGATCTCAAAGCTTTAAAACATTTGACTATCGCACAAAGCCTACTGTATTCTAACATTCTCCTTGCACCTACAAGGAAATAAGCAATAAGATAATTTGTACGAATGTTTATCTTAACTAAAACGTAGCAGATATAGGAATAAGAGTTTGTAAGAATGGTTAATACAACAGTAGAGAAAGTCATGTGAGTGCAATATATCAGATTTTTTCTCAATGGTTTTTCTCAGTCACTGTGGTTGCCAGACGCTCGCTTCTCTCCTCATCTTTAGAAGATTTTCGACATCTTTTAAATTCCTGAAACCACCAGAAATCTATGACATGGGAAGCAGCAATGTCTCCAAAAGTATATTTCAAAAGTTCAAGACTTTGGCACTGGTTTAACTTATTTTTAATATCGTAGAAAATCACTAAGCCAAAACGATCTCTTGCCAGCTCCATTGCAGACTATCTGCGCATCGCGAATTGTTCATCCTTGCGCGGCTGGATTTCCTGGAGTGGGAGAGTCACTACCTGAAACTATTGTGCTTTTCAAATGGGAAGAGTTCTGATCTGTAGCCAATGAGATACGTTTACATGCACAGCATCGCAAGCTCAGTACCCCAACCATTCATATTTCTTGGCGCGCAATATGACAACACAGCAGGACTCCACCGGCCTGGAGACGCTCAAGGACAAACTCCTTCCCATTTGAAAAGCACAGTAGTTTACTCACAAAGGATGGGGCCATCCCATCCTGCATTCAATTTGCGTGGATCAACTTTCATTTTCCCACATCTCAAAATTTCCGTAGTGACCCTCGTATGTTCTCCTACACTCAGAGCATCCAAACTTTTTCCCGCTATAATGAGGCGCTAATTACTTAACTGTAACAACGATGTTCACTTTTCCTGCGCAACGTTCCAAATAGGGGGGGGGGGGGGCTTAAAGCCGTTCGTATGTCAAGATAGATGACTTAAACACATTCGGTCGTAGGAATGGGATTTCTGAGATTGTGACTGTAATTTATTTTCAGTTTTTTGAAAAAGGTACCCCCACTGTCAGCCAAGGAAATGTATTATTTCCGCTAAGAGCATTGTTAGGACATTACATTTCCATACCTAACTCCAAAGATGCAGGTGGACCGCAAATTTCCGTGGAAATGTTTTTTTCAGAGGAATGTGTGTAATTTTTGATCTGTAAAAGTATCCTTATGTCAGACAATGAAATTTATTATTTCTTCTAAGAGCATTGTTAAAATCATCCCTTTGTCTGAAAAAAAAATGTTCTGGTGAACGGCTTTCAGAGAAGCATTATATTAAAGCATTTATATTAAAGCATTTCAATGTTTTTTCTGGATTTGGTGTTCATGATGTAATGACAAAGGTAGTAGGTGTTTGTGATAAAGACTTTTTTGGTCAGGAAGAAAGACAAAGAAATAAAATAAAATTTGAATGTTATGTGTTACTAGCTGAAATATCCTGCGCTGTCCGTGGTTTCGACAATCTGTACACAAACGTTTAGATTTGCATTGAATTCTATAAAGAATCCAAAGTAAACAAAGTAGATAAATAAAAAAGACGGGGAAAACGTTATGCAAACAACCGTAAATACCACACTAAGAAAAGTGAGTAGAGAAAGCTCTGTGGACGTAGAAAAAACGCAAGAGGTAGACCAAATCTTGCTGCGCAAAAAATGTAGATCATGCTAAAATAAAAAGTATGCCAAAATGCATTTTTTCCGGAGTGGACAATTTCGGAGATATTCATTGTTGTTTGTGTAAGTTTCAGAATCTCTTAAAAGAGTGTTGCAAGCATAATACAATGCACTTATATTTGAGTATTGACGTTACATATTGACGAGTTTTAAGTGAAATGTAGCATTTCGCTCTGAATACGAGAGCGCTCTGGGCGAGTGTGTTGCCCGCAAGAAACATACAATACCAACGCATACCAACCCCTCCCTCCCATCTCCATCTTACCCTTGCAGGTAAGGTTCCCTCGGTTGCAAATACCAGCTTCAGAAGCCTAACGCTTAACAAAGGCCACAATGGAAGGATGGTCATGCTGGTCTGTAGCATAATTCCTTGCGTACGTAAGGAAAAAATTCTCATGCGTATTTTTTTTTTTTTTTTTTTTTTTTGAGTCACCTCTCTCTCTCACTCATTCATTGTTTAACAGGCTACTATTGTCTGTATACTATACGTTTCGCACTTATTTATAATTTAATTTTGATGTATTGAAAATATTCGATATCAAGATTTTACTTCTCAAATTAAATGTGCGCTCTTTCTCATCTGTTCTTTGTTCGGTTAGATTTTATTTCTCTTTGATTCTGGGGGAAGATACCTATATATTTTTGCTATTTTTAAGTGAAATATTTAAGACTGATTTTCGTGAAGAGAATTTTAGTGCATTCAAACTTGTTTTCTTAAGTGATATATAATGTTTTACGAGAACCTTATATCGCTAGCATGTAACAAAAAGAGCTTCACAGTTTAACGTCCAGAGACCTGAGATGTATTGCTTGGCGAGGGAGACACGCAAATAACATTTTTAGACCAAAAATTCTTTAGCCGAGCAAGTGTACGCGTGAGAAGCCGAAAAATAGATCGCTATGCATTTTTTCTAAAGGGAAGGGTCAACAGAATCTCCCTAACAATATCAGAGGGTTTCAAAGATGTCAAATAATTTCGCCCAATAGCATCTTAACGGGAAAAGATTGTGAATATTTCTACCATCGGGTCTTCAGGGGAGGAGAAAGAAACATTTTGTTTTCAAGCGGTTGATTATTTTCTCAGGGGTGGCATTCCAGCCATCACATAAAATTTTCAAACCGCCATAAATATGTCAGTTTCACAAAGGATCAATTAAGATAACCATCTTTTCATCCTCACTGGAAATTCCCACGTGTCCAAAAGAATTACCCATGTCAATTGGGGAGGAATGGGGGAAGGTGATTAATTACCCTTCCTCGCCCATTTTTATGTTAATTTATGCTAAGTGGTGATGAAAGAACTCCCTCCCTCTACCTATAGGGTCGTTGAAAATGTTGTGTCTCGTGGTTATTTTGATAATACACCAAACAAGGTGGTAAGTAAATTCTGGACCCTCAGCAGTCTTTTTGAACCAGGAGTACCCGTTAAAGCTAATAAGGTTGCAACTGCTTAAAATGTGTTTCAAACTATTGCTAATTCTCTAATCGAGTATCACATACCAGAAGAAAACATTATTGGGTTCCAAAAACTCTGTGACGACACGGTTAGAATAACTGTAATATGGCATAGTTGAAGAGGTTGAAGGAGAAACTGAAAAATTCAATGCCATAGCTGGGATTAGAACCACGGACCTCTTAAACATTGCCCACACATGGTTTATGTGTTTAAACACACCAGCAGTAAGCTTGTTGGCATACATAAATAATGGCATAGTTGTTTAAAAATGTATCTGCCATTACCTTCACCTGTGTATAAGTGGGCCTTGTAAACGTCTCCCTAACCAATGTCAGGATTTAGCGCACAAAATTTTTAATTATTTTGGAGCTAGTGCAAAAAGGAAGGCATAATTTAAAGAGTTTCACAGTTCACTAACCTACAGCAAAATGATTCACCCATCACAAACCAGATGGTCACCTTTGCTCGTAGTTGTGGTTAGACTTGTGGAATAATGGGGAACTCTAAGACTATTTTTTGACTCAAAATATTTGGATGAAAGATTAATAGCAGTCGAAGAAATTCGTTTCTCATTAAATTATCCATTTCTGAAACTGTGTTTCCTATTTTTGCTTTGCGTTTTACCTAAATTTATGGCAATCAATCAGTACTTTCGGAATAGTGAAGTTTTAATAGTTGAACTTCGTGACAGAATGCAGAGCTCTCATAGAGCTATTGTTATTCTAAATGATTCCTTTTAATGTGTTGAGGACAAATTTGTCAGATATCGATCCTAGTAAGAGCCAGAATTTTGTTCCTGATATTGAGTTGTATGTAGGAATAGAAGTGCATAAAGAGGTTCAGAAACTGCAGATTGGCCAACAAAATAATCAAACAATCTGCTCAAAGACGTTTACGGCAGATGCAGACAATTTTTCCAAATAGGCTGCGTGGAATTGAGAATGAGGTATGATTTTGATGACACTTTCTTGTCATTACTTTCTTTGCTAAAACCGAGGAGTGCGAAGTCGAATGAGGAAAGAAAAACAACGCCGCCGCTACTCCCTCTAGTCATACAATTGCCCAGCGAAGTGTCGGATGAGAACTCAGTATTGTTGCAGCAAGTTGATGCCATTGACAAAAATCAGGAGTTCTCTGCTCCCTTCTCTGCACCTTTACTTAACCAGATGAGTTTTAGGGCCACTTGTTGGAGTTCAAGGACAGTTCTGGCGACATTCCTTTTAAAGATGTTTCTCAATTTAGCCTTTCGGTGTTATCTTTACCGGATTCCAACGCTGATTGCGAGCGCGTCTTTAGTAAAATGAAACTAATTAGAGTGAAACACCGAAATGGACATACATCTATAATTAATGCCTGTGTTTAACTTGTAAATGCTTACAAAATAATGGACCCGCTTGTGAGACCTTTACACCTACTGAAAATATGACTCCATGACACACAGTTTCGTCCGATATGACACAATGTTGGAGGACGTTAATTTAAAAAAAAAAAAAAAAAAAAAAAAAGACACACAGTACTCTCTACGGTTCAAGCCCGAAGTCACATTCAATACAACGTGAGATTCCTTCGGAGAAGGAGGATGATGAGGAGGAGAAAGAGGAAAATGCTGACGACAGCTTCGGTTTTTAGTGACTGATAAATGGGTGACTGTTTATTTGGTTATTTATTGGTACAGTACAGTGGTTATTTTTCCAAGTTGCAATTCAACATCCATATCACATATTTTATTGCCCACCCGAGCTTAAAGTGGGTACGCACATGAACATTTTGGTTATATTATTCCGCCAAACAAACACGTGTTGACATTCTCTGCGCTCAGCTGTTTACGTCTCTGACCACCTCTGACTCTTATTATATCTTTCACTGCAGGAGTGTAAGGGTTATGCTTGTGCTTACTAAAGAAACTAGTTAAAGAAATTGTTAGGAAAACTCATGAAAATAATTTTGTAGGTAAAACCTCACGCTAATCTGAGTCATCAGATTGAGGCGCTACATCCAGCTCAGAATCGGAAGCAGTCGTTTCACTTGAAGAATATAGGTTTATAGCCAGCCTGTGCACCACTTGGTTGCACATGCCCATCAATCTGCCACATTCTGTCTTCCTCGCATATGACACGTCTGATATCTGATTCCCACATACTTGTTGTAACCTCAGACTTGGCCTTCTCGGCAAACTGTCGCACTTCTTTTAACTTAATGTTTTATTGTTTCTCGCCACGTAACCTCTGGAATACCCCCATACGAGTTCAATGGGATTTAATTTGCTGTGATATGGTGGCAATCGTAACACAGTATGACCCGCTTTACTTGCTAGATCATCTATAACGTATTTCTTTTCGTCTTGGTCTGCTAGTGTTTGTGCAACTTTTAGTAGTTCGGCTTGTACGTCACATTCATCAGAAAGTGCATTTGTTTCTTTCAGCCGATTTACAAATAGCTGCTTACGTCACGAACTATTGGGACGTTTATATAGTGTAACAGAATGGTTGGACGAAGCGGCGTCAGCGCGGGTTTTCTCCGGGTGCTCCGGTTTCCCCCGCCATCTCATTCCATGTATCATCAGTGTCACCGCCTGCGGTGCCGTATTAGTAAAAGCGGGCGTTAAACACTACAACAACAGAATGGTATGCGGCATTGTCCATAACAATGTCACTGTTAGGAACCAGTTTACCCAGTTTTATCTCAAATCATTCTTTAAACACCTCCACATTCATCTCCTCGTGATAATTTGTTTGCTCTGACTCAAACATTATTAAGCCCCCATCTAAAAACCCGTTTTCAGTGCCAATACGCAAAATGATAAAGCGCTTACCTTTACCATTTGGATTTCTTAAACCTTTGTAAAGTCCTGAAAAATGCACCTTTCTGTGACTGTAGTACCTGTCCAACCCTTTGAAGTGACATGTCCCTCATTTACCCAGGTTTCATCGAAGTAATAATCTGTGCGCCCTTGTACACGAAATTGCCCCACAGATTCAGGGACGTAGCTTTGGGGGACGCTAGTACGTTGAGCGTTCCCCTTATTTATGTTTTATACTTATTTTGTTTTGTAATAGTTTTAACGCAGGACAATTATTTTATACAATCATTTAGCACTAATTTTTTTTTTTTTTTTTTTTTTTGCACATCATACTGTTGAACAGCTATATCTAATAACTTTAAATGAACAATTCTTGTATATATGTGTATGCGTCTGCGCGTGTGCGCGGGTGTGCGTAGTGTGTTTCGTGCATATTTGAAACGGCTCTATCGATTTGGATCAAATTTTGTATTTAGATAAGCTTTTGCTTTTTAAGTTTATCTATATAGGCGCCTTTCCTGAAAAAAAAACGCGATTTTACATAAAAATAACATTTTTTATTCCCTCTTCTACAGTACAATTCTTTTACACATATTTCCCGTATCTCAGAAACGGCTCTGAGGATTTGGTTAAAATTTTGCATACGCATAAGATTTTTCCTTTTAAGTTGACCTATATAGCTGTCTTTCCTGAAAAACGCGATTTGGCACTAAAAATAGCATTTTTATTCCCCCTTATACAAAGCAATTCATGTATATATTTGGTGTATCTCGCAAACGGTTCTATAGATTTGCATAACATTTTGTTTTCAGATAAGTTTTTGCTTAATTTTATCTACATTTGTGTGTTGTATCCTTCTCGCACCTGGCACCTGCCAGTAGGTGAGGTGTGATAGGATTATGTGGTTGAGTGCCGAGTGGGAGCAAATAGGTTAGGTTTCCTGTATATTCCCGTTGAAATCACACAACAATTGGTGTTAAAGGATTTATTTATATACAGTACGGAAACAAGCTTAAAGGAATATGGGTAGAGGATACACCATCCGACGTGCACTCGTTGACAATGGTGGGTCAAAAGACATCACCTCCTTGACGACTAGAGTTTATATATTCTGGCTACATTGTTCCACAGTATTCTGTGGGTAAGTACACTATTCCTCATAACCGTACGAAACTGTTACGTGACAGGCGTCTGGGAATGTTCTACCCTTCCTCGTTATGTCTCCCTTGGGGTTAAAAGTCAACTTCCAGACAGTCACTTATACCAGTGACAAAGTGCAACTAACTGTTTTCTTTCCAAGTTCTTTAGAATGCTTCTGCTTAAAACCTATTTATCACATATTATATTTCCATTACCAATATGTAATTCCATAATTACTGTCAATTGCACAATGTTGTCGATATTACCCTGGGATAACCTTCCCCTATTCTACTAATTGTGATTCATACTACTATTCTGGTAATTGATACTACTATCTAATCATAATTCATACTATTATCCTATACTACTACAACACCTCCCCCCGTAATTAGGTCAAAATTTACACCGAAATTTTGACTACTCTTTAATACGTACACTTATTTCTTATGCGTTCGGAGTGCCTTGTGGAAGTGGTAGGTTTATCATTATAGCCATGGAGAGGTATCTCTTCTTGTACAGGACCCAGGCTTTCATTGCTTGAATGTATGTTAATATGTACTCTATTACCTGAGCCACCTCAGTCAATAGCTGGGACATTAAATGTCCGAACACATCTATTCTTGTAACAGCTAAACACTTTATAGCAAAAATATAGTGCCAAAATGCTAATGACAATATAAAGAAATACGGAATATCGGGCGTGTGTTACAGAGAATGAATTTTGCCAATCTTGCATTTGAATCATCTCTTCTACTTGAGAGAGTTTATAGCTAGCAACCTTTAACTTATCAAAATGCGTTATCACTTGTTTGAAAGTTGTGTTCAGCTTTAACTCATTTCTTTTTAACTTTCCTACTAATTCTTCACAGCAATCAACATCTATGGTAATTGAGGACAGCACATCACAATTCTAAAAGTACCCTGGGACATTACAACTTCTGAGTAGGCGTAGGCTTTCACGGCCGGTGTTTGAAATTCTACAAGAGTCTTCCGGGCTGATTTGCCGTGGTCTGCTGGAGTAACTTGGTCCAGACGTTTCGTCCACTACTGCGGTGGACATCATCAGTGGCGTGGTCAAAGTCTTCTTGGTGAAGGTACACTTGTGTCTGAGGCGTTGACTTCTTTTTTTTTTTTTTCGAGTGGAGGGAAAATCCATTTATGGAGTTCCACTCTACTGCGAGGCACAGTGGGGACTGTGAGCTTCACCCGAAGGTACTACACACTAAAAAACCTCCACCGGTGAGAATTCGAGGAAGGATATCCGGCAGTACCGCGAATCGCACCTGCGGATTCAAAGGAGAATATGTGTTGGCTGGCCGTGTGGCCGTCGCCGGGTGAAATTGGGTGGCCGGACGTAAACATGACCGAGGCCCTGTCTACGCCCTGGCGAAGTCATGGTGTGGGATTAGTTAAGGATTAAGGTTCGTTTCCGCATGGAAACGCCGTCGCGATGTTACATCCTGAAACATGAGGACATAGTCAGAATTAATTTGGAGAGACTTAAACTTAGCAGCATTCTTTGTTTTTAATCTGACCTCCAATAGGGGAGTGCGTCTTATTGAATTGTATTAATGGGCGCATGTGGATGCGTCAGTCAATGTACACTAGTGTATATAGAATATATAGAAATAGTTTAGTGATTAGTGTCGCAAATAGTTGCGTCAGTCAATTGTATTCCTACTTGAGTTTTTAGTATTGTCTGCGCTATAGCTGCGTCTTAGTATTTTAGTGCTTAAGTTTTACACAAATTGTTTGGGCTTATATTTATGCTAATTTATTTTGTAAATCATGTCCAGAAGTTCTTAGCTTGTGTCAATATTACTGGGGGTTGCGTCCCCCTTGGGCCGCCTTGATTAGGTGCAAGGACTGCTAGACTGCCAACGTCAAGTCGTGCCTCAAGTCATGGGTAATAATGTTGCTTCTATGGAAGTCTTATTAGTGCTTCGAGATATTCTTGAATATCGATTTCGGGATCCCCCAGGCTGAAGGTTCTGTCGAATAACGACAGCGGTCTTTTGTGTTTATTATGCAATGTTTCGTAGTTGCCCAATCGCTGGATTAGGGCATTGCCGTTTTTGTCTTTACGCTTGTATACGTTAAAGCTTAAGCTTTTTATAAATTCTTCGATGGTGTGCAGTTTTAACTCTTTCTGTAAGAGATAGGCCGGTGCTACCGGCGGTTGTTTCGCTATTATTCTTATAATTCTGTTTTGGAGCGTTTGTAATTTGTTTACGTGTGTTTTGGCAGCATATCCCCATACCGGGGCTGCGTACGTTATTATTGGTCTTAGGAGTGTTTTGTATAGAGTAAGACCCATGTTTATTTTGAGTTGGCTATTTATGTTGATTATTGGGTATAGTCTATTTAGCTGAGCGTTTGCCTTGGCTCTGATTTTGGAGATGTGCTTGCTCCAAGTAAGGTCTTGGTCCATAACTAGACCTAAGTAGGTCACTTGGTCCTTCCAGTCGATTCCTTCGCCTTGGTACATTAGCGGCTGGAGGACACGCTGATTCTTCCTATGTAGGATTCTTTTGGTGAAAATTATTGCTTGAGTTTTTCGTGCGTTTACTTTTATTCTCCATTTGGAGAACCAGGGCTCAAGCGTATTTAAGGCATTTTGGAGCCGTTGATGGATAATGCGTGGTTGGGTGGACTGTGTTACTAGGGCAGTATCGTCTGCGTAGATGTATTTGTCCGTTCTTATTAAGTTGGGCATGTCATTAATGTAAAGGTTGAATAGTGTCGGCCCCAACAAACTTCCTTGTGGGACACCGGCTCTAATCTGCTTCACGCTCGATACTGCTTCCTCTACCGTAGTGCGAAAACGCCGCTCAGTGAGGTAATCCCTAATTAGAGCTATTGCCGTATCGGGGAAGGCGTAGTCTTTTAGTTTCTTAATTAGTCCCGCGTGCCAGACTTTATCAAAAGCGTGTTCTATATCCAAATAAAGGGCGCCTGTTGATTTATTCGTGTTATAGCCATTCGTTATTTGCTCAGTCATTCGCAGTAATTGTAGTGTGGTAGAGTGTTGGGCTCTGAACCCGAACTGTTCGGGAATAAGTATGTTATGTTTATGTATGTGTTTGTTGATTCTTTTGGGTATAACTTTTTCTAGCACTTTACTTATGGTATTTAGTAAGCTAATTGGCCTGTAATTTATTGGAAGTGCCAGATTTTTGTTTGCTTTGGGGAATTGAAGTATTTTGGCTTCTTTCCAACTTGGAGGAAACCTGCCATTTTGTAACGTGTAGTTAAATATGTCCGCTATCAGCTTGAGGGCTCTGTGCGGGAGATTCTTTAGTACCACATTTGGTATTTTATCTGCTCCCGGCGCTTTTCTGGTAGGCAGATGCCTACTAATCCATCCTATTTCGCCTGGGTTAGTTTTTCGCAGTTTGTTATGTGTTTGTGTTTGGCCTACGTTTTCGGCTTCGTCTTCTAATTCTCGTGTGAAGTCGTTTTGCCCGATTACCGGGTTGGGGGAGAACACATTTTCTAATGTGACCGCAAAAGCTTCAGCCTTTGCCTGGGGTGTTTCGGCTATAGTATTGTTGTGTTGAAGGGGGGGAATACTTGTGCGCGTTTGCGTTAGGCATTTGGCTATTCGCCATATTGTGTTTTGTTGGGGATTCAGATTTTCCAATGTGTCGTTCCATTGGTTTTGGATGAACGTTCGTGTGCGTTCATTGACTAAATCCCTGGCTTCGTAGTATTCAGTTCGGTGTATTATATTTCTTGTTTTCTGCCATTTGCGTCTGGCTTTGTTTCGTGCTTTCTGTAGCACCTTTATATCATGTGGAAATCTGGCGTTTCTAACCTGTTGTTGCCTTAAGGGCACGCAGGCCGTGGTGGCTATCTTTATTGCCATTTCTAGTTTGTTTATAGCTACGTCCTGCTCTGCTGCGGAGGTTACTTGCAGCTCTGGCAGGTAGTAGTCTACCGTATCTTTGAATGTTTCCCAGTCTACTTGGTTATAGTTGCGTGTTAAAGTAGCTGGTTTAAACGCGATAGGAGCATTGATTGATATCAAGACCGGCAGGTGGTCCGATGTAAGCTCCTGTAGGACTTTAAAGTCACTGTTGAACGGTATGTTATTTAGCAGGGCGATATCTAGGACGTCAGGCGTGTGATTTGGCATGTGCGGAGTGAACGTTGGTTCATCCGGGCCAGCGATCAGAAAGTTGGTGTTGTTTATAAAATTCAGTAATTTCGTCCCTTGTGGGTTTGGATTTACGCAGTTCCAGAGGTAGTGCTTACAGTTATAGTCTCCTGCAGCAAGTACTCTGGGTCCTAGATTCATTATTTTGTTTATATCGCTTGTGTCTATATCCCCAGGGGGGTTGTAGACGGCGGCTATGACTATATCCGTGTTGTGGATGTTCAGTTATATAGCCGTGGTTTCGGCGCGAATTAAGTTAGGGGAGTTGATTCTATAATGGTTAATGTTTGCCTGAATGACTATGGCCGTGCCGCCTCCTCTGCGTTCTCTGTCATTTCTATATACTTGGTATCCGGGAACAGAAAAACGGTGATTTTGTTTTAGATGTGTTTCATTAAGTAACGCGATTTGTATCGAGTACGTTTGGAGGAAATCTGCAAGCTCTTTAATTCTTTTTTGAATGCCGTTGCAATTCCAGGTGATAATTCTAATGGTGTCGGAATTACCCATGACCGTATTGGCGAATGCTGTTAATTAGTTCGGCTATGTGGTGTGCAGTCTGTATTATGTCAGTCCCGGGTTGTGTGATGATGCCACTTAGAAATCGCAGGTCATCCTCAAGAAGGTCAAGAGGCACTCTGTGTGCTGACATGCCTAGTCCTTGTACTAGTGATCTCAACGCCTTTGAGGGATCACGCTGCTTGTGGGGCTGGAGCGACTTTGCAGCTTGGTGAGGCCTAGCTGTCTGAGAGGGGCCTGCCTGGGAGGGGAGAGTTTCTGGTTGTCGATGGTGTCGCTCGCTTCTCGTTGGGCGGTCCTCGGGAGCGACCCGAGGTTGCCCAACCACGGAGGGTTCCTCTACTGGTGCTGGACGCGACCGGCCTTTACGATTCCTGGTGAACCACTCCGTTGGTGCTGCAGCCTGTGAGTAAGTTTGGTGCGTTCTGTGATCTTGGGTTTTGGGAGGCTGCGCACGGGAAGGTGGTTTACCCATCTTGTTGCACGCTGCGTACCAAGCGGTGCAGCCCCGCCAGGTTGCACCATGGCCCTTGGCGCCGCAAAGTACGCATGTTCGTTCCAGAGGTGGAACGGTGCACGTGCCAGAATAGTGGAGCCCTGTACATTTTGCGCAGATAGAGGTGTGGGACCTACAGTCTCTTTTCACGTGCCAGAATTGTTGGCAGCGTGAGCATTGCTTAGGTGTTGTGGCCGCCCTATACTCTTCTACGTGGATTCTGAAATGTGCCAGGAACTTAAGATCTAAGATCTTCCTATTCTCGGGGGTGTCCTGCAGTTCAATTAAGAACATGGGCAGGGGGGCCCTATCATGAGTGCGCCTTCTCATTTGTACGGCTCTAATAGCCTGGAACCCGCATAGTGCCAGGTCTTCCTTAATTTCGTCTCCGGAGAGCTCGGCATACAGCCCTTTCACAACGTAGCGGGCTGTTCTTTCCTGGGGCTGGGTGAGCAAGTAATGCTGTATGCCTTTTTCCTTGAGGTATCTTACCAAAATCTGGTAACACTCAAGGAGAACGTCTTAAACTCAAAGTCTCCGGAGTTACGGGCTGTGTTTACTGTAAAGTTAAATTGGAGGGAGCAAGTCTTGTCTATGTCCTGGTTTATTTGGCGGATCTTCGCGGCCTGGCTTTTTCTGACAAATATAGGCGCTATGTCAGTTTTCTTGGTTAGTTCCTGGACTTGTACGGGGGCCGTGTGTATGTTTGGTCCTGTGTCAGAAGTGTTGGCCGAGGTGCTGGGTGTTGGTGACGATGGTATAGGAGGAGAGGGTTGCTCAGGTGTGGCCGCAGGTAAAGGGTTTGAAGGAGCCTCAGGTATAGGTTGAGAAGGTGTGGTGGTCTTGGAGCGGGAAGGAGAAGGTGTCTTGGTTTTAGGTAGGGTTTTGCTCCTCGTTGTCTTGGTTTGAGAAGGAGAGACAGAGTTTTTGGCAGTTGTTGCAGTCTTTCCACTCCTAGCCATTGCAAGTGTTTTTAGAAGTTTTTTAAAAAGAGTTAGAAAATTTAAGAGATAAAAAGGGGGTAAGGGCCTAGTGGGACCTTAAACCTAAATAGAAATAGAGGAAAAGAGAAGAGTAGAAAGAAAGAGCAGCTAGTGAGCGCTAAGAAGCACGGGGAGAAGAGGGCCGGACCTCAAAGAGGCGCTTAAGCTAATCTAAGAGATTGCTCGCTATAGCCTTACTCCCCTACTCGTCTAAACTGTTGTTTTGTGCCTTAGCGCAAGCGCTTTAGCTGAGCTTTGGATTTCTCCACGGCAGTGCTCGAACCGCAATCCAACGGGGGCAGCTTCTTTGCTGCGACGATACCAGAAGTTCTCTCTCTCTGCTGATGTTGCTGTCTCGAAGTTCTCCGCCGGAATGTGCCCTGGTTGAAGCCTCTGCTGGGTTTTCTTCAACACCTCAACAGCCTCAATCCGCGCATCCAGTTCACCATGGAAAAAGAAAAAGATGGTCAGCTGGCTTTCCTGGACGTGCTGGTCAGCAGGAAAGACAACGGCAAACTTGGACACACGGTGTACCGCAAGCCTACTCACACAGACCGCTATCTCAACAAAATCTCCAACCACCATCCGAGACACAAACGGGCTATGATTCAAACTCTCCTACACCACGCTTCCCGTATTTGCGAGCCTCATCTGCTACCACAAGAGCTGCACCATCTGGAACTAGCCTTACAAGCCAATGGCTATTCTACACAAGAAATAAAGAGAGCCTTCCGACCACCCAGACGGCAGCCGATCTCTGCTAAGCCGACCCCACCTAGGAGCAAAGGCACGGTATTCCTTCCTTATGTTCAAAACGTCACCGACAGGATTGAACGCCTCCTGCTACGCCATAATATCAAGACGGTTTTCAAGCCTACAAGGGAGCTCAACAGTTTACTACGCTCAGCCAAGGACCCGAGGGACCCCCTCTCCTCGGCTGGCGTATACCGGATCCCCTGCTCGTGTGGTGCAGTATATATTGGTACGACGCTACGTAGTATCAACACCAGACTAAACGAACACAAGAGATGCTGCCGTCTTGGACAATTTGAAAAGTCAGCGGTCGCTGAACATGCTATAGAAGCAGAGGGGGAGCATGTCATCAAGTTTCAGGACACCAGCATTCTATCTAACATCTCACACTACCATGCTCGACTACAGCGCGAAGCCGTAGAAATTTATAAACATGCCAATAATTTCAATAGGAAAGAGGAAGCCCTTAAGCTCAACAAAACTTGGTACCCCGTCATCGATAACATTAAACAACACAGACAGTCAAGCAACACAAACCAATCAGAATCTAGTAGCGCCCGAGATGCAGCTAGCCCCCTCCCACCAACCACACTGCCTCAGCGAGCCCCGAGCCAATCAGAGAAGACCCCTCCGTGTATAAAATCCGCATCCCAGACAGTCAACGCCTCAGACACAAGTGTACCTTCACCAAGAAGACTTCGACCACGCCACTGATGATGTCCACCGCAGTAGTGGACGAAACGTCTGATCCAAGTTACTCCAGCAGACCACGGCAAATCAGCCCGGAAGACTCTTGTAGAATTACAACTTCTGCCTGAATTACAAAGGATTTAGCATACCCCTTACAACCTGAACTAAGCTTAAGTTTGCCACACCCTTCTAGAATAACATCTCTGGGTTGTTCCTCAGGACATGAAGTAGTGACACTTTCTACAGATGGTACAAAATACAACCACTCATTATTTGCTAAAGGTGTCCATAATAATTCGCGTAATTCAATAAGTCTCTTTTCACATGTAGAAGGTAATCTACGAAGTTTTTGTAGCATTTTCACAACACACTCATCATGATAGTGGGCTAACTTAAGTGGAAGGGTTTGTTGAGATATATATTTTGAATCTCCAGATATTTTACAGTTTCCAACAAAGACAAAGGACTCATAAAATAATATTGTCTGCTCTTATCAATAAACAGAAGATCTTCATGAACGTCCACAAACACATATTTCCCTTGTTCAATGAGAACAGGCACTGGTATAAGTCGATGCAAATTATAAACACCTTGTGACACTAAGGGTAAAAATAGTACAAATGTGAGTTTTTCATCCTTAACAAATACAGCTACGTCACGCAGAGCAATTAACAAATGAAGCGAATCCTTGCTTACTACAAATGGTAGGAATGTACCTAAGGGAAAGTTTGCAACTCCTTTCTCTAAAACATACATTGATTCCGGACGAGCTACTACCTGTGGATGAATAAGTCCCTTTTGAGCATTTAATATACCATCTATTAGTATATCACAATTACGAAATAAGGTTTCCATGGCATTATTTAAGGGGAGTTAGGGGTGAGTTTAGGAAATTCTACAATTTGTATGCTAGCAGTACCAAATTTTAACCACGTTAATATAGTGCTTAGATATGCAGCTGTACAAAATTTGAAGTGTGTAAGTCAAATAGTTTTTTAATTAAAAGTTTTTAATTGATTATAAAGATACTCTGATTAAAATGCTCCTTGCGCAACAATTTTTATATGTTTGGCATGAAACTTGGTGATTTGATGCTTCATGCACTTGAAAGTCATAATTGCTCTGGATTTTGATTTTACACTAGTACTTTTGTATATGGAAATTTTTTAATATGTCTAATTGCAGATTCCACGTTTCTTTTTTTTTAACTTTCCATCGGCATTTAAATGTGAATATGTTCAGTATTACTTGGCTGATATCAAAGCCCAGAGCAATTTTTGAGCCTTATATGAAGAACACATCCTGAAATTTTCAAAAGAATCCCTTAAGAACTCTGTCGCAAGGAGTTTTTCAGATGCGTGAAAATGCTGAGAAAAAAGAAAGTGAGAAAAACAGCATTAAACTTCTAAAACGTTCTAACCTCATCAGAGGTGTGTTGCAGCAAAGGTTTCACTTCCTGACCTCTAATCCTCTATTGTGCTGACAATTCCTGCAATTTATGGGCTCTCCTTATGTGTGTTTGTTTCCTAGCAATGCATTTTCTACTCTGAATAAATCTTCTAGCATTCCACTCTGACAAATCCATATTACTCCAACTGGAATGTTTTCATTCCTAAGATTATTCAACACTTGAATTGACTTTACACACCCCATATTAAACTTCATTACAGTTTTCAGTACTGCAGGTTCAAGTTTATTCCTAGATACCCACCTATTTTGAACAAACAGCTCCACGCAACATTGTGAATAGATTCATTCGAGTTGTGTCGTACCCTTGGCATAGCCTTCTAGCAGCTGATCCGGAGGCAGAATTTTAGTTACCACTTCTGGAGACAACTTGAAGGACATTATCTAGTGATTTTGTTGATGCAGATTGAGGATTATTTACATGATTGAGTTTCTGATCCGTCGATATGCAGTCTCAGTGGGTGCGTACGCCTAACCACCAGCCATTTAATCACTATGTACCACTATTTCAAAATGGCCGCCAGACCTTTAAAAATGGCGCTGGCATAAAAGTCATTGCACTTTTTAATAGACAAAGCATTGAACAATTTTTCAACATAAAAATCTAAAAATCAACTTTTTTTACCAAATGGACCAAATCTCACCCCTAACTCCCCTTAGTCTAAGCCAGTGATTACTAACGTCATTTTCATTTGTAGATCATCAAGCATCTTAACTTCTTGCTGCCGGCTTTTGTTTAGGAAGTCTTGAATTCGAACTAAATTCTCTTCCAATAGCTTATCATTGAAAGCCAAACTCATAAGTGAATCATTGAACGAACCTAGAGAAGGCTTTACTACAGATACTTGTTCCTTCAAACAATTTTTAATGCCTTTTTCATTTTCCTCCACATGCTGTATTTTCTGATTATAATATTCCGCGTCATCATTATCTAATGTACCAAACAACATTTTCAAAAGCTGCCCTCCCACATCGATTACACCTCTCTTTGTACGCACCTCCTGATGACCTGTAATTTCCCTCAATGACCCTTCGGTTCTCCTTAAGGATACCCATCTGTGAAATTTTGATAATCTACAGTTTTGATTGGATTGATTTGCAATTTTAACACAACAATCACTGTATAGTGAGGACTAACTGTGCTAAATTT
The DNA here is from genome assembly GCA_030765045.1 of Tenodera sinensis. Lineage (NCBI taxonomy): Eukaryota > Metazoa > Arthropoda > Insecta > Mantodea > Mantidae > Tenodera > Tenodera sinensis. Next base: position 131,080,214 of record CM060965.1, on the reverse strand, counting down.
CATACATTTAGTCAGATTAGTTGCTAAAATATTAATATTTCATTGCATTTGTTTAGTATTTGTATAAATGGTTCTCCCATGATGCAATTTTGATCTAAACTTAATAATTTTCAGTTATGTTCTGTAATAGAATGTTAGCAAATTTATGAGATTATTTGTTAATCTTGTTATTAGTTTGGATAAAAATAAATTTTAAAGTTTAAAATCATTATTTTTTTCATTTAAATTTCAAAATGTAAACTTTAATATTTAATTACTCAGCAGTTATTCACGTTGTGAAGAGATTATCTCATCATTCCTTTTTAATATTATTTCTAAGCAGATACACCAAATTTCATGCATAAATACTGAAACTTGCATCGCGTGGAGCATTTTAAAGAGCAAACAGTGCTAAAAATAAAAGCATGGAAAAACTAAGTTTGAAGTCATGGCAAGGATAATGGAAGTGTATTGATTTAAATGGACATGACTACTTACAGGCAATCAGTTAGACGGCCACGTGACATAGTTAAAAAGGCCGTAAGGCTATAAAAAGCATATCAAAATAAAGCAGAAGGTTTATACTATTTGATAAAACAAAAATCCATTTTTGGAAATTTTTGAAATTTTAAGCCTTTGCTCACAGATGCGTATCCTTAAATTGCCTAATTTATCCTATATTTTATTCTTAAGGTTTGTACACCCTTACCAATTCTGCAAGGAAACGTGCTCGCATGCACTCAGAGTATGCTTTATATAATTTTCTGTAGTATCTACCTGGTACTCTAAATTACCTAAATCTACATACACAATTATCTTCCATACACTATTGTACAGCTGGGCGATACCCTTACTCTCACAGTATAGACCAGGCGGAGTTTCGAACTTCACTACTTGTGGATGGGCTTCTCCCGATCCTAGGCACCAGGTCATCCCAGACAAAAGTAAGGTCAACATCTGAAAATAAGTAGGTCCCGCTAATTATCCAAGGCGAACCTTACCTTAATAAAAAGGTTTAATCCGGTTCACATGTACCTTTTGCAACCTTTTCCTTCTTTTCAGTGTTACATTTACCCCATTAACTGCCACTATTACACATGGGCATATCCATTGACTAGAAATTTTACCAGATCGGCCCCTACAGACCGTCTCATCCTTTTGCCCTACCTCGTATTTAACTTCCTCACTTTGATGATCATAGTATTCCTTGCTCTTATTTTTCCTTGTGATTAGATTATCTCTAGCCACCTCGTGAGCACTTTGTAGCCTACTTTTCAATTCGCTCACATAGTCATCATAGGAATAATTAATCTCTGGTTCCTTGTTTAGTGTTGGGCTGTCCTACACTCATACCCAAACAAAAGCTCAAAAGGTGTATAACCAGTGGATGAATGCACAGTAGAATTGTATACAAACACAGCAAACTTCACCCATTCATCCCAGTCTGTTTGATCCTTCCCCACATAATGCCGCAAGTATTTAGCCAGAACACGGTGACTTCTCTCCAGCCCACCGTTTGCCTGTGGGTGAAAAGCTGTAGTCTGCAACTTGGTTATCCTCATTAGCTTGCAGACATTTTTTAACAAATCACTTAAGAATTCCGAACCCTCGTCTCTTAACACATTTAATGGAATTCCGTAACGTAAAATGTTTTCCACGAACTTCTTAGCAACCGTCACCACATCGTGTTTTTCTAGAGGTACGGCTACCATATATTTGGTAAGTTCAGCTTGGCAGGTCAAGATTTACTTGTTCCCCTTATCCGTCACCGTTGATGGCCCCACTATATCGAGAGATAATTTTTCGAAAGGAGATTTTGCCGTGGTACTTATTTCTATGGGTGCTCGTTTCCTCGGCCGCAAAAGCGTATTCTTTTGACAACTCTCGCATTTCTTTATATAATACTCTATGTCCTTTTTCATATCTGGCCATTGATAATTCCTCCTGATCACCCAGTAGGTTTTTGTGATACCCCTGTGACCACCCGTAGGACTGTCGTGTGCCTCCTGTAGTATCCCCTTTTTTTGCTCTTCCGTTATCTCCCCTTCTTCTGCAACTCCCATAACTCTAACACGAGAAAGCGCATCGGCATTTCCGTTTAACTACCCTTTTTTGTAAACAATCTGGTAATCGTATTCTTCCAATTTGATTAGCCATCTGAGTAGTCTCGAACCCGGTTCCTTGACACTCATTATCCATTTAAGTGGCCTATGATCAGTTACAATAATAAATCTTTTCCCTAGTAGATAAGGCCTAAAGTGCTTGCAGGCCCACACTATTGTAGTTCCTTTTCTATTGTGCGGTAATGCTTCTCTGCCTTATGCAGAATTCTACTTGCAAACGCTACTGGCAAACCCCTACCTATCGGGCCTTGCGATAATAATGCCCCTAATCCATCCTGATTGGCATTTGTTGTCAAAATAAATTCCCTTGAGAAATCTGGATATTGCAATATAAGTTTTGACAACAACTTTTGCTTCAATGTATTAAAGGCTATCTGTTGATCATCCCCCAGGTGAAATTCGCGTTACTTTTAAGCAACAAATGCAGTGGTGCAGCTATTTTGCTAAAATGAGGAATGAATCGGCAATAATAGCCAACTAAACCCAGAAATGTTCTTAATTCAGTCATCCCTTTCGGTATGGGATAATTTGCTAATTCTTCCACTTTCTTTGGGTCGGGTTGTACCCCATTCTCCGAAATTACATGACCAAGGTAGCTAACCTCTTTTCTCAAAAGTTCGCATTTTTCCGGCTGCAGTTTTAGGTTGTACCTTCTAAACCTCTGAAATGCCTCCCTCAATTTTTGATCATGCTCCTTAAGCGATCCTGCATAGATAATTACGTCGTCCAGGAAAACAAAGCACCTGGATGGCGATTAATCCGCCAGGACCGTATTCATCATTTTTTGAAACGTAGGTGGTGCGGTCTTTAACCCAAATTGCATTCTCAGGTACTACCAATGACCATGTTTTGTCGAAAATGCTGTTTTCTCCTTATCTTCTGCCTTCATGGGTATCTGATTATATCCCGTTGCCAAATCTATGCAAGAGAAATATCTGGAATTCCCTAACTGATCTAGGATTTCCGTAATATCTGGAAGTGGGTAAGCATTTCCTACTGTCTTTTCATTTATTTTCTTGAAATCGACTACAAGCCGAAATTTCTGGATGCCACTTGCATCCATTTCCTTTTTCACTACTAGTAAGGGACTATTCCAAGGCAAATTGCTCTCTTCAGTTATCCCTCCTGCAATAATTTTTGCACCTGCTTTTCTACTTCTTGTTTGTGTGCCTAGGGTAGTCTATAAGGCTTTACATGAATTGGTTCTATATTTGATTCCATTATAATAGCATGCTCTACTGCACTAGTGGAACTCATACTATCCTCCGGCAAATAAAGTATATCTTGATACAACCTGCATGTTTCCCTTATCACCCCTCTTTCTTCCTCGTTGAGGTGCTCAAGCCTCAATTGAGCCTTACCTCTGTTTCTCTATTAGCTATCTGTGGGGTGTCAGTAATAGTGCACAGCTTTTCGCAATTATTTTCATCAATAACTGCCTCCAAATTAACCGGAGTCACCCTAAGTTCAACTTCCTCATCATTGGTATTTAGCATATTAGTTACAGCCTTTCCATTCCTAACAGTTACAACCGAATCTGCCAAACAAACACCTGATTGCTGTTCGCATTTTTCTATCAACCCCTCCTTCAGCTCAACATTCTCTATAGGGATTTCAACCATGACTTATGACCTGCTCGCCGTAAGCCGAAGCTGTCACCTCGAACATCTAATTGCTCGCCGTAGGCCGCTGCTGTCGCCTCGACCTCGGACCTTCAAACTGTGCCGTTTGCACACGGCCTTCCACCAGTAACAGCAAGGGTAGTGTCCCCGCAGTACTGGGTAGGTTGCTGTCTTCCTCACGGATCTGGGACTGCACGCAGTGAGCTGCTGCTACCACCTCGAACCTTGAATCTCCGGAATTATGCAGAAGTTGCACACGGCTGCAACCGCTGTTTCCTTGGATTCTCGGGCGTTGAGCGTGTTGCCTTAGCTACTACCTTCTCCTTGGTCTTTGGCGATGGTGATTTTTACTCGTAGCTGGATTTGATCACAGGAAACCCAAACACCTGACACCAGAATTTATGTTTTGTCCTTCTCCTGGCACCTGCCAGTAGGTGAGGTGTGATGGGATTATCTGGTTGAGTACCGAGCGGGAGCAAATAGGTGAGGTTTCCTGTATATTCCCGTTGAAATCACACCACAATTGGTGTTAAAGGATTTATTTATATACAGTACGGAAACAAGCTTAAAGGAATATGGGTAGAGGATACACCATCCGACGTGCACTCGTTGACAATGGTGGGTCAAAAGACATCACCTCCTTGGTGACTAGAGTTTATATATTCTGGCTACATTGTTCCACAATATTCTGTGGGTAAGTACACTATTCCTCATAATCATAAGAAACTGTTATGTGACAGGCGTCTGGGAATGTTCTACCCTTCTTCGTTATGTCTCCCTTGGGGTTAAAAGTCAACTTCCAGACAGTCACATATACCAGTGTCAAAGTGCAGTTAACTGTTTTCTTTCCAAGTTCTTTAGAATGCTTCTCCTTAAAACCTATTTATCACATATTATTATATTTCCATTACCAATATGTCATTCCATAATAACTGTCAGTTGCACGATGTTATCGATATTACCCTGGGATAACCTTCCCGTATTCTACTAATTGTAATTCATACTACTATTATAATTATTTTACTACCACCTAATCATAATTCATACTATTATCCTATCCTACTACAACAGGTGTCTTGCCTGAAAAAACCGCGATTTTACTAAAAAGAGACGTTTTTATTCCCCCTTCTCTACTCAAAGTCAGGTAACACATTCAGATCTCTTTCTCTACTCACTCTTCTATAAACAATTTTCCATAAAAATTAGATTTTAAACAAAAAAATGTATCGCCTCTTTTGAAAGTCATACAATTTTATGTAAGTTTGAAATGGAAATAGTACATATTATATCCACACTGTCTTCTCTACTAACTTTTAGATACCACATTCACATCTCTTTCTCTACTCACTCTTCTATAAAGAATTTCCCATAAAAGACGCGATTTTAAACAAAAAAGTTTTTTATTCCCGCTTTTAAAATAAGTCACGCTATTTTGTATATGATTGAAATAGAAACTCTATTACATCCACACTGTTTTCTCCACTCACTTTTAGGTAACACATTTACAAATCTTTCTCTACTCACTCTTCTACAAAACCTTCACACACAGTGTATATATATATATATATATATATATATATATATATATATATATATATATAGATATATACACGCAACCTGCCATGCTTCGCTGTGGCACATCATGGTTGCATGGATAAGAAATGGAACAACACAAAGCATACGTATCGAAAAAGTTTAATTTTGCAATACTGGTGGGTATACAATGCTGTTTTGTTTCTCCATTGTTTTCGCAGACATAAACGCTATCTAGTTTGCCGACACGGGAACACGCAACATACAGTTGCCTATATGTGAAGAATCCGCACCTAAATCTAAACCACACAATTCTAAAGATTGGTCTTGAGCTTTATTGATCGTGATTGCAAACGCCAATCGAATTGGGAATTGTAATATTTAAAATTTAAATGGTGTATCGGTCGGAATCATGGATAGTCGAGGAATGAGAACATTTTCGCCTTTGTAAGGCCCAGTTAGTATCGTTGTTTCCACTACATTGTTCATCCATTTCTTAACTGCGAGCCTCGTGCCGTGACAGAGTTTTGACTGATTAACATTACCAGCATGATAATTGGCACACGTATTTTCAATTTTAATGTGCGTGGTGGCATTCCTATGAGATCAAGGGAGTTCAAAACTCCGATGGGTGATTAACTGCTTCATCTGCTTCCGCAACGGTGTCTATCAATTTATATATACTTCCGCACTTTGAATGCTGGATTGTATAAAATTAAGTTGATAGACATATTTATTATTCGCGGCAAGGACAGCTCATTCACTGATCCGGACGTGATTTCTGTAACTAATTTGAATATTAGGAAATATTTTTTCGATAAGGTCTTCTTTCGATGTCACTAAATTACAAAAATGATAGGAAATGTTATTCGTCTAGTCTCATCTATTGGCAGTGAAACGGAGTAATTTGGTGGAAGCTTGGAAGAGCAAAAAAGGTGGTGGGTGGTCGGCAAAAGATGGATCAGCCTAAGGAGTGACGTCAGAGACAAAAGCTGGTTGACCGGGTGAATTATGCGATTAGCTCTTTCTCCGCTTCCCGCGCAATTGCTCTTCCTAGAGCTGTCTGCTGATGACGTCACACGGGAGTCACGTAGTACCGATATTCACACGTACAGCTTACATTTTACGATATAATTCAAATCCCATCGTACTATCTAAGTATCTCTACTCTACTTTCCTTGTTTTCTAACATGAGATGTCAACGCAGGCGTTTTAATTGAACAAAAGCAAAGCTCTCATTGTGTAATATTTCGTAAAACAAATGAAAATTATCTGTAGGAGGAAGGAACAACAGTGTGCCAGATAATTGTGCAATTATTACTTTGTTAAGAGCTCTCAACACGCTTTTTTCACTTTCTTTAGGATTTAGGTTATAATTGCAACGCAGCCCTTACTAAAAGGCCTTTTAATAATGTAATAAACGAAAACAGAATGTGATACTGACATTATTTCCCTATTAAGACAGTATTTTATTGACTGAGCTGTTCTTCTAAGAATAGCTGTGTGGCCACTCGTTTTCAACAATATGAAAATGCAGCGCAGAGGAAAATGAAATAAATAACACAATTACGACAGCTATCATTTTTGAAAATACCTATGTATTTGAAACGAAGAGAGAGAGAGAGAGAGAGAGAGAGAGAGAGGGGGGGGGGAAGGTTTGCCTATCGCTTTCACCTATGAATCCTTTATAATGTATAATAAAATTTTATCTCTGTTAACATGAATATATAGAAGGATAAGCCTTGGTAAGAATACTTTGCGCAAGAGTGAGCAAAGAAAATCATTTGTATATAGCACATACGATTTTTATCATTGAAATATATGCTGTGCATATTTTAATACATTAAACAACTATATATAATTTTAGTTATACATGTTGCGCGTTTTCATAGATGACCTCAGTGATCAAAACTAGAGAAAATCTGATTTGAGGCTGTAAAATAGTGTGATTAATTGCAAATTACGTTTATTTGTGAAATATCATCAAAGTATTGTATAATTGCAAGGTTATTCCAGCACGGGCCGATTGCTCCTAGTATTCTTTAAAATGGGAAAGAAAATATTGTCCGTATTTCCCGAATGTGAAAGAAGCACTGCATAGCTATACAGGAAGGGTCATTAGCCTTTCGTTCATGTTATGCCTGAATTTCAGTAAGGTTTGGGATAAGGCGGTGCACACCCTTTGACAAAACAAAGGTCATTGTATTTCGCTTCCTTTTACTTTCTGTTTATCTTAAAAGGGTTGGAGTCATTCTGTCTCAGCCATGGCGCATTTAAAATGGCACGAAGTAGCATAATAAAACCTGCCGAATTGCCCTATGAGATGCATTTTGTGGTACGTGTTAACGCACTAATTTCTAAGTCAGAAAATTTCGTATTTTCTGGAAAACACATCTTGAAGTCACGCCTATGCAATTATTTCGACAAATCACAGAACAATATTTTAAATAATATCTTTAACTTGGGGAACTTGTTCGGCCAACTGAACAGTGGTACCAAAAAGTGAAGGAATTTGAAGTTATATTTGCGGGATTCCATGGCTTTAATGTTTCAAAAGGTGCTGGAGCGATGAAAGCGCTTACTGGCATGTTTTGCTCTAAATTTTCTGAATTGGATGAAAGAATTGTTTCCCTATACGTCAGGACCCGCACTTTCATTAGGATACGGCATTTAAATAACAAACTAAAAGCTGTAAGTATGACAAAAACGAACGCGAGGAAGTGTCAGCAGTGGGCGTCAGCTACTTCTTCTGCAACAACATGACCAAATGTAAGTCTACTTTTAAGATCAAACAATAATTTTTTACTTCTTATTTTGATTGTAGTTTCGGTGGCGGTGGTAAAATTGGTTTGTAATTAGTAGAATGTATTGACGAACGTTTCTAATGTGTTTTCAGTTAAGGTATCTTTTCTATCACATATCACTGTATTTTTCTACACTTTATTAATTATTGCTTAAGTGTTTACGCACTGGAACTGTCAGTCAATGCTTTAAATGGTATATGTCGAAACGGTTTAAAGCGCTCACTTTCTATTGCCGTCTGAACTGCGCGCGCTCACCGACCTCCATGTGACGTATGTTGCTTGCAACCAATGGCAGCAATTGTGCCAGAGTGGCTTACCTTCTTTCTCTAGTTACCTTGGCGATTAGCAGTGTTTGTCAAGGAGTCGTCCGTCAGTTTTGGCCTGGAGTGGTTTGGTCCCGAGCAGCGAAGAGTCGAACGGAGGACCATAGCATGTTGATTAGATGACGGGAAGCCGTTTGTGAACCTAGCCAGGCGAGTAAGCCTGAGTCTGCAGGTCGCATATTAATCAACCTAGTTAATGTGGTTCCCCTTTGAAAATTGTGCTGCATGGACTGTTGAGTGGAATTCGCAAGTTCATTCATAATAAGAGTTGGTGCTTGGGTGGAAAGGCTTTGAAAGCAGAGATGTCAGCTGGACGATGACTGCTAAGGCGTGGACCTTCGGGCTGGGAGCTGGCCATCTATCATTTGGCTCCGAGTTGGAACACAGGGATGAGTATCAAGTTAAACTTAATAGTAGTTCCTTGTAAAAGTAGGAAAATTTTCAAGGAACTGTTAACTGTCGGAGTAGCATATTACGAGGTACCTTTCATCATAAAACTGGGGAGCAACTTGGTACGGTGAAGTGTTGGTGTTGAGATCGAAATAGACGTTCAGGAAGAAGTGTACTTGAACAAGGAGCTTTATTCCGTCATAACTGTTGAGGGCGAGAACAGAATTGTAGTGCCCTGTCATATAAATCTAGGTTTTCTGTTGGATGGCAGTTTTTATCTTTCTCTGGAATGTGAGAGTTACGAGTAAATTTTACTGTGTTTTTTTAATACGTTCAGGTTCATATCTTAATTTGTTTATTTAATGTGAGAGTTATGGGAAAATTTTATTTTGTCTCTTTAATATATTGATGTTCACTTTTTACAGTGTTCTTTATATAATAAATGTTGTTATGTTGCATTTCTTGGTGTTACTTGTTACTATCCTGTCTCGATTCTGCGGCAGAAATTGTTAGTAAAGGGAAAGATTAAGTAACACGAAGCATAAGGCCACCTTAGTTTAGGGCAAGGGAGTTGAAAGTAAAGCGCAAAGGAGGCGTAACAGCAGCTGTCCGTTTCCAATGTCTAATAACTGGTGAGAATACCTCAGATGATTTATCTTTTTGAAGCTGGACACGCATATTCGTATGTACGTCCGTGTCGCCACAATGTTGAGTATTTTATGCAAGCATTTGTTTCGTCCACTGGTGTCTAGCGAGAAATTACAGGCAATGTTCGCCTAAAATCTCCTGCGAGCAATATCAATGCGTTCCCGAATGGTTGAATATTTCCACGCAAATCTTGTAACGATTTATCCATAGCTTCATGCGATTTTTACTTTCTCTACTGGTAAGTAGGGGAAGTATTGTATTCCACCCAAAAATTCGATGTCGAAATTTCACCGGAAATATATGTTTTGAGACCCCCTGAATCCAAAAAAAGCATTTTTAGGAAAAGGTCCGTGTGTGTGTCTGTGTGTCAGTCTGTGTGTCAGCCAGCGGACAGCACAACTCAAAAACGAAAAGTCGGTTAAAAACCAAAGTTGGTATTTAAGTTTAATGTCTTTCAAGGATCCGACACGAAGATTTTGAAGAAAATAGTCCCACCCTAAACTACCCTTTACATGGAAAATTTTTCGAAAATTTTTATTTTCTTGTAAATGGCTCTAACGATTTTGATTAAAATGTCATATGTTTGAGATATTTTGATGAAAAATAAAATGTATATCTTGAATTTTCTGACTATAGCCCCTGTAGTCGTATTTACTCTGGACGACTTTTGCGTAACTGTTAAACCGTTAGAGATAGTCCAAATCATACTATACAAAAATGTAGATCTTGCTAAAATACACAATTTATGTCTGAATAAATTTCCTTGTAGGGTGAACCATTTCGGAGATATTCCTTGTTATGTGTGTGAGTTTCGGAAAACATAGAACTTTAGCGAAATATAACAACGTTGTTCATTTTTTTATATGTTAATCGTGCAAAGAGAACGGAATCTCAAAGCTTAAAAAGATTTGACTGTCGCACAAAGCCTGCTGTATTCTAATATCCCCCTTGCACCTTCAACGAAATAAGCAATAAGATAATTTGTACGAAAGTTTATCTTAACTAACATGGAGATATAGGAATAAGAGCTTGTTAGAATGTTTAGTACAAGAGTAGAGAAAGTCATGTGAGTGCAACACATCAGATTTTTGTATACTTAATGTACATTTTCCACACTAGCCGTGTGTAGGAGGTAATTGGAAAGGGTAGAGTGAGGCTGAAAAATTGAATGCCATGGTCGGGACTTGAACCACGGATCTACCGTTTACCGTACGGCTGCTCTAACCACTAACCTATCATGGCCAACGTGCCGAAATGAAATAAAATTTTTCTTACTGACTCGCATTATTCCCGGTAAACCACACAAGGAAATCCCAATTTACTTTGATATCATTAATAGCTTAATGGCGAATTAAAATGCTGTAAGTACTTATGTCCCGGGCTTTTAGTATGACCAACTATAAGGTCAATTAATGTAATTAATGATTTTCCACACTAGCCGTGTGTATGACGTCATTGGAACGGCAGAGTGACACTGAAAAATTGAATCCCATGACCGGGATTTCAACCATGGATCTACCGGTTACCGTCGGGCTACTCTAACCACTAAGCTATCATGGCCAATTAATTACATTGAATTACACTTTTTATTGAGCCCGTTCATTATTTGAATGTATCAAATAAGCGTTAGTATAAGCAATGTACTAACGAACTATTTCCAATCGCACTTCTCTATTTCACTCGCTTTAAAAAAGTTGTCTGCGGCGTAATGTTGACATACGTACCCACTTTAAGGCCGGATTTTAGTAATAGTATCATTCAGCTCAAAATTTTCTCCAACTATACGGAATCATAATGTCAGACCTTCCAGATCCTTTACCGCCTTCCTCTTTTAGTTTCATCCATAGTTGATCACATGTATGATAATGCTATACAGGTGTATGATTCAGTGGCGTAGTGTGAAATAAAAAATCTGATGTGTTGCACTCACATGACTTTCTCTACTCTTGCACTAACTATTCTTACAAACTCTTATTCCTAGATCTCCGTGTTAGTTGAGATAAACATTTATACAAATTATCTTATTGCTTATTTCGTTGTAGGTGCAAGGGGAATGTTAGAATAGAGTAGGCTTTGTGCGACAGTCAACTATTTTAAAGCTTTCAGATCCCGTTCTCTTTGCACGCTTAACATATAATAAATGAACAGCGATGTTCCATTGCACGAAACTTATCTCCGAAATGGTTCACTCTACAAAAAAAATTTATTGAGATATAAATTGTGTATTTTAGCAAGATCTAAAGAGTAAGATTTTGTCTATCTCTTAAGGTTTACGAGTTATTCAAAACTCATCCATACTAAACAGAACTAAATAGGCTATAGCCAGAAAACTCAAAATATACATTTTATTTGTCATAAAAATATTTCAAACATATGGCATTTTAATCAAAATCGTTAGAGCCATTTTCAAGAAAATCAAAATTTCCGAAAAATTTTCCATGTAAAGGGTAGTTTAGGGTAGGGCTATTTTCTTCAAAATCTTCGTGTCGCATCCTTGAAAGACATTAAATTTACATACTTAAATAACAACTTTGGTTTTTAACCGACTTTTCGTTTTTGAGTTATGCTGTCCACAGACACACACAGACACACACACACACACACACCAGACACACATGGACCTTTTTTCTAAAAATGCTTTTTTTGGATTCAAGGGGTCTCAAAACATATATTTCCGGCGAAATCTCGACATCGAATTTTTGGGTGGAATACAATACTTCCCCTACTTACCAGTAGAGAAAGTAAAAGTAAACATTCGTACAAATTATCTTGTTGTGTATTTCCTTGTATGTGCTCGTCCGATATGACACAATGTTGGAGGACGTTAATTAAAAAAAAAAAAAAAAGGAAACTTGTATGTGCAAAGAGAACATTAGAATACAGTAGGCCTTGTGCGATAGTCAAATCTTTTAAAGCTTTGAGGTTCCGTTCTCTTTGCACACATAAGATATAAAAAAATCTGACCTCGCATGACTTTCTCTACTCTTGTACAAACTATTTGTACAAATTCTTATTCCTATATCTTCTTCGTCTTAGTTGAGATAAAAATTTGTATAAATTATCTTATTCAGTGGCTGCTAGTGAACAAAATAAGGTGTGTGCTACAGTACCGCACAATGATTACACATTTTACATAATTAGTCTTACCTAATGGCGAAATATAAAGCCCATATATCCGGCTGCAGAACTTATCGATCACTCTGGTATTAAACCCCTCCATCTTAGAAGCGATGCTTTTCTCCATGGACAGCATTGCCAGAGCAGTAAGAGGATCCTGTGACATAGTGTTTCTTAAGAACGTTTTTACGCGTTAAGCGTGTAAAGCATATTTCTGGCTCAGAAGCGGTCATTGGCGTTGTGACAAAAATGTTTAGTAAAGTTGTCGCTTCAGAAAACGAATCTTGCAGACTGTTAGAAATTATGCATTGCAATAGTTGCACAGCCCCGTCAATGTTTCTAAAGTCAGGTCTTGCATACAGAACGCTAAGTTGTGTCTTTAGCATTTTCTTGTTCAGTGTTGTATACGTAGTCACAGCAGTTTGAAGTTCACCCTCAGGAAACTGACTAAAAAAGCTGCCAAAGAATTTAGAGTTTAACAGCTTTGCTGCATCGAGAAGAATAACCGACTGAAAACGACGTCTAGCTTCCTCGATAATGCGGTCATACACTTCTTTGGCTTCTATTTTTAGACATTCTACCTTCTGGCGTTTGCTCATTGATTCAGATGGAATCACAAATATATCATCGGCTGCCTCTCGAATGTCACAAATGCACTGAATGAATGAAGACACAGCATTTTGTACTTTAACAGCCTCAGTTGAACTTGACTGCAGCTGATTATAAAGCACATCAACATGAGGCATTACTCGATGAAAGAATTTCAACCATAAAAGGAATTTGCTGTCTTCTAAATAACGCCGAAGCCCATTTGCTTCCAGACAAGTCTTATCATGGGCAGAATTTTCCAACTCCTAAAAGCACTGCAGCAATTCTTCCTGATTTTCATAAATGACATTAACAGTTCTGGATCTAAAATTCCACCTAGTTGCAGAACCACCAGGAGCTCTTCTAGCCACTGCAGAATCCAGAGCTGCCAAGCGCTGTGGGGATCTCGAGAAAAAGGCAGGAAAAGCAGAGAGATTAAGAAAAAATATTCTGGCAGACTGCATGTTACATCACTAAGTTCAGTTGATGTGCATAGCAGTGAATATACTGCGCATTTGGAAACTGAGATTGTACTTTGGCTTGTACTCCAACTGCACCACTCATTTCTGAAGCTCCAACGTAAGTTTGGGGAATAAGTTTATGACGTTTGTCTCCGAATAGTTCATTAAGCACTTTTAATATGCTTTCAGAAATTGCTTCTGCGTTTTGTCCCTCTGATTGCAAAAAAACCCAAAATCTCTCATATGGAACGCCGTTTTATTCATATCTTATATATTTAAATGAGCAATTCTTCTATGTATATATATATATATATATATATATATATATATATATATATATATATATATATATATATATATATATACTCACTGACTGACTGACTTACTTACCTACTTACCTTCTTACCTACCTATCTACCTACCTACCTAACTACCTACCTACCTACCTGCCTACCTGCCTACCTGCCTACCTGCCTACCTGCCTACCTGCCTACCTGCCTACCTGCCTACCTAACTACCTAACTACCTAACTACCTACCTACCTACCTAACTACCTAACTACCTAACTACCTAACTACCTAACTACCTACCTACCTACCCACCTACCCACCTACCCACCCACCTACCCACCCACCCACCCACCCACCCACCCACCTACCTACCCACCCACCCACCCACCCACCCACCTACCTACCTACCTACCTGAGTGCAAAGACAAATAAATATCAAAATTGCTAAAGCATTCAGGACCACATCTACTGAAGCACTATCCATTATAACGGGACTTACACCTATTACAATTAAACTTCAGGAAATCGCCAATGAATATACAATATTGAAACAAAACTCTGAGAAAAAATTAGACAAACCTGTAGAATATAGGAAATGGTGTCATCCAGCCGACATACCAATAATAAAAGAAATAAATCAGAATAAAACGTATGCGCTGGAAATTTATACAGATGGCAGTAAAACAGAAGAAGGAGTTGGTTCTGGAGTAGCAATTTATCATCAGAACAAACTGAAATATCAGCTACAATATAAGTTAGATAAACAGTGCTCCAATAACCAAGCTGAACAATTTGCAGTGTTGAAAGCATTAGAAACTGTTGAAAATATTTACTTAACTGAAGAAGATAACAAAACTGCAGCAATATTACACGGACAGTAGAGTCACATTACAATCATTGCATAACTACAAAATTCACAGTTACCTAACAGAAGCATTTAGAACAATGTTAAAAATTTTAGAAAAACAAAACTGGAATATAGAAATTGGGTGGGTCAAAGCACACATAGGGATACAATGCAATGAATTTGCAGACCGACTAGCAAAGAGAGCAATTACAAACGAAGAGGAATGCAGCTATAATAGACTTCCAAAGAGTTTTGTTAGAAGAACGCTAAGACAAGAAAGTCTAAAACATTGGGAAAGTCAATGGCAAGAAACAACCAAAGGTCAGGAAACAAAGCAATACTTTCCTACTGTAGCAGACAGACTGAAGTTAAGGATAAATCTAACGGCAAACCTTACAACACTACTGACAGGACACGGAAGACTTAAAGCATACTACTATAGGTTCCACATCACAGATGACCGAAGTTGTTCATGTAATGGAGGAGAGCAATTAACAGACCATATAATTTATGTCTGCAAAAATCTCGAAGAAAAAAGAAGAACATTCAGAAGGAAAATAATTCAAAGAAGAGGAAAATGGCCACCAACTAAAGTCGAAATTGCTAAAAGTTATTTTAAAGAATATATTCAGTATGCCAATGCAATTGATCTGACAAAAAATAATTGAACTGTATAAATCTATGTAATTATTAATGTTAAATTAATATATATTTATCAGTTACTTTGTAAGCAAACCCAACATGTAGTATTACATATTGTAATGGAACATGTAGAACAATAAAGAATCTTTAAAAAAAAACCTACCTACCTACCTACCTGCCTGCCTGCCTGCCTACCTACCTACCTACCTACCTACCTACCTACCTACCTACCTACCTACCTACCTACCACCCTACCTACCACCCTACCTACTTACTTACTCACTCACTCACTCACTTACTTACTCAGTCGGTTACCCACTCAGTCGGTTACCCACTCAGTCGGTTACCCACTCAGTCGGTTACTCACTCAGTCGGTTACCCACTCAGTCGGTTACCCACTCAGTCGGTTACCCACTCAGTCGGTTACTCACTCAGTCGGTTACTCACTCAGTCGGTTACTCACTCAGTCGGTTACTCACTCAGTTGGTTACTCACTCAGTTGGTTACCCACTCAGTTGGTTACTTACTCAGTTGGTTACTCACTCAGCTGGTTACTCACTCAGTTGGTTACCCACTCAGTTGGTTACCCACTCAGTTGGTTACCCACTCAGTTGGTTACCCACTCAGCATTTCTTTTACGTAGCACATTCATTTATTCTCTGTTTGCCCTTCAACATACAATTAATATAATATTCTATGATTAAAATATACATGTAACGTATTACATTTACACGACTTCCTCTACTAATTCTTCCTTTACGGGGCACCATCAGTCTTCTTTCGCTATTCGCCCTTCAACATATAATTCATACAATTTGATATGTTTGAAAAAGAAATACAATGTATTACATTCATACTATTTTCTCTACTCACTTTTGTTTTACTTAACAATTCACATGTTATTCCCTATCTTTTATCAACTTCATACATACCAACGCCTATACATATCGTATGTTGAAGAGTGGGTAAATTCCAAAACAGGTTGACCGATCGCCATGAAAAGTGACATATCTAATATTTTTCATGGCGATGGTTTTTATGCAATCATTTTACCACCCATCACATGTTTTTCTCTACTCCCTTTTCTTTTACCTAATATATACTACTCCCTCTTCTACAAACAATGTCGGTCTGGGTGGCTCAGTTGGTTAGACTGGCCTACTGATCCCAAGGTTGCGGGTTCAAACCCGGCCCAGACCGATGGTTTTTAAGTGTGCTTAAAAACGACAGCTCCATGTCAGTAGATTTACTGGCATGTAAAAGAACTCCTGCGGGACGAAATTCCGGCACACCGGCGACGCTGATGTGATCCTGGCAATTGACAGCGTCGTTAAACAACAAAATATAAATATATAATTCTACAAACAATCTATACATTTTTCCATACACTTGAAATAAGTGCAATGTATAACATTCACACGCTTTTCTACTCATTTTTGTTTTATGAAACACAATCACATTTCTTTCACTACTCCCGCTTTGGCGAACAATTACGAACAATTCATACAATTTTCTATATGATTGAAACAGAAATGCATAGTACATTCACATGGCTTTATCAACCAGCTTTTCTTCCTGTAGTATTTGTTATTGTTCAACAGTGGTTTTGCTTAGTGTTGCTCCGGTGTTTAAATAAAAAATAAAGAAATAGTTAAAAAAAGTAAAGTAATCGCAATTGATGTCAGGAGTGCGCCGAAAAGCACGATATGGAACAGTTGATGAAACAAATGTTAGCCAAAATGGACATAATGGGAAATGAAATGAATTCCGGAATGCGACAGAGGAAACAAATATGAAAACCGAATTGGAAAAATGTAAACTACGGAATAGAAAATATAGGAACAAAAATTGACAAAATAGAAACAAAAATGGAAGGCAAATTGAAAATGTAAACTCCAAAACAGAAAAGATGAAGACGGGAATGTCTAATATGAGGATAGATCTGTCGGAGAATACTAACGAGCGACTAGCCAGGGTAAAGGAAGCCATGGAAGAACTCGACGGAAAGACGAAGGATCTCGGCGAATGTGTTAACGCCCTGGAGTCAATCGCAGCAGCAAGGAACTGAACTCCATAATGGAACAAATGCTCAACGAAAACGTCAAACTGGGTGGATATCTATGGGGGAGGTCTGCGTTCAGCAGTAGATGTTTTACAGCTGAAATGATGGCGTTTATGAAATATTTGTATCCCGGAAATGACTCTTCACAATTGCGATTAAAATTGTTTTTCAGTTAACGTTTTGACTTTCAGTTTATCTAAATAAGTATATTCTCCCACAAAGAACAAGATTTCACAAAAAAAGAGGCGAAAAACGCCGAGCGAAGCTCGGTCGCCCAGGTACTCTAAATACTAAGAGCTGGGTCTGATGCGAAACATCTGTGGTTTCATCTGCCATAACAGCCACAAAATCAGCTTCTTGCATTTCCTCCAGAATCACCTCACGGCAGACTTCTAACATACAATCCAAGAGTTCGTTTTGGATGGTTTTAGAGGTCCCTTTGAATATATTGTTTGAGCCCATGTATTCCTTCACAGCACTATCAATGTTACTTACTAAATCTATAAGTCCTAAAAACACACCAGGATTTTCAGAAGATTCAGTCTCATCATGTCCTCTCAAAGCAAGCTCAAATGCACCACAAAACTTTATACAGTCAATTATGCGGGACAACACATACCTGTTTTTCTCTACTTATGCTTCAGCTTCGCCTCTTGATAAGCACGGCTTAACTGAGTCACAATATTTGTACTACCTAAAGCACTTAAATCTAGTGCATTGTTTAAATGTTTTACATTTTGTTTGTCTTTGTTAATAAGAGCATTAATATGTCCTAGGTCTGTCACTCCCGTCGTACTCCACGAATCACTGTTCCCAAAAAGCAAGCATGGAAAACAGAAAAGAGCATTTCTTTCCTGATATCCACATATCCATGCATGCTCATAAATTTTGACGATAAATCGCCTGGTGTAAGAATTATTTCTCCCTCCTTTTGCAGGTTGCGTGATGTTTAGATTTGGTGTTTGTTGTTGTTGTAGTGTTTAACGCCCGCTTTTACTACTACGGCACCGCAGGCGATGACACTGATGATACATGAAGATGGAGCACCGGTGGAATGAGATGGCGGGGGAAACCGGAGTACCCGGAGAAAACCCGCCCTGACGCCGCTTCGTCCACCACGAATACCACATGCGGGTCCCTGGGATCGAACCCGGGCCGCCTAGGTGGTAGGCGAGCGGGCTAACCGCTCGGCCACGGCGCCGCCCAGATTTGGTGTTTGCCTCCCTAACTGCTTCGCTTGAACTTTTTCTTCTAGAGTCCTCCTAGAGAAAGGATAATTTATTAGGCTGTCCACAGAATTCATTTTAGCGTACACAACACAGATATTACCCAGCACACGAAACTGGCGTTCATAACCTGAGTTTATGGTGTGGGTAGAGTATTTCGCGGTTATTTGTTGCTGTCAAAAAATAAGTGGTGCCAGCAGTAATTGCTCCACATGTCCAACTTCCAAGAGTTTTATTCTCTCTGTTGCGTGCAAGATCTATCACCGGCAACAAATAGTTGTCTCAACACCACATAGATGGCAGAAGCTGCACAACAGCAAGCAAAGTCGTTAGATGACATTGCAATCCTGCTATCTAGCGACTTTGTACAGAAGCAGCATGAATTCTTGTGCTCCACTTCATGGGAGCACAACGCTAAGTAAATTCAACCAATAGGAGGACAGATTTCAAAATCGTACACCTTTGTTTCGCATGCGTGGATTGGTCTACATTCCCTGCAAAGGATTGAAGAATTTTGTAGCACCTAACGCAGCACCTATCTCGTGTATGTGAGGCGCGCATCATCTTCGCACACAATGAGCAAAGAACACTAGCGCGTGGTATATAAAATAGTGAAAGTGAAAGAAAATGTGCAATAATGAGTATATGTTTAACACAAAGAAGAAACTATTTTCTGCAAAATAATCATTGTGCTGTAGCACTGTAGCACATATTGACGAGCCGCGCCTGATTATAACCACATTGCATTGCACTATTTTTGAAATTAATTGCCCAGACACACATGTACAGTGCAACTGTTTCATGAAAAGTTACTAACAAACCTGAGTTATAAGCTTAGATGGTAAATAATAAGAGATGGCAGGCCTAAATACAATTACAACTTGATTTTGGAGTCATTCCGGCAACAAGGGGGTGAGGGAGAAAGTTGCTTTGTCCAAAAAGAAATAGGCAAGGCAAAATCAAAGGCAAACAAAAAGCCTACAATGTTTGCTGTGCCACACTTTCCCAAATCATGAACTAGAATTTGAGAAAAATCGTTAAAAAAATGTACTTAAAGAAGATACCTAAATAAGTAAGGATGTGCAAGGTCAAAGTCAAATGTTACACTCGAATTGAAATGAACATAAACTGTAATTTTCATATAGGTTTATTCCCCAAAAACTAGTTCATGCTTCCTACATTAACTGTGGTGAAAGTGCGACACAAATACGAAATGCGAAAACTACTTACCATTTTGAGTTTCTACATCCCTATATCCAACACTGTCGAATTCACTGGAAACCCTGAGGTTGGTGTGGGGAGCAATGCTTTCCACAACATAGAGCAAACTATTGTTCGGTTCTTCTCTCGGGGGAGACCCACCGCCGATAGCCATCCTTTGTCTTCTCTCCTGCGCTTTTGCTGCCTAGCCTTGAATTTGATGCTCCACACCTTTTTAAGTTGCTTCGCGCTCCTAATATGCGTGTGGACCGAACTAGCGAATTCTCTGCTTATATTTTCCCACGCTTCATTCTTTTGTTTTACCGATACATTGTCCGTACGCTTATTTTCTACTATGTCTTTGAATTTACTAATTCTGTTAACACGTCTCTTTCATAATCGCTGATTGGCGCCGTTCTTTTATCCTCCATCGTCAAAGCACAAAACGAAACCAAACCAAAAGAAACTCGCAAATTCAAACACTTCTGTTCCCAACGCCACGCGGTTTATAAAGAACGCCAGAGTGCTGGAAGTAAAGGCACGTGCTTTGGTCAATGCCCTCTCTACTGCACGATCGGTATATTCTAGATTTACATATATTGATTTAAATTCTATAGAGGGCTGTGGTTTTGGAAATCGGTTTAGCCAACATTGGAACTTGGTAATGAAATCCCAACTTTACGAAGTTAAAAGTATCGAAAATTACTCCTGCCCGGAGTGTGATAGTGCGTCCATAAACCTCAAACAACGCTACAGCTGGCTACGTTAACTGGCAGGAGGACATTTCTATTTTCTTTTGTAGCGTTCAGGTGTGTGTTTTCTTTGTGTGTCTGCATTTGTGACGGCGATTTGGAGGGGGGGGGGGTTCCAAAAATGGAGGGGGATCGTCCGCAACCTACGAAGGACCCACCAGGGCCCACGCTATGCACAGATTTGGGGCCATATGAAGTTCATGTTGCTCCCTTACAGGAAGAACGTAAGTAATTAAATTTCGTTGCAATAGATAAACTATTACATACAAATTACTTTTGGGGAGTACATTCTATCTGGCCAAGTGGTAACCGAAAGTCACCTTTACTGATTCCGATCAGGCAAACGATTTGTTAGAGTGGTACACCACTTGGAGGGCTTTATTCCCTTTAATCTACTTTATAAGCAGGGCATTGTCCGCCAGGTGGATAAGGATTGCGATTTTGAAGGAATTACAGGCCAACGGGCGTTTCCCGGTTAGTTGAGTCCGCCGGTTAAACAGGACAGTTGTGGTTGACGGCATGGTACAATTCCTACCGACCGCATCCATTGTAATTATTTGGCGGGCATCCTCACTTCCAGACAAAATATATCTATACTATTGCTCTCTTCCTGTGGAACCTTACCTACCGGCCTTGCGGTTCCGCACCAATTGTGTGCGGTATGGCCACACTTCAACGGTTTGCCGCAGTAAAGCCCGATGTGTGCATTGTGGTGATGCCCATTTGCTCTCCACATGCTCATCTGAAATGGCTCGTTGTATTCATTGCGAGGGTCCGCATGAGGCCAATGAGTCAAACTGTTCGGAATGAATACGCCAACTACAAATGCAATGCCTGATGCTCTCTGAAAATTGCACCTTTTTACATGCGGCTAATCAGATACCACGGAATACTCAGAATACCCCTCCTTTCCACAAAGAGTTTTTGAACACACCGGAAAGGCTGGCCGTCTCTGCTTTGAGTAGTTTACGCTCAGTGACGCCCCCGACTGGTCACATTTACACTTCTGATGCTCCATCTCACCTCCCTTCAACCACTTAAAAAAAGCGCAAAGTTAAGGAATTGCAGAAAGGTAACATACAGCATGGCCCTCCGAAACTCCTAAAATCTTACGCTGATACTCTTTATACATTCCCCTCGGTGATGTCGTCTGGTAGATGCCCCTCGGTTTGTCATTCAGCTATATATTCCTCTGCTGGAAGTGACGGCCACCCTATGTTACCGAGAATGATATTAAGGACCGATCCTCCGCTTCTCCTAGGGATATTCGGCCACTACCCTTGGCCCCGGCTATGCAACTCACAGAATGTTTCAGTCGTGACTTTGGGCTCCATTTGTCAGAAACCTAAATGCACCAAATTCTGGACTACGCTCGGAAGCTTCTTACCGATTATTCTTGTGACATTACTCGTACCTCCGTCTCCTTAGAAACTCTAGTTTCCGACCATGCTTAATTTTTTGCAGTGGAACGCCAGAAGCTTACATTCTAAGCTTCCAGAACTAACATTTCATCTATGTCATTATAACATACATGTGGCAGCCTTTTGTGAAACGCGGCTGAAACCGGGTTTATCCTTTTCTCTACCTTCCTTTCGTATTCTCCGTTCAGACCGCGCGGGGTGGTATAGCACTCATGGTACATCAATCACTTTCCTTTACGGAGTACATGTGCTCGTACACTCCACTCAACGTACAATTACTAGGAATACTACTCGGCTCCCTCACACTTACTGCACCATATAATCCCCCTACTTTTCGCATTATTGAGGCGCAATGGGATCGGTTCTTCCAACATTTGCGGCCACCATTTATTATACTGTACAACATGAAAAATGTCCTTTAGATGAAAATATGTGTTTCTTGTACAAGTGTGACTGAAAACAACGAATCTGTAATTAATTTTTGTCTACCACGCACCATTTTCCCAAAAATCCACATTTGTTTTTTTTTTTACGTATTTTCGCGATAAATTTGGGTCTTTGATAATTTAAATCAATTTTTTTAATAACCTGCTTATTCTATTCAACATTAACACTGCAGGTAAATATGTACACATATTAAACAATGGATATCTATATCAAACATTCACTTTCAGCTTGATCTTTCGACTATGACAGCATTTTAACTGTAAAATTTTGTTTATTTTAAGATGATTCCTCTCTGAAGTGTTGCTGGCAGGAATATTTTAGTGACGATCAGTTTTAAGTGTTTTAAGGACAAAACTAAACATTGCATTCAGTATCCAAACTTACCCTTTGCTATTCGACCAGTTCCTCACTCTGACAATCTTCCTATAGCTCTAGGTTCATATACCGTTCATATACCGTTGATTCAGAGGAAGACATCACAGACGACGCAAACCATTCAGATCCTGACTTTCAACCATCTACATCTATGACTTGTGCACATCATGAAATCACACAGAGAAAGCTTAACGTGACTTGAAACTTGTACGGCACTTGAAACTCTCAGACTCAGAACTACTGGGTTTCAGGCTTCAAGGTTGGAATCTATTAGATAAGGATGTGAAAATAAGTAGCCCAACCTCGTGTTACCCTAAATAACGCCGTGACAGCCTTGCGAGAGTGGACCGACTCCAACGGACTAACAGTGAATAAAGAGAAAGCTGCTCTCGTCCATTTTACCCATAATCGTCGCCACATTCGCCTTCCCCCAGTTTACTGGGATTTCCAACCTGTACGCGAGGTTAATCCTTACACCTTCTTGGGTATCACATTTGATCGTCGACTAACCTGATGGGCACGTATTTCTCGCTTACGCAACAGGTTGGACAGTAAGCTCCACGTCTTTCGTGCGTTATTATGGAAAAACTGGGGCTTCCACCCCAAGGTACTTTTGCACCTATACAAGGCTATAGTACAGGAGATGATCACGTATGGGATCTTTCTCTGGGGTACAACTATTACAGGTGCATTATTGCCCCTACAGGTCAGCCTCAATCGCTTTCTTCGACTTATTGTGGACTATGCCCACTCGACACCTATAATAGTAATGCACAGAGAACTAGGCCTCAACCTTTGAAACATCTTGCCCCGGTGGGGGCTTTATGCTATCTTCTCACCCGTTGGGGCAGCACAATCTTTTCACTATTCCCTAAGCTGCAATTGTTACTGGAACGCTGTCCAGATGGGCGGCTTCGTATGGAAGTCATGACCTTACCACTCGTGCTAGCCTACCAGTTTCTGACCAACCACGCCCGGTTTTTACATCGTGCCGAAACTTACCCATGCTATTCCTTTGACTATGTCACAGGCTTACATACCATTTCCTATGTCACGCCTGTGTGCGTATTTTAGATTATCCTGTAGCCTTCCGAGCACATATATTATTCCAGGCTCCTATTCCTGTTGCAGGAGATGGCCGCCTAACTTTTTTTACCGATGGCTCACGTCAATGGGACCCCCCGAGGGTAGGATCAGCCTTTTTCTCACCAGAGTTGGCGGTACGACGTACCTTTCGGCAACCGGATTTTTTCTCTAATTATTTTCTACAAGGTGCTAGACTTTCGTCGAAATACGGAATTCACAAAAGCGGATATTTATACCGATTCCTTGAGTGTGTTGTACACGCTACAGAGTCCTACGCTATACCCCGTACTTGTTGGTATGTACAGGCACTCAAATCGCTCCTTCTTAACCTAGGCATCACAAGGGTGCTCTTTGCTTGGATACCTAGTCCTTCTGGTATATATGGTAACGAGATCGATCGCTTAGCTAAATCTGCTTGCTCTTCCGATGAAATTTTTCCAGTCGCAGTACCCCCACGGGAATTATTTAGATCCGGCACATATTTTTCCTTTCCCAATGGGTCCAGGAGTGGGAAGCCTTTACACATGCAGAACATGTTTTTTGTCCCTATCTTCCGCCCCTGCAGCCCCTCAATCGTCCATGGTTTGCTTTTTTACGCCATCCGCGTCACTTTGTCTCATTGTTCTCGCGGATGCGTGTGGGTCATTGCTACACTCCGGCGTACTTGTTCCACTATGGTTCTGGGACCACACCTTATTGCCACTGTGGTCAAGAGGCCAACTTAGACCATCTTTTACTAGGATAACCGAACCTTGCACACAATGTAGAGTGGTTTCATTCAGATCTATACTCCCAACGTCTGGTTTTTCCGGTGTCGATTAATTATTTGTTGCCATAAAAAATGAGCGCGTTTTACATGCGATTTTTCGTCATATACAACGTTGCGGTTTTCGATTTTGACATTTTTCTTGCTCTTTCTTTTACTCCGATCCTTTCCTCTGCATTTTTATACCACTGAACTACGTCTTTCTTCCTTATAGCATCTGGTTAAGCTACATATGTGAATGTGCCCGCGGTCATTTCATCATTTGGTACCTGGTATCTTTAATTTCGTACTGTTGGTACGACACATTGCTACCTCCGTACAGTTAGTGTGGCCGCATAGCTTCCGATAGAGCTCTCGGCCAGGGAAAGAAACACACACACACACACACACACACACACACACACACACACACAAACTACAACAAAGTATCGAAACTGGCGTCTTCGAATAAGACTTTCACGAAAGTTAAACTTTCCTTACAAAGCAGTCTCTGAAAAGTCTGGATTGAAAGTACCGTTTATGAATACAAGCCTTAGTGACCCTGCTTTTAAGGACTGACTATTTGAAGTGCCGAGTGATAAAGATAAAGTTAAATGCAAATTTTGTAAAGCCACCTTTAAGGCAAAACGCAGTGATCTTTGTCATCATGCTAAAACTAAAAAGCATTTAGAATCATCAAGTGCATTTAGCTCTTCAAGAAGGTTGGAGCAATTTGTTAACTTAAGTACAGATACTGAGAAGTTACGAAATACGGCAGCTTCTCTCACACTTTTTGTTGCGTGTATTGACCACTTTGGTGAACTTTGCAAACCTATGTTTAGTGACAGTCCAACTGCGGAAAAAGATTCAGTTGCACAGGACAAATTGTAGTGCGTTGGTGAACTTTGGTTTAGGCAGGACCTTCTAGATACCGAACCTGACACTGGGATTCAAGATGGCGGCCTATGTGGTGGGAACTACTTATAAGCAACTCGTCTACAGGCTACGATTTCAACGCAGTAAAATAAAAATGTGGTGTAATAACACGCCTATTTTGTGAATATGGGCTGTGTTAAACACAAAAACGTTGTGTTAAACATAACCTCATGACATTTAATATTGAATGACATTTAATATTAAACGATAACCCATGGGCAATGAAATATATAACCTTAAATAACATTCATGCAATCTACAGTTTTACATGCCATTATGTAACTGCATTACACACTCAAATTACAAAGAAGATAGACAAAACTGCAAGCAGCATGTTACTTAAATAAAACAGAAATGTTGACATTGAGTTGACTCAGAATTATTAATGATTGGTTACACTGTTTTTCACACTGTACCATGTACATAATGTTATATACCTACACAAAACATATACTGGATGGCTGATATACAAATGTTGCTATTTCGAATAACCTAAAGCTACCTACTGAACTCAAAAGCTTTAGGGTGGAATTTTGCTTTTACTTTTACTGAAAACTTATGATTACTCAGTTTGCCACAACATATTACTCAGCACTTCATGACACGTCATTTTACAGGGGGAATCCACAAAAGCAGATGAAATGTTAAAATTAATAACCCTAAAACAGCACTGTAAATGAAATATATGAAATACGTAACCTTAAATCAGCATTGTAAAGCAACTTTGCTATACTCTACAGTTTTACATGCAGCAACATAACACATTTCTTCTAAACTACAGCTACACGTTTAAATTACAAAGACAAAAGATAATGTATAAATACAAGCAGCATACTACTTACACGGGTAAAACTGTAGGAGAGCGGCGTCTCGAAATTGTCTTTCACTATTCACCATGTTATACACACATTGGCAACACACATAACGCTGCAATTTATAGTAATTAAATACTGAAGTTACAAGCGTTACGTTGCATTTACCTTTTGTTTTAACTGAAAGTTTCTCATTTTTAATTTGCATCCGAGAATGCAACAGTTACGGTGCATTGTCATGTTTGAGGTTAGGTTGAGGTATGACTACAATAACGTACACTACTGGAACAGTTTTCTTCAACAACCTCTCACCACTGTAATCGTGGCACAAATTGTACTAGCAAACATATAAATTAACCACATTATACGGCTAACGTAGCCATAGTCTTAGATGGAACACAAACATGAACACGTGGATAGCACACGGCACAGTCAACACATTAGATTTATTCCCGTTCCCTATACTGCCCAAATAAAAGTTTTTAAACACTCGCTTTGGTAATATGAAGACAAACTTACATAGGAATTGTTATAAGGAACAATAACTCAAAGGCATGGAAAACAATACGAAGGATAGCTTGTGGAAAAACCTCAGAATCAGGACCAACAGCCGACGCCATTTTTGTACAACTTAGATCGCAGTGTCAGGTCCGTTAATCCAGAGGGTCCTGGTTTAGGTCCTCATTTTGAGAAATTATTGCTAGAAGATATAGGAATTGGACTGTATAGTATACTTACTGACGAGTCAAATGACATCAGTGTTACCAAAATTTTGGGGATTGAAATAGTGTATTTTAGTCTTAGGAACGGTGGGTTAATTTCTACATTTCTAGCTTTTTCTGAGCTACAATCTTGCAACTCTGAGTCAATCGATGCCTGTGTTTCGAAAATATTGTGCGAGAAAAGGTTAAACATAAAGAATTTAAAGGGTATTGGCGTTGATAAAGCAGCTGTTATGACAGGCATCGACAATGGAGGTTGCACTAGATTGCGCAGAGAATGTACAGGGCTCATAATTATACGCTGCGTGTGCCATTCTTTGCAGCTGGCAATCTCTTGCGCTGCTCAATGTCTTCCAACAAACCTGGATTTTCTCATACGCGAAACCTACAATTGGTTTACCCACTCGTCTTTACATCAGAGTCAATATAAGGCCTTGTATGCTGCTGTTAACGATAGTCATCAACCTCATAGAATTTTTCAAGTGTGTCAGACCCAGTGGCTTTCAATAGAAAGTGCTGTTGTCAGATTACTTGATCAATGGCTTGAACTCAAGACTATGTTTAGCATAGCCAAATCGAGAGAGAGAGAGAGAGAGAGAGAGAGAGAGGGAGAGACTATTCTGCCTCACTCTTGCATGCTATGTATCTTGATGAAAAAAATCATGCATTTCTCCTATTTATTCGACCAATACTAAGCGACATTCAAAGGGATAATAAATCATTTAAATCGCAAGTGGCAGATCCGTGTAAATTATTGGAGGATTTAGTACTTTTGGTAGAGAGTATAGCAAGAAAATCTGTACCTCCAATTTGCAGAGAAGACTTCCTTACTGATAACCTTGAAAATTATGTAGACTAGCATGCGTATTTAGGTTATGAAGCGGAGGAGAACTTCGGGGTTTAAAATTACCTCCTGACGACGAAAAGTAATTTAGGAAGCGGTGTGTCACCTTTTTGTTGAAGCTGCATTGTGAACTGCAGGCAAGACTTCCCGACAATGTCAAAATGTTAAGAAAAGTATCCATCTCGTCGGTTGAAAATTCTTTGCGAGTAGTGAAAGAGTCCCTTATTCCAGTCATGAAACATTTAAATATTCATCCTGAAAAAATCACAAAAGCAGAATTTCAGTGGCAGAACTTAATTACTATAACCTGGAAGGAAACTTCACAGACACTGCGTTTCTGGTATGAGGTGGGAAATTATAAAGATGCATGGGTGTTAATCCCTTTCAAGAGCCAGCTGACGCAGTATCTTTTTTGGTAGTACCTTGGTCCAATGCCGAAATAGAGAGGCTTTTTAGGGTGATGAACATAATAAAAACCAAACTCCGTAACAGAATGGGGATACAAATGTTAAATTCTATTACAGAATCAGGTCAGGACTTCGTCGGAAGGGGAAGTGTTGTAAAAATTATCAGTTCTCCCCCGAAATATTCGATAAAATAGGGACATTGGCCTCGTATAGTAGTGTAGCAGTGGTTCGAGTGATGACACACCAAGTACTTCGCAACAGGGTACCTACTTCACAAACACCAGAGGAACATACTACTTCAATTCTCTTCTCTGAAATTCAAGAAATCGACCCCAATGATGCAGAGTAAGTGCAGCTCCACATCTAAATGAGGTAATGTAGTAATGTCATTCGTTATTAATATAAAGCTAAATGAAGTAGCAGTATTTATTACGTATTACATAACACTAGTTTATAATTTGTTATAGAATATTTGACAACTAATAATCACAGCTAAATAAATCGTTAGCTTTTTTCTAACTTTTGTTTTACTCAGTTCATATTTAGGCATTTTGGCTTATTTTGAACGATGATCTCTAGCTTATCTCTTTAAGTATGGGTTGGCACCACTGCTTATGTGTATCATCACCACAGATGAGATTCTGAAACATGTATGGGAATATTCATTGAACACTAATTTTGTTGACGACGAAATGTCAAATTAGAAGTGACTTGCTGATAAGGTGCTTTAACGCCCTTTTTGTTAAAAGAAAGCGTCGCTTATTGTTGCTTTACTGGTGCATATTATTTTAAATAACTGGATCCTTCTATGACGACTTATGTGTAAGTAAAACAACACACACGGTCGACTTACAGAGCGGGCCCAGTAATGATTTAATTTGTGTTATACCATCTTAGTTTTTTACAGGAGTCTGAAGTATGGGTGCTACTGCAGAATCGTGGGAGGATAGTAAAGAGTTTTAGTGGACATTGACCTTCTTATTGTATTTCTAAAATGTACGGAGACACCTTTGTATAAACTATATGCTTTGACTGAACTGTGGTATCGCGTTATTGAAATTCTATCTAACCATAAATTCTTGCATAAGTTTTTGGTAGAATCATTACTAAATGTTACTGTTCTTGCTTTTGTTGCTTAAGAGCTGATTTCTGGCATATAAATTTATTTTGTTAACACATGACTTGTATCAACTTCCTGTGTAGGACAAAATATGTAATGGTATTTAAACCATTTGAAACCATATCTATGCAGATATATTTTATAATGATCAGCGTTTCTACAGGACTAGTACAACCATTATGAAATGGTATAGTGCACAGAGAAAACCATTTGTTTTGTATGAAGTTTGTATTCTTTTCAAAAGCATTTGAAAGGTGTACATGTACCTAGTTGAATTTTAACAAATTATAAATTTTAAATTACTTATTTGGAACTGGAGATTATGTTCTGCAATTATGTTCTGTTACAGAGAAATAAAATTTTTCTGTAAAAATCCCTTTTACTGTGTTCGGGAGTATGCTTTTATCTTTGATTTTGTATTTTCATAGTAATTTATTGTAAATTTGAACTTCTGAATTGAAAGCACTTTCCAATACCTAATTAAACTCTGTGGGCAATTACTTTTTTGGCAGTTTGGTGTTGCAGTTTCATGATCATGTTTATTCTGTTAGTATACATACAACACTTCATATATTTAGGTTCCATCAGAGTTGCAGTGAATTATCAGTACTTTCTTAATGGTACTTTCTTAATAGATATCGGTACCCTCATGCCTTCTATGGCCAGTAGGTGATATGATCATGGTTCCAAAATCTGTAAGGTGCACTTGAATGGGCATTAAAGTGGTGGTTCAAGTTTGAAAATGTCACTGGAAGTTCATTAGGAGGCATGAGTTTAATGTATCACCAACATGCTTGACAATTTGTTATGAGTTTGAATTGTTGTGATATCATTTGTGGTGCACACAAGGTAAGATATAAAATACTCGTACAGCTGCAAGTTCTGCTTCCTCCTATGTGGTCTTTGAAAAATTTGCATTATGCCTTGAGAAGTCAATATGCCACACAATACATGTATGATACATTCTGAAAGCTGTTAAATGGAGAGTATATACTACCTGGATTGTTGATGCTTTATATAAAAATCTGATGTGTTGCACTCACATGACTTTCTCTACTTTTGTACTAACCATTCTTACAAACTCTTATTCCTATATCTTCTTCGTTTTAGTTAAAATAAACATTTGTACAAATTATCTTATTACTTATTTCCTTGTAGGTGCAAGGGGAATATTGGAATACAGTAGGCTTTGTGCGATAGTCAAATCTTTTAAAGCTTTGAGATTGCGTTCTCTTTGTACACGTAACATAAAAAAATGAACAATGATGACCCATTTCACAAAAGTTCTAAGTTTTCCGAAACTCACACACATAACAAAGAATATCTCTGAAATGGTTCACGCTACAAGAAAATTTATTGAGACATAAATTGTGTATTTTACCAAGATCTACATTTGTTGTATAGTATGGTTTGGTCTATCTCTAACGGTTTACCAGTTATACAAAAGTCGTCCAGAGTAAATACGACTACAGGGGCTATAGCCAGAAAATTCAAGATATACATTTCATTTGTCATCAAAATATTTCAAACATATGACATTTTAATAAAAATCATTAGAGCCATTTTCAAGAAAATCAAAATTTTCAAAAAATTTTCCATGTAAAGGGTAGTTTAGGGTGGGGCTATTTTCTTCAAAATCTTCGTGTCACATCCTTGAAAGACATTAAACTTAAATATCAACTTTGGATTTTAACCGACTTTTTGTTTTTGAGTTATGCTGTCCACTGACACACAGGCTGACACACAGACACACACACGGACCTTTTTCTAAAAATGCCTTTTTTGGAATCAGGGGGCCTCAAAGATGTATTTCCCGTGAAATCTTGACATCGAATTTTTGGGTGGAATACAATACTTTCCCTACTTACCAGTAGAGAAAGTAAAAATGAACCTGATTAACAGGTTGGGGTTTGTGAATGATTTCAGCATATGGTGAATGAAGAATTTGTGAAGAAGATTGTGTGATCCAATGAGGCTTGATTCCACTGATGTAAATTTTATTGAATGCAGTATGTTTTATCTATCAGAAAGCAAATATTGCAAGGGAAAGGAAACCAAGTATTCTTGTATGTTTATGACAATACTAGTTGTTGGGGTTGTTTCTTGTATGGAGTATTTAGAATTAGAGATTTATTGGAGAAAACACTTCAATTTTTTCCTTTTCAGGGGTTCTGCGAAATGGGTTGGAAATTAATTTTTTTAAGGTTAAAATACAGTGAATAAATGCATATAAACATCGACAAACAGAACTATATTTCTTATAGTGATACCTCCTTACTCATATTTACACTCAGTAAAAGCTATTAAATATGTAAATTTATATGAAACATTTGGCAGTCAGAAGATGTAAAAACTGATCTAATAATAATGATGATAATAACAATACTAGTAATAGCTATAGTTATGCAGTAATTGAATAATATTAATACAAAATAAAAGCTATTAACTTTACAAATTGAACTAATTTCTGATTTACACATACTCATGTATTCCATATGAAAGTTTTGCTTGTTTAACTTAACACAGTTATTATGCAGAAAACAAATCGCTCAAAAAAACAAAAACAAATGGAATATAATGTAATGGACAGGTCTTTTATTCCTGAGATGATTTTAGAAGCTTTATTTGGCAGTCCAGCATGTATTTCATTTTCTTTTTTTGTTTTTTTCCCTGCATATGCTGCAACAGCTTTATTTCGCTTTTGCAGCAGATATTTAGCAAGTAACTATTTATAAACCAGTATTATATGGGCAAAAGGGGTTTTGTGATGTATTTACCCTGAAATTACTGTATGAACACTGCATTTTTAAAGAAAAACTTTCGTTTTGTGGGTAGCAGAAGGCGCTGAAACTATTGGTGTGCAAAACCGTCATAGGTCTGTTTACAGATTACTCTATTGTGTCATGCTTTACACGTAGGCAAAATTCTCTGGCTACCAAGGCGAACAAGCTGTAGGCCCCTGATGAATGCTTTTCAAATATACGGAAAATATTAAATTAGTTTAGTTACTGGTTATGAGTTTTTAATCTTTTGCAAATTTTATCAATACTTTGTTACCCATCTGCAATGTATTCTGAGCACTTGACCTTTTCATTTTTTTAACAGCCGATTAACCTTCAGTGCCTGACAGCACTCAGTATTGTCAATATTTAGTCTGTGTTAGGTTATGGGGCATAGGTTAGTGAGTGTATAGGTATATGAATGGGGTGGCAGGGTCCTATATTATCAAAATTATATTGGAGAGCAAGAGGATTAATGACTTCATTAGTCAGAAATCCAGCATTAGCTAACAACAACAACATATCAAAATTTACCATACTTTAGGTTAATGTGTGTATATGAACAGGAAGACGGGTTGTGTTATGAAAATTTAACCCAAGTTTACTTTAAGTTAGTGTGTATATAAACTGATGTTAGGGCTTAAGATATTGCACTAGCAGTTGGAGAAATATGAGATAAGCACACCTGTAAAATGCCTTTTCAAATATAACGATTTTGCTGCCTTTTTAAAAGTGAAAACATGAATACAAGTTCTTTTAGAAGATAGGAGTGAAGGTGAGAAGATATGAGATCTGTGATGATTTCCATTTTGCAAGGAGAAATGGGAGAAGAGAAATATTAGCAAAATTTCCAATACACAGTTTTTGAGGCAGTAAAGCAGACAAAGAAATTGAAAGGCATTGAAATTTAAGAGACCTAAACTACAACTAAGGAGAATTATTAAAAAACCTAATAGAATGCTGAAGAATCACACATAGGCAAGGGAAGTTGGCATCTATACAGAATTTTAAGTTATGGATAACTGGTAACTTGGCAGAAGAAGAAAACATTGAGATGGATTAAATAACATTGAGATGGATATTTTACAAGCATCAAACCAGGAAAACTTAGGCTTCTTGAAGAATACAGAACCTAGGATATTACACGACACAAGGATGCAGAGTCGGAATAACAAGCAAGTGACCAAACTAGCCTGAAAAAGAAGAGCTGAAAGGAAGGAAAAAATGAAGGGAAACACTACGCAGAAGAGTACATAAGAAGTGAGTGAAGCAGGAGGGGAATGCTGGCAGTTCACAGAGAGAAGAAGAAAGGATGACAACACAATCAGCTTTGAATGTGAGTAGGATTGAGGTTAGAATTTAGCGTGCAAGCATGTTACTGGAGGGATTCTCTGAATCAAAGTAAATAAGTATGACAGTGAAGAATATGCTGCTTATGATCAATGTGATTGGGTAGACAAAATAATGGGAGAGTTGAAGATTTGTTTTGTGGGAAGAAATGAAGAGAACAGGGTATTTAGGATTTGGGGCGATGGAAAAGGTGGATGGCAGACAGAAGTGAGAAGTGATATTAAATTATGTCGAGATCTGAAGAGCATAAAGAAATCATAATCATGCAGTGTAACAAGATAATGCAGGAATAAGAATATGTGGTGAAAGAGGAAAAGGAGGGAGATGAGTGATAACGAAAGTAAAGTAATGGAGTGAAATATGGTGTGGTTTAAGTGGTAATGAAAGCAGGAAGAAAGGCAGCAAGAAGTAAAAATACATTTTAAAATCTATAAAGAAATCAGTGCTGAAAATAAATAGTAAATATAAATTAATAACATGACAGGTCCAAAATAACTGTATATGAGGTGATTAAGACAATAAAAAGAACGAAAAGAAATATTGTATGGACGT
The DNA here is from genome assembly GCA_030765045.1 of Tenodera sinensis. Taxonomy (NCBI): domain Eukaryota; kingdom Metazoa; phylum Arthropoda; class Insecta; order Mantodea; family Mantidae; genus Tenodera; species Tenodera sinensis. The sequence goes on along the minus strand of CM060965.1, from coordinate 131,046,010 downwards.
TGATATAGAAGACAATTGCAAAGGAGTGCAATCTAAACACACATCAGCTTTATTGTAAAAGTGAAAATTATATTATAAAGGGCTATGCTAATTGATATAAACCTAGGACCTTGTCAGGAGCAGTCCAAAATGTATCCTTTTTTGTACATTCACGTTCTCCAACATGTCATATTGGATGATGAATGAATGAAATTAGTGAAATGATGCTCCAATGCGCCTGAGGCCCATAGAGCTTAAAGTTACCTGACATTCATTTTCCCAGGATAAGGGAAAACCATGAGAAAATAACTTATCCGGATAAGTAACCTTAACCAGTTTGAACTTGGACCTTTCGAGGCAGACATGCTACCACCACATCATAGAGCTGGGCTCAACATGTATCGTGTGCTTACTAGTCAAATTCAAATTTACGTCCACTAATCTTGTGAAACATCTTTTACAAATGGTGTGGAGTATACAGTTGTGTAAACAAACTTTGTCCAAAACAATGACACACAGTTTCTGGTGTTAGATGCACATAGTAGGTTTTATCAACAGATGTTTCAAACCTGCATTCTTTTTGGCAGTGTTAACTTCGTTTTGCACCTGAAACTTTTTGTGTTCCAATTTGCAATCCGAAGAGCACTGCAGTTTTTATATGTTTGGCATGGTTTGTATGAATTTTGTAGCTGTAATACACACCCATTACAGGAACTGAAGTCGCATCCTTTCATAGTCTGATTCCATTTTACAAATGCAATTGCCATGTGGGCAGTGCTGTGACTGAGCGATTAGACTGTTTGCCTACCACTTAGGTGGTTTGGGTTGGATCCCTGGTACTCGCATGTGGTATTGGTGGCGGACGAAGTGGAGTCAGGGCAGGTTACCCCTGGTTTTCCCCACCACTCATTTCACTAGTTGCTCCATCGCCACCTTTCCAATCGTCCGTTTTTCGCCTGCATTTCATATCCTCATCCTTAATATCATATCTACTGCTTGACTGACCACCCGCTTCCAGGTCCTCACTCTGATCCATAGGTTCCTCTGCTCCCCGACAGGCATCTGACTCTAAGCACAGGCTTGTAAGTGCTACATAAGGGGAGACTAATCAGGTAATGAAGAACTGCCATGTGTTGTCTGTCACGCTGTTTGACATTTGGTAGAGCACATGTTGCTTTTTGACCTTGTGATGTAAGAAGTCGTAAATGTGGAGGGTAAGTGAACACAGGGTAAAAATACATAGAGTATTTGATTAACTCCTCCCTGAAGTAAAAAGGAAATAGCTCGATGATTGGATGACCTAGAATTTCATGAATAAAGGAAAGGAAAATTTTCTCTGGAAGTAAAATATGCCTTTACTTCATAGTTCTTCCCCAGGGGCCTACTTCGGTAGGTACGAGTTAGGCGCACCCGGGTCCCGAGCCGTTCACCATCATTTCATCCCTTTCATACCCATAAACTGTGCCACGTGTAGCTGCTTTTGTTGCT